>LR750487.1:0-92632 GCA_902729485.2 Mus minutoides | reverse complement strand
CCACTGCCTCCCTGGAAGCCTGATTCTCACGTCCACTGCCTCCCTGGAAGCCTGATTCTCACATCCACTGCCTCCCTGGAAGTCCTTGCCTCTCTGCTTCTACATCTGCTGCTTCACTGAGTCCAAGGCACCCGCATTTCTCACATTTTTGAATCTCAAAGATAAGCAACACCATATAGTCAACATGACCATTGCTGTTGATGGTAGCCTTCAAAAAAAATCAGTTTCTAATGTTCATCTTTTTAAAGTAGTGGGTTTTTTTAAATTTGTCATTTGAAACTTGCATACCTACATGTATACAGTGTATCTCAGTCATATCCACCCCTCACTACCTCCTTCCAACTCTTCCACTGGGACCCATCAACCCACCTCATGCCCAGCTTCAGGTCCTGATTTTAAGTTATTACCATTATCAAACCCCTGAATACTATTAGTTTTGGCCATATGCTCCTGAGTATGAGGAAATCCACAGGGGCAAGGGAAACCTACCAATAGCCACACCCCAAAAGAAATATGATTCTACCTCCCTTAGAGGCCATCAACAGGCAATATCTTCTACAAGGTATGAGGCCAAAGAACTGTTTCCTTTATACATGATGGAATTTTAACTGACTAGGTCTTGTGTAGGTAACCCCACATGCTGTAAGTTGTGTAATGTCTAAAACACAGCATTTCACAGATCTTCTTAATCTCTGCCTCTTACACCCTTCCTGGTCTGTCTTCTATGACATTCCCAGGGCCTTGGATGGGAGAACAGTGATATAGATGACCTGTAGATGACAGTGATTTAGATAACTTGTAGATGACAGTTATGTAGATGACCTGTAGATGACAGTGATGTAGATGACCTGTAGATGACAGTGATATAGTTGAACTGTAGATGACCCATTGATGACCCATCTACAGCAGAATACTCACAGCCAATCATTCTCAGCACACGTTTATTCTCAGGCAGTAAGTCTCTGCGTTAACCACCATTCCTGAAATATAAAGCTTCTCTGACCAAGGCTAAGAGCAGCACAAATGTATAGACATAAATATAAATAATTAGAGGTAGTTTGACATACAATTATAACTAATATATACTAATAACAATTTAGTAAAACATCTCTCTATGTGTTTTTAATGAGGTTTGCAGGACTGGAACCAATTCCCAAAAGATTGTACTCTGACTTCTCCACACATGTCCTAAAACATTCATACCCACACACATGTACATACACATATACACAATAACTAGCTAAATAAAATCATTCGTTTTTTTAAAGACAATTATCTTTACCTCCAGACAGTGTTACTATGGATATATGTATATCTTTCTACTGTTCTTTCTTGTATAGCAGGCATAACTTTTTCTTGTCTACATAGACCTTCACAGAGTAACTCTATACGATCACAGCAGTATGCAGAAATCTCCAATGAACTCATCATCTGCATATTTCTACTTTCAGATTGAAACCTGGAACAACAGAGCTTCCTTTAGTCTGTAATAATGGGAAATATGCTTGTCTCATTCACAGGTTTTACTGCTGTGATAAAACACCAAAAACAAGTAGTGGGGAAGGTTATTTTGGTTACACTTCAAGGTAACAGTCCATTGCTGCAGGGAGCTGGAACAGAAACTCAAAGAAGGCAGGAACCTTGGAGCAGGCTTGCTCAGCCTGTCTTCTTATAAAACCCAGGACTGCCATCCCAGGGTGGCACCGCCTACAGTAAACTATGCTCTCCTGCATCAATCACTAATTTAGAAAATGTCCTACAGACCTACCTATAGCTCAATTTTTTTTATGAAGCCATTTTTTTCAATTAAGGTTCTCTCATCTCTGATGACTCTAATGTATTTCAAACTGACACACACCACACACACACACACACACACACACACAAAACTAGCCAGCACAACGGGGATATAATTTCTGCTATATAGCAGAATTTTGATAAACATCTTAGTGTGAGCACAAGAGGGAAAGGCAGACTGAGCTGTAGTGTTTGAGTGTGTTCGGGGGCTCTAATGCACTGTTAATCTCTGATTGACTGGAAGAAACAAAAGATTGGAGATAAACTACATTTAAGATCAAACTACATTTAAGAGCAAACTGCATTTAAGATCAAAATACAATTAAGATCAATCTATAGGTAGTTAAAGTAGAATCTTGTCTTCAAATAGAAATGTGTTGATAGAGGGTTTGTACCATAGGACCTGTTCTGAGAGTGTCTCCAGGGCTTCCATGCACAAGTGTAGTTATAGAGTCCAGGTAACAAGGATACATTGTTGAACTGCTACAGAATCTGTCTATCTATCTATCTATCTATCTATCTATCTATCTATCTATCTATCTATCATCTATCTCTACCTCTATTTACATGTGTATGTGTAATATGTTCCATTGCATATACAGGCATATATATCCACATGTACATACATGTGTAGACAAGAAAGGGGATATCAGATATTTCTATCACCCTTTACCATACTTTTTGAGAAAGATTCTTTCACTGAATCTGAAACTTACCATTTTAGCTGGACTGGTGGGCCAGCAAACTAACACTGGGGTGACAGGCACACATAGACATGCTCAGCTCACGTGTGGGTGATGGCGATTTTAATTCAGGTGCCCCTACTTTCATAGCAAGTGCTCTTATCCACTAAACCATCTCCACAACCTGTCACAGTTTTTGTAGCATCACCTAAAATCCTAATATTCTTGTAAAGGTGTTATGTAAGTGAGAGAATGAACATCTTCAAATAGAACCAGTCTGAGAGGAAGCAGTACCTCATTCAAGAAAGCAGAAAGCACAAATGATGTTTGTCTTCTTTAAAGGTACTCTGCAGGAAGAGTTATGGTTTCTACTGTAATTTCTTCACTTCATTAAATCGGCTTAGAGTTGTGAGTCCATTTAATGTGTAGCAGATTCTGTAAGTGACAGAAAGAAATGGGGGGAAATATGGGATGTTAGAGGGCTTTCTAGAAAACAGCCTTTTGTTGCCCTAATTGAAATTCATTGCTATGCTATTTAAAAGGATCAGATCTGGGGAGATGGCTTAGTAACATGCGTAGAGCATGAGAAGGAGAGCCTGAGTTCAGGTGCTTAGCACCTGCGGCGGGGGGGGGGGGGGGGGAAGCAAATGTGGCCCCGACTGTAATACCAGGTCTGAGGAGGCAGAGACAGGAGGATGCTTCTGTCCGACTGCCATAGTCAAACCAGTGAATTCCTGGTTCAATGAAAGATCTTGACATAAATAAATAAATAAATAAATAAATAAATAAATAANCAATATAGCATGCACACACATTCACATGAGAGAGTCAGAGCAGGGAGTTAGCTGGAAATATGAAGAAAACAAACAAACAAACGGTGAGAAAGGGGCTGTTTTGTGTGGTGAGGGAGAGAGGTAGTGTTTTCCTGCAAGGTGAGATTATTTCTCCTGAAGGAATGACCTTGGCAGTTGCCAGGGGGTCACAATTGCTGAACACCTCGGTAGCAGCTAGAATCAGAAATGCTTTCCTTGCTTACAAGATATAGCTGTGTTCCTAGGGAGGTGTGGCAGAAGCACAGAGCCGCAGGGAAGGGAGCCAGCAACGGAGCAGCCTCAGTAGCAACCCAGAGGAGTTCTAGAAGAACCAAGAGAGGAATGCCCAACATGGCAGGCAAAACTCAGAAAATGCATGGCGAAGCAAACACATTAAGAAGAATGTTAGAGAAAAGTGAGGTCTCTGGAGTGAAAGTGTAGAGCAAGTTGGTAAATGGACACCATACAAAAAGAAAATGAGCTGAACCCTCTTTACCTTTTGGTCATATAGCCGAGGACAGAGCAAGCTCAAGGGAGACAATCATTGCTTATTTCTAAACACATAGGACCAGCAAACACATTGGCCATACTGAAAATGGATGTCTCTAATTCAGCCAACGATTTAACCCATTGCTTCTCAAACAATGTGCAGAGAGCTCATCTGGGAGCCTTTTTTAATGGATACTTGGGTTTCACAGACCTGGCTGTGGGGACTGGGATTGGATTTCTGACTTCCTTGTGACCACGTGTTTTCCTGCAAGTACCTCTATGCTGCTGATTCATGGTGACGCTGACCACACCACACTCTGAACGGCCATGGCCATGACTTAGCAAACCGAACTCGCTGTGAAAGAACCAAAGGAGAACCAAAGGAGTGCTCTAAAGAACTGAGAGGGTTATAAAATGACCTAAGGCAAAAATCCCATCTCTCAAGAGGTACAATTAGAGAACTTTTCACAGTTGACAGTTCCAAGCCTGGAGAAGGAAGATTTGGTAACTAAAATTACACATGCAATTTGGAATTGGGGAGATCCTGTTAAATTTTTGCTCAGTACAGCCCTCATAACTTTTTGCTATGTATTGTTTTTTAACTTTGTTGAGTGTATGCACTCCTCATTTGTCACCCAGCTAAGCCACCTTACCCAGGGACCTGCTGTCCCTGGCTTCCAAGTACTGGGGTCACAGTCAGGCTGCCACAAGTTTCTGGCTTTTATGTGGGTACTGGAGATTCAACCAGGGTCCTCATGCACGTATGACACTACCCACTGAGCTTTCCTTCTATTCTGCCATCATAAACTCTTCGTAACTGGAACAAAAACTATCTTCCAACAATGGCTTTCTTCTCTACACACTCTGTCTTATCACATAAAAAAGAAGCAAAGGCTTGCAGATTTTTTTTTTAATGTTGAAGTATATTGCTCCAGTAGAGTTTAGTGACATAAAAGTCTGGTTTTAAAATAGAGTAGATAAATTGTGTGGCAAAGGTATAGAAATAGGAATGCTATAGACATTACAGACAGACTTTCTGCATTAACTCTTTAATCTGTCCATTAAATACCTGGCTCTATCTTTGTACCTATCTACCTCTGTGAAAGGCATCAAGTGGTCTGGACTTCAGAAAACCTTGGAGGATATTCCAGTCTCTTCTACACATCTCTATCAGTGTGGCTCCCAGGCAACGTACCAAACAGTGATAGCAACTAAACCCATAGTAGACTACAAGAGGTTGTGTGTATTAGAACACCTCAGCACCAAGGACAAGAAGCCGACCTCCAAGAAGACAGATCCACTATTTCAATGTTGGCTTCCGCTCCATGGTCATCCCACAAGGAACATTCATTTCTGATCTGTCCTTTAAAGTGCCCACCCTCTCTAGACAATGAAATTTCTCTTGCTATGTTATATAATTATTCCCTGATGTGTTTATGCATACAAACCGGCATAGTATTTCCCATGGGCCAGCCATCGTCATCATATACATTTATATATTAGAATTAAAGATTCATGTATGAAAGGAGTTATGAAGACTGTATCCCTACATTCTAGACTGTTTTACACTGGTCAGTTTTCCTGAGTTGGTGTGTCCATCTTAGTTCTTGGTGCTCAGCTCACATCTGCTCATGTCTGAGGTCTAGGAATTAGCCGTCATGGCTTTCAGTTGAGCCTCACTTTGGGGCTAGACCCACCATATGCTACTTCATAGAAGCAGAATCATTAGAGCATGTGACGGTGGTCAGTACCCTCATTTATTCACCGACTGGACAAACTAGAGCTGCCACTCTTCCTGGTAGGGAGAGCAGATGAATTGCCCTCATTCATGGTCAGATGCTGAATACACTCTCAAAAGCAAAAATTGAGAGTAAAGAAACGAGGTTAGACGAGATGTCTAAATGCAATGGAACCAGAAACAGAAACAACTGGCAATGCCTACACACTTCTGAACTGCTTCTTTGATAGAGACTCATAAGATATGAAGCTCAGTACAGAAAGCCATTTGGCTGTCATCAGAAAAGCACAATTCGAATATGAGTCACAGACACTTGCCACTTACGAGATAGCTGTGCTAATTTTCCTTAGTATCCATAAGCTAGGACAATCAGTGGAGAGGAGTCTCTGAAGCTCACCCTAAAAGCTTCTATTAAAAATGATAGCTTTAAAGACACTTGAGTTACCACTCTCAAGATAAATGTAAAAGAAACCACAGGAGAGACACTGGGGTACACCTTTGGCATCTGTGGTTGTAAAGACCACAAACTATAGATCTCACACTCAAGGGTTTATCCTCTCCATGATCATTTTAAGTGATGATCACAATCAAACCTGACCACGAACCCCCACCAAGTCATGTAAGTCCTTCTTAACATATGAATAATAGAGAAGCCACGGGGTGGTGTTTTATTATTTTCATATTGCTTCTGTATAAAATTTCACAAAGCTGGTTCCAGAGAGCAACACAGATGTTCTGTCTTGCTGCTCTGCCGATCAGAATCCAAAATGAAACTAGACTTAAGTAGGTGCCTATACAGCTGCTTTTCTTCTGGGGAGTGTAGGAGAGAACCATCTGATAACCAGACCCGGAGTATTGGGTCCTTATCTTCTGACCCTTCGTCTATCAGTCACATCTTTTGACCTCAGCTCCTCCATCTCTGGTTCTAACCCACCTTCCAACTCCTAAAGAATTCTTTTGATTACTTTAGATCCACTTGGATAATCCAGATAATCTTCCTATCCAAGTACATCAGCCATGTAAGTCAACAAAATCAATTGTAGTTCCAGAGATTAGGATGTGAGCATATTTGGGGAGCTACACCTTAGACCATATTTTCACTGAAGACTTAACAAAAGAAGAAGAAAAACAGCACACATCTGCCCTGGAAGAGGCAAGTAGCTGGGGGCCCAAAGAGCTCAGGAGAAGTAGTCCACTAAGCAAAAAGAAACCTGATTCAGCCAACTACAATTTTGCCAATTTGAAGCCTTTAAAAACTCTTACATAATCTCCTATTCCAAGAAGCTCTCTCTAAATTATATCCATCATCATCATTATGTTTTTAATCAGCTAAACAATTACAGTAATGTCTGTGTTCTGAAAACAGGGACATGCGAGTTGGCTGCTCTCCCGGGAACCCTTCTGCATTTCTTTTCACCTATGAGTATGAGTAAAATCATCTCCTACAAGTTATGTAACCAAAGCATAACAATTACAGGTAGATGCGCCCTGGCAAAAGCTCTCTTGGATACAAAAACCCAAGAGAGTGTGGCGGAGTGGCTATCTATTGCCTTTGCCTACAAATGAACGTTGACATGAGGGGGTAGTTTACAACCTATGTAACTTTGGGACAGAAATACTGTAAAAAATTGAAGACTGTCTGTCTCCTCTGCAATCACAGACAGGTCTGTCCAGTCCACTTCCTTAATCTTTGTGTCCCTCATACCCATTTAGCCAGCCTCTTGCCATTTGTCAAGACAGTGGGATGCATTGTACTGTTTCCACAAAATAATATGAGAAGAGCCACCTGGTGTGTGGATTCAGCAGGCAAATACTTAGGCTCCTCACTCAGAAATTCTGATTTCTTCCATTTTGGTGGGGATCATGTTATCTACTTGAATAGATGATTCAGTGATTCTTATTATCAGACAAGGATGATCGGGGCTGACAGGATGAAACAGGATGGGCTTAGAAATTGGCCTTGGAAATTAAACACACTTGAATACAGCTGTTCAAGCTGGTAGAGGTCAACAAGTTGCTTAGCTACACTGAGCCTATACAGTGAAAATGTATAGGTTATTGGAGAGCTGAATAAGATGGTATATCCATTTGGTTGTATCCAAAGAATCTACAGTTTAATCTCTTTCTTTCTTTCTTTCTTTCTTTCTTTCTTTCTTTCTTTCTTTCTTTCTTTCTTTCTTCCTTCCTTCCTTCCTTCCTTCCTTCCTTCCTTCCTTCCTTCCTTTATTTTTATTTTTCAAAACAAGGTTTCTCTGTGTGGCCCTGGCTGTCCTGGAACTAACTCTGTATACCAGGCTGGCCTTGAACTCAGAAATCTACCTGCCTCTGCCCCCAAGTGCTGGGATTAAAGGCATGTACCACCACTGTCACGCTAATCATTTTCAATGATCAGTGTTCACCCTCCATTTTCTCCCTCCCTTCTCCCTTCCCTCCTTCCCTCCTTCACTCCACCTCTTTTCCTATGATACCTGCCATATTGGGATTTTCACAGCAGAAGAATGTCTACTGACTCTGAAAATGTCATACAATAACAACCAGAAATAGTTGGTTAATTCCTCTGCCAGGACAGGCCCTTTCCCATCCACCAGTGGTCAACATCACCATGTAACTGCATAGCCCCTCAGCACCCTCTTTTCCGCATAGCTTCCTCATACTTACAAGGAATTGTTTACAAAGGCTCCTCTTTCTCAGCGCACCCAGCTGCACAAAGAAAACTAATATTGTGCAGCCATTGCTCCAGGAAGTGTCCAGGAGCTGGTTACATCTTATTCTGGAGAAAAAAAAAATAGCAAGCCAGTTTTGCTATACAACAGAATATGGTTACAAATACATTTTGAGAGAAGCTCCTGCTACATGGAGTCCCTGTCAACACATATAAGGTCTTGTATCTACCAGCAATGGGGTCACCACATGAATCATATGACACATCCAATTTTGATGTGTATTTTGCATTTGCTGAAACATTAGGCATATTTCAAAGACTACCTCCATAGCTAGTTTGAAAGCTTAAGGCTCAGCTAGAATTAGAAAGCCATTCTTTTCTTAGTAACTACAAAGAATCTTGGGAGTATCTTTTTTCTTTTATTTATTTTTTTCAATTTTTTATTAGATATTTTCTTCATTTACATTTCAAATGCTATCCAGAAAGTCCCCTATACCCTCCCCCCACCCTGCTCCCCTACCCACCCACTCCCATTTCTTAGCCCTGGCATTCCCCTGTACTGGGGCATATAAAGTTTGCAAGACCAAGGGGCTTCTCTTCCCAATGATGGCTGACTAGGCCACCTTCTGATACATATGCAGCTAGAGACATGATCTCTGGGGGTACTGGTTAATTCATATTGTTGTTCCACCTATAGGGTTCAGACCCCTTCAGCTCCTTGGGTCCATTCTCTAGCTTCTCCATTGGGGCCCTGTGTTTCATCCAATAGATGACTATGAGCATTCACTTCTGTATTTGAAAGGCAGTGGCATAGCCTCCCAAGAGACAGCTATATCAGGGTCCTTTCAGCAAACTCTTGCTGTCATATGCAATAGTGTCATAGTTTGGTGGCTGATTATGGGATGGATCCCCGGGTGGGGTAGTCTCTGGATGGTCCATCCTTTCATCTTAGCTCAAAACTTTGTCTCTGTAACTCCTTCTATGGGTATTTTGTTCCCTATTCTAAGGAAGAATGAAGTATCCACACACTGGTCTTCCTTCTTGATTTTCTTGAGTTTTGCAAATTGTATCTTGGGTATTTTATCTGGGTTAATATCCACTCATCAGTGAGTGCATATCAAGTGACTTCGTTTGTGATTGGGTTACCTCACTCAGGATGATATCCTCCAGAACCAACCATTTGCCTAAGAATTTTACAAATTCATTGTTTTTAATAGCTGAGTAGTACTCCATTGTGTAAATGTACCACATTTTCTGTATCCATTCCTCTGTTGAGGGACATCTGGATTCTTTCCAGCTCCTGGCTATTATAAATAAGGCTGCTATGAACATAGTGGAGCATGTGTCCTTATTACATGTTGGAGCATCTTATAGGTATGTGTCCAGGAGTGGTATTGCTGGGTCCTCAGGTAGTACTTGTCCAATTTTCTGAAAAACCACCAAACTGATTTCCAGAGGGGTTGTACCAGCTTGCAGTCTCACCAACAATGGAGGGGTGTTCCTCTTTCACCACATCCTTATCACCTGAGTTTTTTATCTTAGCCATTATGACTGGTCTGAGGTGGAATCTCAGGGTTGTTTTGATTTGCATTTCCCTGATGATTAAGGATGTTGAAGATTTTTTCAGGTGCTCTTTAAAATCCCAGACACTGTAGACCACACAGGTGAACAACTGAAGGGCCAATACAGTTTTCTAAAAGGCACATGATATGAAAAAAATGAGTGGCTAATACTGCGCTGAATATTTTAAGTTGTGGAAAGAACAAATCTTTTTAAATTAGTCATTTTATTTATTTACATTCGAAATGTTGGCCCCATCCTGGTCTTCCATCCCTGAGTTCTTCATTCTATTTCCTCACCCCTTTGCCCCTGAGAGGATGCTCCCCTTCTCAGCATCCCCCTTCCCTGGGGCATCAAATCTCTACAGGATTAGGCACATCCTCTCCCACTGAGGTCAGATATTGCAGACTTCTGCTATATACGTGCCAGGGGCCTCAGACCAGCCTCTATATGCTGCCTGGTTGGTGGCTTAGTCTCTGGGAGTTCCCAGGAGTCCAAGTTAGTTGACACTGTTGGCCTTCCTATGGAATTGCCATCCCCTTCAGCCCCTTTGATCCTTCCTCTAACTCTTCAATAGGGATCCTCAATCTCAGCCCAATGGTTGGCTGTGGGTATCTGCATCTGTCTCAGTCCAATGGTTAGCTGTGGGTATCTGCATCCGTCTTAGTCCACTGCTGGTAGAGTCTCTCAAAGGACAACCATGGATGGCTCCTGTCTGCAAGCACAACATAACAACAGTAGTAGTGTCAGAGTTTGGTGCCTATGCATGGGATGAATCCCAAGTTGAACCTTTCCTTCAGTCTCTGCTCTATCTTTGTCCCTGCATTTCATAGACATAAATAATCCTGGGTCAAAGATTTTGAAGGTGGATTGGTGACCCCATCCCTCTACTAGGAGGGGCCCTCTCTATGTATTGGAGGCAGTCACCTCCAGTTCCATCCCCCTACTGTTGGGCATTTTGGCTAAGTTCATCCTCATTGCTTTCTGGGAGCCTCTCACATCCTAGGTCTCTGGGCTTTTCTAGAGGTTCCATTCATCCCCCACCCTGAGAAGCTGCATATTTCTACTCATTCTCCTGGCTTTCTGCACTTCTCTTCTGTCTCACCTGATAACTGATCTTGCCATTCCCAACCTTCTCCCATCAAGGTGCCTCCCTCTCACTGCCTCCCATGATTACTTTGTTCCCCTTTCTATGCGGGACTGAAGCATCCCCACTTGGGCCTTCCTTCTTGTTAAACTTTTTATGTTTTCTGGGTTGTATCATAGGTATTCTGTACTTTTTGGCTAATATCCAATTATCTGTGAGTATATACCATACATGTCCTTTTGGGTCTCGGTTACCTTATCAGGATGATATTTTCTAGGTACATCAATTTGCCTGCAAAATGCATGATGTCCTCTTTTTTAATAGCTGAATAGTATTCCATTGTGTAAATGAATCACATTTTCTTCAGTTGAGGGACAGCTGGGTTGTTTCCAGTTTCTGGCTATTATGAATAAGGCTGCTAGGAACATAATGGAGCACATGTCCTTGTGGTAAAAGTAGAGCATCTTTTGGGTATATGCCCAGGAGTAGTATAGCTGGGTCTTCAGGTAGAACTATTTCCAATTTTCTGAGGGACTGCCAGATTGATTTCCAAAGTTGTTGTAACAGTTTGCAATCCTACCAGCAATGGAGGAGTGTTCCTCTTTGTCCAGATCCTCATCAGCATGTGCTGATGAGTTTTTGATCTTAGCCATTCTGAATGGTGTAAGGTAGTATCTCAGAATCATTTTGATTTGTATTTCCCTGATGACTACGGATGCTGAACATTTCTTTAGGTGCTTTGTGGCCATTTGCATTTCCTCAGTTGAAAATTCTTTGTTTCGCTCTGTACCCATTTAATTATGTTATTTGGTTTTTTGGAGTCTAACTTCTTGAGATATATATATATATATATATATATATATATATATATATATATATATGATATTAATCCTCTATTTAATGTAGTATTAGTGAAGATCTTTTCCCAATCTTTAGACTGCCATTTTGTCCTAGTAACAGTGTCCTTTGCCTTACAGAAGCTTTTTTGTTTCATGAGGTCTCATTTATCAATTGTTGAGCTTAGAGCCTGAGTCATAGAACAGATTGTTTTTTAATTCTCACCACAGAAAACTCTTATGCATATGTATCTCCCATACCCTAACTCACCTCTCAACTCATGCTGTAAAAAGGTTCTATGACTCATTATTTAATGCCATTCCTGACAATAGTAGTTACATGGGAAATGATACATGTATGTATGAAAAAATAAGTGATTAAGTGAATGGCTTCATGGTCATGGGCAAATATTGATGTCAAAGAGAAGCCTTTTGACATGATATGGTGGCCCATACCATTTATCTCAGCACTGAAGCAAAGACAGGTGGATCTCCATAAGTCTGAGGCCAGACAAGTCTTCATAATGAGTTCTAAGCCAGCCAAGGTTACATAGTAACAACATTTCTTTACAGAAAAGGGAAGTTCTGTCACCGGAATCTACTTCTAGTGCTGTTCTAAAGATTGAGTGTGCCGTCACTGTTCAACTCTCAGGGCAGACTGGTTTGTACCTGGGAGTTTTACACCATCACAACACATTCACCCATCATGCATTTTTTTTGGCCTGGCCAGCACTCATGTACTGATCTGTGCCCCAAGAGTAAAGATGAATTATCTAGGGCATGAATACCAATGATGTAGGGACAGCTCATCTGCCATCTTGACATTAAGTCACTTTCTGTAATGGATTAACATCCATTATCCATTATGTGTCCACGTTGATGGAGTTTTCTCTGGCCCTGAAGCTTAGATCTCTTCAGTGGCATAATATCTTGAATATATAGTATCTTGAGTAATGAGCTCACTTTTCAGGCTAGGGTCAGAACCATTGACTTCATTTTGCTCTTACATCTTGCCCTGTCTATAGGCTCTAGACTTTCTGGCTGTGAGTTTTAGTACTGCTTTTCCTTTAAATCTGATCTCAATTTGTCTTTTCATTTCTCTCACTGCATTTTTTTTAGTAATGGGGCAGAACTTCCTTTCCCAGAATTAGAGAGTTGATTAAAAATACCAACAATCTGAAAGGAAGGGAACATTTTGGGAGAGAGAGAGAGAGAGAGAGAGAGAGAGAGAGAGAGAACTTGGTTACCTGCTTAAGGCAGCAACAGCTCTTGGAATCATTCAGAATTCCATTCAACCTCCTCCCTTTCACTGTTATCATCTCCAAGTCATCTTGCCTCTCTCTACCCAGTTTATTTATTCCAAAGGTCAGAGTGATATTTGTAACATTCAGTTTTGATTTTCAGCTTGATATAATTTTAAAAATTGCCTAGACAGGGAGCCTTAGTGAGGCACGCATTGGGTGTGTCTGTGAGGATCAGAGAAGATAACTAAAGAGGGAAGACACACCCTCACACACCGTGAATGTGGGTTGGCATCATGGGCTGAAAGGGGGAAAGGTCCATGGGTAAATGGAAAAGCAGGAGTGGGGTTGGGGGTAAGGGATGGGAGAATTGGGAACCAGCTAAGTGCTAATGTTATGTTTATTTTTGTTTGTTTGTTTCCTAATCATTAAGATGTCAACATGTAGCCACTTACTACAATGGGCAGATCCCACCTCCATGTCATCCTTGCAACCAAGGCCTGTATGCTTTAAACTGTGAGCCATTTCCTCCTTTAAGGGGTTTCCTATTAGGAACTTGGTCACAACACACTTTAGGTTCCCCCTTCCCACCCCATTCCCCTCCACTTCATCAATGGCTGTAAATTTAGAGTTGTCCTGGCACTCAGGATGAAGAAATGAAAGACTTAGCTCCCTTCCTTCTAGAAGCTGATAACAGAGTTCAGGAGACAGACAGATGTGCAAATAAGTAAGAGTCATACAGAGTGCAAACGCCCAAAATGGAAGGTTGTACCAAAGGTTGTCTGGGAGCACTCACTACAGACAGTCAAAGAAGGCATCATCCAAGAGCAAATAAGAAAATAGCAGGGCGGGGACGCGGGAGGGTAAGGGAAAATTTCTGGATAACATGTGAAATGTAAATGAAGAAAATATCTAATAAAGAGAAAAAAAAAAAAAGAAAATAGCACCTGGCCAGTGGCATATGCAAGTAAAACACTTCTTTACTTTATTTACCCAGAAGACCAAATGACTAGTATCAGACCCTCTCCCGAGTACAATGTGAGAATAGAGCAGGAAAACATGCAGTGTCTGGAGAGGATGGCTAGATTCTGTGAACATACTTTCTCCTTGGTTTTGTTTACATGCCATCCTGCAAAGAACTGGAATGTAATTTGTCCAACTGAGTCCTTTGTCTTCAGGTCTTGTACCTCAGAGATAGCTCATGAGCCCTGAAGCAGTCTCGTCAGGACCCTGTGCTTTACCACAGTGAATGTCTCAAAAGGAAAGGATGAGACTGTGGTAAATCAAAATCAGCCCTGGGATTCACAGATTCGGGTGTCCATGTGCATCTGATGTTAGCTGGACAGGAGACAATGATGGGACCTCTCATCTCTCTTGGCCTCAGCCTTCATCTGCAGCATGATAGATTTGCATTACAGCAATAATAATTGAAAATTCTTCATCCTTAGATATTTAGAATGCCCAAAGAAGAGCTTGTGAAATGTCAGATTTCTAGTCCCTACTTCCAAAGACTTGGATTCATGTGTATGGAGTACAGCACAAGAGTCACACTTGAAGTGAACACATTGTCAGTTTGGATGCATGTGTTTCTTAAATGGAAGAACCAGGAGTCTATGATAAAAGACACGAAGACAGGAGTTACCATTATATTCTGGCTCACGTTCACAAAGATTTCTTTAATTTAATAAGAAGCCTAATCTTTGACAAAAAAAAAAAAAAAAACTGCATTCACAGACATTCCTGAGTCATGAGAGATCTATCATTCAGTGGATCATAGTGATAATTGCGTAAAGGGTGTTCTAAAATATTTTTCTCATCAAAGCCAAACTAAGAGGTAGCCAAAAGTGAAGGGCTGTGCGGGTATTGACTTTATCAGGCTAGGTCACATACATGGTTTGTGGGGAGGGGGTTGCAAGCATGCTTTGTGATATTTCGCAGTGAAGTATTGAAGCTTTCTTGGAGATTTATGACCCTGGGAGGGCTGGCTAGTTCGGATAATCGCCAAGGGTTCCAGAATGCTTGTTTAAACCTTTGCAACTTTGTACTTCAGTGCTCTTTGGGAAGACTGAAACTCCCACAGCTGCATGGGCAGAGTGAGGAGGCAAGCTTTGTAGCCCTTCACTGTATTGCCAGTCCCTATGCCTCAGACTGTGTCACTGTCTTCTACAGATTATGTGAATAAGGCTTATCTGAGAAGCTGGAATTTGATCTGCGACCTGACAGGTGATTGGACTAAGAGAATGTCCCCATGGAAATGTGATTTACTAGAGAACATAGGACAATCCAGTTGGTTGCTGGAGTGGAAGGCATACCATTTTCAGCATCTGAATAAGCAGTTTGTTTTTCTCTATGCCACATGGCCTGATGATTCACCACTGAGTGTGTTTTTGTTGAGGATCTGCTATGTTTTAGGCAGTTGGGGGGGGCATGCTTGCATGATAATTGAGACATTTGCTGGGATCTGACTGCTAGTCCTTGGTAAAAGCATAAAACACTCTTACTTGCTGAGCCAGATCTGCATGCATTTTCTTATATTTTTATGAAGTCAGTCCAGCCCAGTATTTATCAAGTACCAGGAGTATTCTGCAGAATCCTTGTTGGGTTATCTGTGTAGAGACAATTTAGAGAGGAAAGTCACTGGGACTAGAAGAGTGCTGTATTCCGATAACAAATTTAGAAACTTCACTCGTGCTATCAAATACAGAATGAAGAAGTGGTACAGGGAGTAGAAGTCCACTGAGGACTTGGGGTAAATAAATCTGAAAAGATTATGAAAGGACCAAGGAACTGGAAGCTAGAGGTCTCAATATCTGAGTAAGTGCTAGGACAGGGGGAGAAGACAAAAAAGGAGAAAGCAATTGAAGGTTGTTCTCAAACAACTAGGCTTGGATAACTGAGTGTACCACTCACAAAATGAGATTCCCACAGAGAGCAGTCTGAGGACCAGAGGGTAGTTTAGCATTTGGCCACAAAGAGCCCCCACTCTTGACCTCTAGTAAACACAATGATTTTCGAATCCCATGACAGGTAATCATTGTTTCTTCTAGCAAAATGCCTGTGTCTCTGACATTAAATGAGCCATGCTGAGGAAGGTTTATTGATTGCTATAATTTGATGCCAGGAGACAACCTCCTGTTTGGTCTCTGGGGCGGGGGGGGGGGCGGGGGGCACTTGAAGACTTGAGAAAGAACAGATGACTTCATTTGTATGGCTTAATCAGTATGGAAACCGCAAGTTGGTGGTGTGGCATTTGCTGCCAGCCTGGAAGAAGTCTTGACATAGTCAGGCAACTTGATGACTGTGCCCTTCTAAGATAAGCCCACTGATTCACTTCTCTTGTTCAGTTATTGCCAATGCAACTCCCATAGGTATTTGAGAATTGGAGGATTTTGATAAAAGGAAAAAAATTCCTAAAATCATTGAATCCAATCACACAAAATGATTCACACAGACCAGTTTTGCAAGGACCATATTCAAGCCAATAGTGAATACCTAAGAAAGACTGACCACCTATCCATCAGATGATACAAAGGAAACTCAAGCATTCCACTTAGATTCATAAAAAATGCTGTAGACCTTATTTTATCACAGCTATTGATTTTGACCCCTGCCCAGGTCTAAGTGTCCATGATGCTTCACTGATTTGCTTGGAATACACATCTCATTTATCATTGAGAACTATTGTTCTCAATAGGATTACACCCTTGACGTTTAAGACTTTTGGAGGCCCAGTTAACTGTTGTGCTTTTTAAATTTTTTTAGGGTAACAATCATAGATGATCAGATCTGAATCTCTGGGTCTAATTGAGAATAACTGACTGGGGCTTTGTATAGACTTACTCCAGGGACTCTCTAAATAATAGAAAACAAAGTCTAGGGTAATCCAGTCATACTTTTCCAGAAGGGCATATGCACATAGGTGTGCATTTGTGTATGGATAAACTTATGTGCATGTGTGTTTGTATATGTGTAGAGGCCAAAAGTCAACCCCTGCTGCTGTTCCTCAGAAACTATGTTTTGAGAGGAATCTTATATGTCTGAAGCTCACCAAGTAGGCTTGACTGACTGGTCAGCAAGCCCCAGGGAGGCACCATGGGTCTCTCCATTGCTAAGATGAGTGCACAACACCAGTCTTTCTTCTTCTTCTTCTTCTTCTTCTTCTTCTTCTTCTTCTTCTTCTTCTTCTTCTTCTTCTTCTTCTTCTTCTTCTTCTTCTGGAGGTCAAACTCAGGTTTGCAGGATTGCCATGCAAGTACTTTACCAGCTTAACTATCTCCCTAGCTCCCAATATTTTTTTTTAAAGAATATTTATTTGATTATGTATTTATTTACTGACTGATATGGTGTTGTTTCATCCCATAGCCTTCCTATCTTAATTCAGCAATTCATGGGCAACTTCACTGAATTATCATGCTTCCTTTGCTAATGTGTCTAAGACAGTTTGAAAAGTCCTAGATGACATGAAAAAACTAAAAATTACATTCAGTTGTTAAGGCTGAAATTTCTACCAGTTGTTCCTTGTCAAAAAGAGTCAATTCTGCTTTAGAGGCAGACTCTAAAGAATACTTCCATATAAGATAGAAGGATTTGATTCCATGAACCAGCCAGGAAGGCATCCCATCCCTTCTGTCCAGATAAAGTCAGACATGTATTTGTAAGATGGACACGAGGAGAACAAGCTTGTGACAGTGTTAAGTAGGGTCACTGACCTATCTCATCAGGCTATTACACCAGTAATTGAACTTTTCTTCTCATTCAATTCCTATTACTGGACTCTCGGATGGCTTTATTTGTCTTTGAGGATATGGAACACATCTTGTTTGCCCAGAGGTAAAAGCCAATCCATTCACCAGTGGGAATGGCCCTCCTTGTAACTGGTCCTCTGACAACTACTTTGGGAAGCCAAAAAAAAAAAAATATGGGAACTCAATTAGACAGTTCCCTGGCTGCTATAACATTCACTATGTTTTCAAAGATAGTTTTGAAAATGGGCCCACATTTTCATCAAAATTCCACTCTCTGCATCAAGGCTACCATTTGCAAAGGAAAATCAAATTGAAATCTATTCCCATATCCTGGCAATGCATTTTGAAAAGTTTACTTCACAAAACATCGATTTTATGGGAAGTTAACAAGTATTAATAACAAGAAAGAAGGACTGCAGCTGGGCGTGGTGGCACACGCCTTTAATCCCAGCACTCGGGAGGCAGAGGCAGGCGGATTTCTGAGTTCAAGGCCAGCCTGGCCTACAAAGTGAGTTCCAGGACAGCCAGGGATACACAGAGAAACCCTGTCTCAAAAAACTCAAAAAAAAAAAAAAAAAAAAGAAAAGAAAAGAAAGGAAGGAAGGAAGGAAGGAAGGAAGGAAGGAAGGAAGGAAGGAAGAACTACATCTTCAACTACATGTAGGTTGCCTTGGGGCAGAAGTCAAACCATTTGACTCTCACAGGAACTCCGAGCTTTTGGCATGTCACTGTGCAAAGCACATTAATAGGATGAGAAACACCATCTATCAACTTAATTAGCTGTGCATGCTCAGGGAAGCTGTAGGTACAGGAATGGCATGCACATGAAGCTGAGGGTGACCATTTCCTCCAGTTCCTCATGCTATTCATTGTTTATTTGTTTTTCTATGGCCAGATACTACCAAAGTACATTGGGAATAATTTTCAAGTTTAGAGCATAATAATACATAATCTTCCCCCACATTGTTTAGCCAAGGAACTTGTTTGTGAATATTTGCATTTAGATACAACTGGCCAAGAGATTGCCTTGTGAAAAGGATTTTTGAGGAAGAAATTAATTTTTTGTTTCTAATTCAATCAATGCTATTGAGTGTCTGCTATGTGGGAAAAATGACAGAGTATTGGGATATGAAAGTGAAGAGATCTCTTTCTTTTAAGAAGACCAAATAAATCAAGTATACAATCTAGTGTGTGCTATGCTGGAAGGTGCATTTCATATTGGGTACTGTGAGGTTGGAACAGTTTGATGGAAGATACTGAGGTGTTCATAACAGAGTTGATTAGGGAAGCTTCATTTGGGATAAAGTTGCAGTGAGGCCTGACCTGTGAAAGGATGATAAACCTTCCCGGCACAGGGAACAGTAAGTGTGTGCTTTATGCAGGAAGGTGTGAGCCCCATATTCCTGAGGACCTCCATGGTATTGATCATGACCCCTGAGACAGCCAGAAGATACAAATATAAGTGTCCCTGAGACCAACTATTATTAAACAGACCATGATTAAGGTTCAAAATAAAGGGGAACAGAGGATGTGAATTGTATAAAGTTAGTACATGTTTGTCAATACCCTTCGCAGATCAATGTGCACCCATTGGATACAGGACACTTACAGTAAGAGATCACTAGAGCTGGTTTCAAGATTGCTAGATGAATTCCTATCTCCTTCCAAAATGTTAGCTCCACAAGGCAGCAACTGTGTCCATTTCACCTACCATCTTATGTATAGCAGCTAATTCAGAATTTTATGGATTTTTAGGTGCTTAATAATTTAAAGTTCTTTGTTTTAAAACATGGTCTCATGTAGATCAGACTCACCTTTAACTCACTGTATAGCTGAAAATGACTTTTAACTCTTACTCTTCTTGCCTCTACTTCCCGATTAATAACAAATATTTGTTGAATAGTAGAGTTGTTAGCTAGTCACTCTTCTCATGGAGAAGACCTCAAATTCGATCACAGAACAGTTGGTTACCCCTATAACAGTCAGGCTACTGTTGCCACAATAGGTACATTTTGCCTATTATGTTAATATTATGGTTCATAGAAGTCATAGCCAAGTAAGACCATTGGGTTGATTTATTTTAACAGCAGCCTGCATGGGACCATCCAGCACTATGAAAACTAGCCAGCAAAGCAGAAACTTTCAGCTGAGTACCAGCTTAACTTCTCTATGGTTTGTATCCAAAGTGTGAGGAATCTTCAGAATTATGGTCTTACCGGCTAGTTCTTGTGGGCAACCAAGAAAAGGCAAGAGCTTGTATTGTTTGGAGGTCATAAACAGTTCTCCATAATCAACAATTCCTATAGAGGTCTCCCACATCTGGCACTAAGGTGTCTTGTTTTTTGTTTTGTTTTGTTTTGTTTTGTTTTTGTCTTGTTTTGTTTTTTTCTTGTGACCCATTATTTTTAAGACTGGCATTGTCTAGTCTTGTAGGGGATCTGCCTTTGAACTCTCTTTTCTGTTATTTTATTTCATTTTTTTTTTTACTGAACAGTGTGTTTCCAAGAGTCTTATTTATACCCTGTTCATTTCAATTAACTCCCCTGCCCCATCCCTTTACACAAATGCCCCATTTCTCTCCCTGTTTAAATTTTCACAGATACTTGAAGACTTTGGGGACTAATCATGTGTCAAGTTCTAGGTGTGTCACTGATGATAAATGATGAACAAGCCATGGCTTCTCCCATGATGAGGCTTAAAGTCCATAGGAAAGAGAGATCTTTAACTCAGCAATTATATAACGGCATGATAAATTTTCTCATAGAGCATCTTCAAATGTTATAAAACATTTTCAGAGTCAGTGAGGCAGATATTATCAATACACACCACCCATGTCACACTGGATTTCCTTAGTATTTGGTGACACAGCTGCCCCCACATTCTTTTTCTCCTTTAAGGTCCAGTACCTATATCTTAATAGAAGGACTAGCCTAAGGCTACCGAGATAGCCTCACTGCATGGTTGACCTGAAATGCTTCGAGAAGCCATTTATCAGTGACTGACACACACCAGGGGCTTAAGTGTCCAATCCTGAGTTAGAACTAGTGGCTTATACCTATAATCCTAGCACTTGAGTGGCTGAGGCAGGAGGATTGAGATAAGTTTATGGCCATCCCTGAGCTACAGAGTGAGATCATGTTTTGTTCTCCTCCCTACAAAACTTCAGTTCCAAGGTATGAGTTCTCAGTTTTCAGGCACACCTGAGAGATGGAGTCAAAATTCCTTTCTCAGGGGGCTGCACTTGGGATATAAAGTGAATTAATGAATGAATGAAAATAAAAATAAACCTCAAATAAGAAATATTTGTTTGTGTCCTCTTCTGGTCTGACCTAGTTCTCTAGTCTGATGTAAGTTGTTTCCAGAAACTCCTTTCCATGTATCATTTCCATGGGTTATTTTCTGGAGGACCCCATCACAAGACCCCGTCTTCACCAAGTCCAGTACTCAGGGAAGACTTCTCAGAAGATATACTTCGACAGATGAGCAGTCACTCGGGTGCATTGAAATGGTGGAAATAAGAGTCTTTGGGGGACAGGGGGATGACTATCTGGTATTCCTTTGAAGAGGCCTCAGTTGGGTATACATGACTTCCAACTTCCATTTTATCATTCCATATTTGGGGAAATGTTATGGCGATCCCACATTTCTTTCAGGCTGTATCTTAGTTGCTATAAAATCCATATTGCTTCATGACAGCACTTACCAAGATTAAAGAAAAACAAACTCCATTTATTTCTCCTTTATTGACAGATTCATGGCCTACATCCGTGTGAATAAATGAGCTGGCAAGAAGGGGAATGAGACAGCTAGTAAGCTCGGTGACACAAATTACCCTTGATAGGGAAGGCCCATGCCTATCAGTACTGATGTGGGCATGTCATCAAATTAATAGCTGAATGCTAAGGACCATTACATTTAGCACTGCTTGCCATACCCTTCTAGATAATAATGCCTGAGAATAATGTGTAATTAACTCTGTGGCTGACTGACAAGGCCAAATGCAGGGTAATCAATCATATTGTATAAACACACGTCCCTGGGTACACGAGGGAGGCAAAGGGTGACTTGGAATGTCTCAGCACTTTCTGCCTAGATTATGGCTCTGAGCTTTTGTGAGCCCAGCAGTCATAGAACTCTTATCTATAGATCTGTTGACTCAATGTAAGTTCCTAAGAAGCTTAGAGATCTTCCTGCTTTCCTGTTCTGTCTTTAACTAGAAGCATAGCTTTAAAAAAAAAAAAGGTTTGATATATGGGCTTTCTAAGTAAACTAAGCTGGCCCTGAACTCAAAATTCTCCTGCTTAAATCCCAATTACTAGATCATACTCATATACCATCCTGCCTATCTAGAAGTGTTATTGCTTTTAGGGTGTTCTCAGGGTCTGAGTGAGATGGCTTATTTCTGTGTTTATAGCTCTTGGAAACCTGAGGTAGGATGATCATAAAATTGAGGCCGCCCAAACTACACGGTAAATTCCAGACCAGTCCAGGCTACAGAAAGGGGGAAAAATGTTCTCTGGATCTTTGATCTATGGAAGGGAGAAAATTGGAAAGCATGGGCCTTTCTTGGTGTTGTGCATATTTGCAAAGTCACCTCCATGGGCTGGGGTGTACGCTGAGCATTGCTTTGATTGCCTTGACATGTGACTCACAAAGAAATTTGTAGGTAACCCTGCACAGCCACATTGGGAGAATATATTATAATTTGGAATGTAACCCCGTTCAGCTGAAAGATTTGAGAACACAATCATTGCTAAACAGATTACCACTCTCCTCTGGGTCTCTCTTGTCATGTACAAGTCATTTGCTTGGCAGGTTCTTTGTAACCCTGAAAATTGAGGTTCTGAGTCAGCATTCTGTCAAATGTTTCTTAAAGGTCCAAGCATCATCACAGCCAAAGGCACTATGGCACATTAAGATTTACCTTTAACTAGAAATCTGACTACCAGCAAATCATCTGTGGGTAACAAAATAAAACCAATTTCAGGTGTTAAAGAGATACCTGCACCCATATGTTTATTGTAGCTTTGCCTGCAGTCACCAAGATACGGAAGCGACCTAGGAATCCATCAAAGATAGTTGATAAAGAAAACACACTATACACTTTTCTGGTTTAGATCCTAGGTGCATCCCCCTGCCAAAGATCTTTCTTTTCTTTGCTTCCCGGGTAGCTTGTAATGAGCCGCTTCACTACCCCTGCCCGCCTGCTTCTGCTGCAATGTACTGCCTTCCCACAGGTGTAATGGCCAAGCAAACATGGACTGAAGCCATGAATCCAAATCATTTTCTGAGGTTGTTTGACATGATATCAGTTGGGCTTCCTATCATCTGTCATGCCCACAGCTCCATTTCAAAGGGCTCCCTGTCAGAAAGTCACCATTGGTGTCTCATACCCATGCTTCCTTGAGAACAGATAAAAGGACAGGGCCTGGCTAAGTCTGCCCACACAAGACCTCCATTAGATCAAGCCTATCAGAATTTCAGCATATATAGAAGTAGAGATTTCTGAGTCCCCATTCCAAGTAGAGAATCTATTGGCAGTTGATGGCCAATGAGAGAAAGAGTAAATTTTCTTTTTTCTTTTGCAGGTGCTGTCCCTGGTAGGTTGCACATGCTGTAATGGATAATTCCTTATCCATGCACATGTGGTCAGAACTGATTGGATTTAGAGAAGATGATGATGGCGGTGGTAGTGTGATGATGATGACGATGATGATGATAGTTATTATTTTTTAAACCACATGAAGTTGAAATAGTGATAGTCTAGAAGCTCCTAGGAAAAGTTACAGAAGTACTAAGTAGTGCATATGATCAAAATACATGCATATACATGTATGAAATGTTCAAGGAATAAATACATATGTTATTTTTTAAAAAGTTGATAATTTACATTAGGATAGCCAAGCTGAAGGTTGGCCAAGAGGCTATGGAGTGACTTGGTATATAACATTAGTCATCATAGATAACAGAGAATAGATAATATTTGGGAAAATCGGCACCTGATGCAGAAGAAACAAAGTAATTAGTTATAATAGTAGGAACTAGTGATCACCAGGTAACTAGCTGAGTTAGCATGATAGCAGAACAGGAGAATAATTGTGAGTCCTTCCTAATTGGGAGATTCGCCAGATGACCCATTTGCTAGAGAACTGAATTTCAAATGGTTCACAGTCTTAAGTGCTTCATAAGTTCCACTAATACTTGATCTATTCAACTGTTCCTGGAACCCAGGCAGTGTGGCAAAATTTTTCCCTAGGCTATTTTTTCCCATAAACCTCCTAAGCTAAAGATAACCCAAATTCATTGGAATCAAAATAGCAGAACCAATATAACCCCCCACCAGAAGAGGCCCCAGCAGCAGATCAACAGATCTAGCAAGTGATGGATTGAGCTCAGTGTCTTTCTTCTCCCAGCTTCACCTCAGATCTCTAGGCTCAGGTTTCCTGTAGACAGAGTTGAGATTGTGTCTCTGCTGGCCCTTCTAACACCTCGCTACTGATGCGTCAGTCAGGTAAAGTCTACACAACTTTGAATTCATCGGAACTAAAATGCAAGGAATTAAGGAGCAGAGAGAGCATAAAATAGAAAGGAGAATGGGAGTCTAGAAGATTATCCCTTCCCGCAAAGCCTTTGCTGAGCTACATTAATAAATAATTAGCCTGGCCAACTTCTGCAAGGCTTTGCCCCATTATTTGGGCCTACTAGGCACAGGGAGGGCTACTGAGATGCTGCCAACACATTCAACTAGAACACAAGCCAGAGAGGACAAGGTATTTAACACGTCTTGTTCTCATAGGAACTGGGCACTATTCATATGAGTGCCCTAACGATTCTGGTGCTCTTTGATTTATTAAATGGCAACCGTGCC
The DNA here is from genome assembly GCA_902729485.2 of Mus minutoides. Lineage (NCBI taxonomy): Eukaryota > Metazoa > Chordata > Mammalia > Rodentia > Muridae > Mus > Mus minutoides. The sequence continues at coordinate 68,114 of LR750487.1, read as the reverse complement.
TTGCCTGAAGTTGGTCATAAAAATTTTAATATTCTTAGTCTCAGTCACAATTTGTGATTCATTTCACTTAGGCTAACACCACGAAAGAAGAGCAGTGCCTCTTCTCTTAGCTCTGACACATCTTACAAACTTCTTTTGTGGGGTCATTTATAATCATTCCAGTGCTGACACATATCCTGTCTCACTTTGATGAGACAACAGCTCTGTCTGAACTGCCCAGGCAGATGGATAGAAGCGGTGGCTTTCCATGAAGCTAAAGCCCAGAGAGGTGATGCCACTGTTTGCAGACTCCCAGCTATTCTTGGTTGTTTTCTGATTTGTTGCTCTTTTGTTCGTTTATTTTTCTATTGAGGTGAATGAGTTTCAACCCTTTCTCACACTTAAGCTAGAAGGGGTTGGCACATGCTTGTTCCTATTCCACAAGTCACCTCTTAGTTCAGTTTATCGTTCCCTTTGATGTACAGGTTCGTCCTTTCATTGCTGCACTCTTGGTGTCATTCCCAAGAAGTCGTTGTCGAGACCAATGTCATAAAACTTTTCCTCTGCTTTCTTCCTGGGGTGCATGATTTCAGGTCTCTTGTTTAAGTCCTTGATCCAGAACTTGGCTTCTGTTCTTGCGTAAAATAAGGGTCCAGCTTCATTCTTCTACACTGAGGTATAAGCTCTGATAAGTAGGATGTGCTTACAACAATGAATGGCATGTACTGACTGTTTTATGCTTTTTAAAAAACAACTTTTTATTGGTTATTTGTGATGTTCATATCATACACCCCAATCCCACTCATCTCCCTATCTCTTCATAGTCACCCTCTGTTCTCACAACCTGCTTTCAAAAGGAAAAAAAAAGTCTCATTGAGGAAGCTGTAGTGTGTCGAAGTATGTCACACAGTACACCCTTTTGTCCAAACACCGTTACTTGCAAATGCTCATTGCAAGGTGCCATTGGTCTTCTTTGAGGCCTCCAGCTTCTCCTACACTATCAATACTGGATCCTCACCAGGACTCCTCTCAGATAGTCTGTTATTTCCCTGAGTTAGCCCACCCCAACATCTATCCCATCCATTAACTCCTGGAGCACGTGACAGGGTCCGTTCTGCAGATCGAAAGCTGCATGACACTGGGCAGAAACAGGATAGCCACTCTCTATTTTTTTTTAATCATGAAAATTTTGTGATTTGTGCAGTATTAGTGAAACTAATAAGGTTCTAGAAGGACTGAGTTTGAATCCCTGACATACTGTATAGATTTGTTGAAGCCATGTCTAGATCATTGTGATTGTTAGCTTTGTCAACTTGACAAAAAAAAAAAAAAAAAAAACCTAGACTCACTTGAGAACTAGATTTCTGGGGATGCCTGTGAGGGTTATTATGACTGTGTTAACTAGGATGGGAAGACACACTTCTACAATCCATGCCTGGGGTCCTGGTCTGTACAAGTGAAGAAAGGGACCTAGGCAGCAACATTCGTCCCCAGTACTCTATTTCCTGGCCATGGGTGTGATGTAACTACTTGCTTCAAACAGTTCCTCCCCCAGGACTTCCCACCTTGAACTATGAGACAGAAGAAACCTTTTCTCCCTTAAGTTTCTTTTCCCCGAGTATTTTATCACAGCAACAAGAAAAGGAACTAATCCAATCATCAATTCCCTTGCTGTAAGAAGAATATTGATCGATCAGACCATCTGCAAAAGCTTATAATTTCAGATTCTAAGCCCCAAGCCCTTTGGGAGCTGTGAGAACTTTCCAGCTTGCAGATAGTTTTGCAAAGCTGGGTTCTCCCAGATGTGTCAAGGCCTCCTCACAGAGTCACACCAAGGCATCTCACTCTCTCAGTTTTCTTCCCTGAGGAGGGTTGATGTGTTTGCTTTTCACTGAGATGTACCTCCTTCTCGGCTGCTTCAAAGCTCTGAGGCAGCAAGTGATGGACTACTTTATCTGTATGCCTCAGCGCCTACTATCTTTTGGGACCCTTTCTGAGAATGTTTAAGACAAAATTTCACAACTGCCACAAGTAAGAGAAGCCTGCTACCTTAAGAAGCAGGGCTAAGCCGAGTGATGGTGGTGCACACTTTTAATCATAGCACTCAGGAGACAGAGGCTGGCCAATCTTTGCATTTGAAGTCAGCCTGGTCTACAGAGTGAGTTCCATGACAGTCAGAGCTACACAGAGAATCTCAGTTGCATATCACATTCTGTCAGGAAGGAAACTGATCAGGAAGGAAACAAGAACTCTGGCAGGCATTAAAGCGGAGACTATGGAGGAATGCTGCTTTCTAGCTTGCTCCCCAAGGCTCTCAGCCTGCTTTTCTGTACGACCCATGGCCACCTGCCCAGGAACCTGTAGTGGGCTGGGCTTACCCACATCAATCATCAATCAAAAATGTCCCCATAGACTTGGCTACAGGCCAATATTATGTCACAAACTGTCCAGCACATGTAGCATTTCAACCAAAAGAAGCAAAGCTGCCCGTTGAGTTTATTTTGCACCCTGCAACTAGAACTAACGTTGCCATGCCCAAGATAGATGATGATAGCTCAAAAACATCCCAAAGGTCCCTCACTCTTTCCCCATTAGGCTTTTCCTACTGGGTCCTGTATGTGGGACTGCACACACACACACACACACACACACACACACACACACACACACTTCTGTTCACACACACACACACACCTCTGTTTGGATATTTATAGCAATGAAGCAGAACCCCTGTGAACATTATTTGGGTTTTGAGAAAATGTAATTCTTAGTAATTTTTTACTTCCTTCTTTTCAAACTTCTGGTTTTTTTTATATATATATATATATATATATATATATATATATATATATATATATATATATATATATATGGAGTTACAATCAATAACAAGTCATTGTCTTATGGCCATGCCATAAGTGGTTCTCAGCAGACTGTACAGTAATCTCAGACGTGGAGAGTGGTGGAGCTTTCTTTTCTATGTGCACGTGTCTATGTCCATCAACCATCATCAGGGAGTTGTACTGTGAAGCCTTCAGTTAGGGCCTCAGATCAACACAACAGCTACATCCTGGTCCTTCCTGATTCCTTCCAAAAGTGCTCAGAGCATTTCCTTGTACTCTAATGCCTAGCGAGGGTCCTGTGGCCACCCCCAAACTGAAAGGGACAGAGAAATGTAGCCTTAGTCTGTGATGGGAAGGAAAACCAGGCAGAGTCAAAGCACCATAGGCAGGCTTGGTCAATGGGAGGACCATGGAGTTTTTTTCTTAATTAAGACAATTTTCAAGCCTCCCTGGGATCACAATTTACTTTTAGCATTTGTCAGCCAAGGGAACTGGAACAAAACAAAACATTAGTGGAAATTAAGAAATGAGTTTTAGCAAAATTTTCCTTCTTGTTGTGGGGTTCTCGTTTTGGTTGTGGTGGTGGTTTTTGTTGTGAAGCAAAATTGGGGTTTATTTAAAAATAGTTAGGAAACATATTTAAAGAAAGAATAAAGCACACAAAGCATGAGTGTGGGTATCTCAAAGAACGGCCACACTCAACTGTCTCTAATAGTCATGTATAGAATTCGGATGACTTGTAAATGTTTCTGTTTTATTGGCATTATTAATTATTAATAATTATGGGTTTTATTATAATATTTTGCCTGTGCATAATATGTTTCAACCATAAAGTCTAAGTAAAAGAAACTGAGGGTCTGGGAAAATGGCCGGCCGAGCCAATAAAGTGCTTGTCTGCCATGCGAGCAGGAAGACCCGAGTTTGATTCTTCAGCACCATGTATAAAAAGCTAGGCGCAATAATGTATGTTTATAATCCCAGGACTAGCAAGGCTGAGACAGGAGGATTCCTGAGGCTTGCTGGCCAGCAAGTCTAACTAGATTGGCAACCCCTACGTTCCGTTAGAGATCCTCCCTCAATTAAAGTAGAAAGTGAGAGGAAGACACCCAGTGTTGATCTCTGGGCTACACACATGCCTGCACTCATGCACACACACACACACACACACACACATCTATGTAACACATACATAAACATGTATACTCACAAACAAACACATGATACTACACACAAAGAATGAGAATCCTTATCACTACAATATTTCATGACCTCTACAGTGCTCGTGTGATGTCGGCTCCTCAACCTCAGCTACCAGCCCCACCTCCCCACTCTTGCTTACCACTCAGCTGTCAGTCACTGCTGTAGGCCATCTCATTCTGCTGTCTAGTCTGTTTCCAGAACATAAATATGATGCTCTTTATTCTGCAGCTTCCTGTTCCAACAACCAGGCTGATCTGCTGCCATGTCTCCTCACCATAGAGAGTCTCCTTCTGGAACTATGAGCCAAGATAAAGTCTTTCACAAGTCACTTTTGGTCATGCTATTTTATCAAAGCAATGAAAATAACTAATTCAGATCTGACAATCTACATTCAGAGCACACATTAATCACCAAACTTTCTTCTCTGTTTCATCTCCTGAAAGTTGCGCCATGTTCTAATAATGTCATAGGATAGAGGCCAAGCTTGGGTCTTCAATGCCTGTGTCTCTAACGAACATTGAAGAGATAATGTGCAGCAGTTCAGCCTCAGCCTTTTGATGGAAACTGTCCAAATTGTTCTCGGTCCTTAACCCTGGGCCTCTGGTTATCAACTAGGATTTTCCTTATTGTTTCAAGCAACCCTTTGTCCTCACCTGTTCCATTCTGGTCTGTGCTGATGCATTCTTTCTTCACAGAAAGTAGTATTATTGTTTTCTAAGCAAAAGGATTATCTAACAAATCTTCCATGCTTAAGGTGAGAAAAACTGAGAAATTAGATTTTTCTCAAGGTGCCTCAAACAGAAAAATAAGTCTTAGCAAAACAAGTGTTTTACAGCCCCACTAAGCTTACTTTTTATTAGTAAAGAGAGTTTTTTTTAAAAAAATATTCTAAGAATGAATTATAAAGTGCAAATTTGGAGAGACTGATGGTGATCAGATTAGGGAAGATCTTGGAAGACCTATTAATGCTCACTTTTATTCAAAGCAAGTGATTAGCATAATTAATGGATCATAAAGTTAGGGGAATACAAGGGAGGCTAGGAAGCCAGCTGGGTGGCTATTGTAGTTAGTGGTTAAGAAGAAATAGAGAAGAGAAGAGAAGGAAGGAAGGAAGGAAGGAAGGAAGGAAGGAAGGAAGGAAGGAGAGAGAGAGAGAGAGAGAGAGAGAGAGAGAGGAAGGGACAGGAGGGGAGGGGAGGGATGAAGTTGAGCAATGTAGAGCAGACAGCATGCAGATGACCCATGTGTGGTGTGTGGTATGTGGTGGTAAGGACATATATTGTGAACGGTGCACATTTCCAATTTGTAGTAGCTACATGGATGTGGGTGCAATTTATTGTAACAAAAATTAAATGAGTAAGGATGTATCTGGGGGTGGGAGACATTTCTTTGTATATGTGTAAGGAGCTCCACCTGATCCAAGAACTCATCTGCAATTGAGCTTCTTGGACAGACTGAGCAATAGAAATCTGAAGCCTGAGGGAAGATAGAGATACCTTTAGGACACTGATTTTCTAGAAGGTTCCTCCAGGTAAAAGTCTTTCTCTTGACCTTGTGTGGTAAAATGTAAATGTGACCATAGAACAGCATTCACTCTAGGAAAAAAAATCAGAACCTTCCTCTTTACCTAGTTATGGACCCAATCAGAGGGCTTGTTGCTGATTTAATCTAGTCACTGTAGGAATTGTTGCCAGGACACCCAGAATCTTACCTTAACAGCAGTAGATAGATCTCTCTGGTTAGACATAGGCAGCCACAGCTGAGTGATGGATGTAGAATATCATTCACCATCATCCATCCATTTCCCCTGCATGTACCATGAAAGCTTTCACTTTCTAACCTTTTTATTTGGTTTTGTTGGCATTGTACTTTTATCATCAGGAAAATAGAAAAAATAAGACTAATATCACTCCATCAAAATCACTAACAGGATACTGTTCTGGAAACTGCAAATTCTTGAACTCAGACATCTTCCAGCTATAAACCAAATACTGTCTGTGATTTTTTTTTAAATCAGAACTGGGGAGAAAAGGCATTTGGATCTCAGCAGGACATCTACCTTTATGATTCACTAGGTGGCCCTTCCAGAGAGTCATCCCTTTCTCCTCTGGGACTTACTGGTTTCTTCTGAGAACACATATAAGTTGTCACAGTGACTGATGTATCACAGGGCTATCTGGAGATTGTGGCCAACATAGACAAGGGAAAAAGCTCTGGACTCCAAAGGGATATTACATCATCACATCAAGCATCTGTCACATACTCTTCCTCGTTAAGTCCTCATTGCTGGAAGCTGCTGGGATAAAAGCCTTGGGGAAAACAATCATCCTTTTGTCTTGCAGTGCATAGTGTGGGACTGGGACTCCAACGGCAAGCATGACTTCATTGGAGAGTTCACCTCCACCTTCAAGGAGATGAGAGGAGCCATGGAAGGGAAACAGGTAGGTGGTGTTGCCCCAGCCACTGTCTAGGATTTACCTTTAGCTAAAAGTGGAAATGCTAACAGCAAGTCTTCCATATATGAATGAGTCCAATGAAAAGGGAGGATGGTGGGATTTGATTCTAGAACCTTCCCAACCCAATGCCACTCTGCAACCCTGAAATAGAAATTCCTTCATGGGGAAATGAGTGTAGGTTGCAGAGTGGTTCAATGAGTGCAGGTCTAATTTCCTTTAGCGATGCAATCTTGAGCATTACTTTCCCAAGGTCCACAATTAAAGTCAACTCTAAATTATAAGCCATCACTCCTTGGATAATAAGGAACACAGCTAGAGAAACTGCTGCTCCATTAAATGTACAGAGCCAGGCCCTACCGAGCTAATAAGTCAATGCCAGCTTACCAATACCACCCTCTGCAGTTGTAAAGTGTCTCATAAAGTTGTATCCTGCCCTCCTCTATAAACAGAAATAGGCAAATCAATAAATATTGGAAACATGCATCTCTGGGTTCCTGAGAAGCCACTAAAAGTAAGATTATAACATATATCATAATTGAAGACAACCATGGCTAGATGCTTCCAGATAAACAAAGATAAATCTGTAATTCCCAATGAGGCCATGAAGTGCAGACCACTGTACTTTCTGTATCTGTGAGATGCTAGTAAAATTTAGTTCCACATCGAGCCCCTGTGCTGACACATTTATTTGTTGGGAACAATTCTCTTCTTCAGTGATTTTTACAGCATCCAGTGTGCTTGGCTCTAGATGCACAATGGCCAATCCTGCCAACATTGTCTCTGTTCTCCTAAAGCTAACAGACTGATGGGAGTCAAAGTAAGAGCTAAACATGAACGAAGTAAACAAAAATTAAAAGACAATTACAACTTGTGACAAATGTTATTTAAAAAAGGAAAGATAGGACTGCAAAGATGATGCCTCTGATTAAGGTACTTGCTGCCAAGCCTGGTGGCCTGAGTTTGATCCCTGAGATCCAAAAAAGTAGGAGAAAAGCAACTCCTGTAAGTTGTCCTCTTATTTCCCCACATATGCATGGATCATTTACATGTGCACAGTTACATACACATGCACACACATGCATACACACACACACACACACACACACACATCTGCACTCACAAATGCACACACTTATGCACATACACACACATGCACACATATGTACTCAGATAAATACATGTAATTTTCTTAAATGTAGGATAGAAACCATCCATTTAGGAAGTGGGTTACAAGTTATTAGCTGAAAAGGTCACATTTAACTTCAGACCCTTTAAGAATGAGAGAAGGCAAGTCTGGCAATCAGTAAGGGAGAAACATTTCAGGCAGAGAGAACATTCTTAGGTACTGATGCAGGAACAAGCTCGGTGTGCTGGAGTACTTGGAAAAGAACCAGTATATCAGGTGCAGAGAGTGTCAGGTGACCTTGCATGGGAAGCAATCAAGGACAGAGCAGAGGCCAGGAAGAACTGACTATAATACAGTCCTCCAAATGTTATGAAGACATAATTAAACTGTGCTCTCCAAAATTATGGTGGCCACCAGCCACATGTGACTATACTTTGATTAATTAAAATTATATTAAAAACACTATTAGATCTATCTAATGCAGCTGGTGGCTGTGATATTGGATGACAAGGACACGGAGTATCCCAACCACTGTAGAAAGCTTCATTGGGTGATGCTAAAAAGTATCAAACTAATTTAAATTTACTAAAAGTTTGTGTCAGCGGGTTGGGGCAATAGTTCAGATGATAAAGTGCTTGCTGTATGAGCACAAAGACCTGTGTTTGATCCCCAGAGACCATGTTAAAAAGCCAAGCACGGTGGTATGCTCCTGCACTAGGGAGAAGAAGATAGGAGGGTAGCTGGGGCTTGTGGGCTGGCCAACCTGGCCTATCTAGAGAGATCCATGTCAGTAAATGTCTAATCTCAAAAAAAATGGGATGAATTGTACCTGAGGATCAATACCTGAGGTGGATCTATGGCCTGCACATACATGTACATGTGTGTTCATTTACAAGTATATACACACACACACACACACATGCACAGATGTATATTCAGAGAATGCTTTGGCTACTGTGTAAATATCATTTAAAGAGAGAAGAGGAAGAGGCAGGTTAATCTGATAGGTGAGAGGATAGGAACCTTGAACCTGAGGACCCTAGTATACCTATATCAGAGGGAAAAGAGGAGACCCATCGTTCAGTCTCCCTCTCCCCTGCCTGGGTCATGATGCTGACAGAATGCAGTGATTTAGCTAATCATTAATTCTTGACCACCCCCATAAGTAGCTTTAGTTTGAGATTGATCAGTGGAAATTTTTATAATACCAAGTAGGAGGGCCCACTCCAAGATCCTCCTCGAAGGAATCATTGTAGTTGGAAGACCTGGATCTGGAGTGGTCTTGATGTGTGAGGCTTAGAGCAACCAGGGAACTGTTGGACTCGGTGAGACACTGCTGTGACCTGTTGCTGAGTAATGAGTTGCCCACTAACTTCCTGCCCACAAACAGTCATCATTACTTGGCATTTTCTTGGTTGGCAATTTCATCTTGTTCACCCAGGATAGCTCCTCTCTGCCTATGGAACTCTCACACTTTTGTGCCTAAGCAGCAGAGATGGCTAGTGCGTCTCTGTGGGAGTGGTGGTGGTGTTATCCTCTGATGTATAATTTTTTTACATCAATAGAAGCAATAAAAGGCAGCTTCAGAACACTGTTTTTCCCAGCTTCTGATATCACCACATGTTTAGTGACCTATTGACCAAAACAAGTCACATGACCAATACATGGGCACCAAGGTCATTGGAGGCCTTTGTGTCAGTCTATCCTGTTCACATCTGCCTCCAAAGCTGCTTCTTCGGGCATTTTTGAATGTCAGGAATAAACTTAGGTCTCCTGAGTGGAAGCCTAAGGTCCCAGCTCCTTCAGGGTCAGTAACAGAAATGTCCAGTGACCGTTGGGTGTTTTATGAGCTAGTTGCTTCTAGCTCATAAAATTGCCTGTAGTCTGGAAGAGATGAAAACTGTTTTAGCTAGCTACCAGTTAATCCATCAGTTCTCAGTGTCTCCCAAGGCTTTTATCCTGTCCTTCATAGAGTATCCTCTGGAATGAGTGCCAAGGGAAGGGCTGAGAACTGGGGAATCATAAGGTCATCTTTAGAGAGGAGAAATCCAAGGCATAGAGGAGTCAAGCAACCCATCAAAGGACACAAAGCTGGGAAATGAAGGCATAAGAATATCCACTAGGCAGACCATTGTCTGTCAATCACTATCCCTTGCCATTTTCATGGATACCAAAGGTACCACCTAGAGACCATTTTCCAGCCATCCAGATCCATGTGTATGTCCCCCAAAGCATGTAGGAGCTTTGGCTTCATTCGATGACTTGACCTCCTTTTGAAGATGCTCATGTTTGACCCTTTTGGTGTAGGTACAGTGGGAGTGCATCAACCCCAAGTACAAGGCTAAGAAGAAAAACTACAAGAACTCAGGCATGGTGACACTGAATCAGTGCAAGGTGGGTGTGGTCCCTTCTCCAATGCCAGACTTGCCTTGTGGGAGAAGTTCAAGTCATGTGATCAAAGGGGAAGCGTTTCCACAAGGGAAACCTTCTGGAAGGAAAGAAAATTCACAAAATCAATATAGCAGTGGACAGAGGAAATCAAATATAATCATGAGCGGCCTAAAAGCTGTGACAGCCAAATGTCACCTTCCCCTTCCCAGGGACAGTCTTGCCCCGAAGGACAGGAAAGTGCAGGTCATAGCTCAGGCTCTTCTGTGCACAGGGCAGATCTGGAGGAAGATGCTCAAGCAGTGTGGGAGAAGTGACTAAGTATGAAGTGTTCCTTATTCCAAAGTAGTAACGACTCTTGGAAATAGGGTTTGGGTCTCCTCCCAAGAGCATATGATGCCAATTAAAGCAATACATAGACTCAGATAAGGTGGAGCAAGGGGTGAGACTCGGCAGATGTCTTGGGCCCATCTGCACTGACATTGAAGGCTCACCACAGATTTCTTTCTACCTTTTGACTTGGCTTACCAGCCTATCTCTAAAGCGTAGGACTTCAATCTTTAGGGAAAGCGGATCATACTATTATTAATCCAGGTCCTCTCTTATGCAGATCCACAAGATGCATTCCTTCTTGGACTACATCATGGGTGGCTGTCAAATCCAGTTTACAGTAAGCTGTTTTTTTGTGTGTTTATCCTTCTTCAGGCAATGAGGGGTGGGAATGGGATTGAGTTTGTGAACATGTAGATACAAAAGATCTTTAAAATCCTTGAGCTTTTAAGTACTGTTGCTAAAGTATTGTGTGGGTCCCTGTTTCTTCAATGAGTCCATATTCCATCTCCTTCTGGTGAGCATGATCCTTGCTCCTCAGTCTTAGAGGGTTTAGAAATCCCTCCTAAAATGTTTCCCTTTTTAAGTAACTACATGCAACATGAGGTACAAGGCGGGCTATAGATTTCCAGATCCCATGGCTGGGCAAGAAGGATGAAAAGGAAGTGAGCCATGCTGCTCTACTCCACTGAACTCTAACTGAACAACTAAGGCAGATGCCTTAGTTGTGCTTATATAACCAGAACCCAGGCATCCATGTCATACCCAATGATCAGTTGCAAGGGAATGCTATCCAAATGCTTTCTCAGGCAATGAGAATGTGCACACAAAATTGTGTCTATCCACTCTGGGGTAACTTGTGTTCACTGTCAATATTCAAAATGTTCTGAGATATAGGCAGATTTAACTTGCAGAAAGAACATACCCACATAACAAAATGTAGGTGTGCTGAAAACACAGGAAAGAAGTATGGATTATAACACAGAAGAGGTGGAATCTGTACAATGCTGACCTCTCACCTTACAGAACTGCACTTGTGAAGCTCGGCCCTCTTTAGTTCCCTCTACCAAATCATCCATGTGAGAAAAGCATGGAAAATGAGTTTAGATTCTGTATATGTTTGAGTCCAACACAATTGACAAAAATCCATGTGTTCCCAGAACCAGGGATAATGCTGGTCTCAGAACTAGAAGGGGGAATCAAGATAAATGGACATTTAATGGTCCAGTGTGTCATTAGCAAAAGATTTGTGTGGTGATTTGAATGAAAATGGCCCCCATGGTCTCATAGGAAGTGGCATTATTAGAAAAGATTAGGTCATGAGTCCTGGTTGGAGTATGTGTGACTTGTTGGTGGAAGTGTGTCACTGAGGATGGGCTTTGAGGTTTCAGAAGTTCAAGCCAGGCCAAGAGTTACTCTCTCTCACTCTTCCTTATGTCTGCTGATCCAGATATAGAGCCCTCGGCTCCTCTCCAGCACCATGTCCCCTGCATGTTGCCCTGCTTCCCACCATGATACTAGTGGTCTAAGTCTCTGAACTGTAAGCCAGCCTCAACTAAATGTTTTCCTTTATATGAGCTGCTGTGGTCATGATGTATCCTCATGTGTATAGAACACTATGATAACTTGTTTCTGTTCTAATGTAAAGAAAAGTCAACCTATGTTCTGTCTGAACTCAGCATTGCTCACTTACTCTTGAATACTTACAAGAGCCCATCATGTCCTTAAAATCTAAGATTCTACAGTGATGGAGCCACCTGCCCTCCTACACACACACTGGTACATAAAGGACACAACTAGAACAAGTCCTGTGGATACACCTATCCAACACTGCCTGTGTAGCACGCTTATTGCTGATCCAGGTCTACCTGCAGGGTAGTAGTGAAGCAAGAAATTTTTCCAAGGAGAGCTACTGAAATAGTTTCCCAAGATAATAGTCAAAGGAGTGATGTCAAGAAGCTATTTATAGGTTTTCAAGGGAAAGCTCTATTGATTTCGGTTTGTTTTGGATTCCATAGATCCCAGGCTCTTGGACGACTCCTTATTCAACCTTCACAGGCTTGCTTCGCCCTTGGGGCTGTGGTGGGGAGCATCATCCACCCCTACAGCATTCCCAGAGCACATCCTAACTGATTGTTACTTCTTTGAGAATGTCATACAATGTGTTTTGATTATATTCACCCTCCTTCCTTTAGTTCCTCCGAGATTCAACCCATTTCTCTTCCCATTCATCTTTGAGTGCCCCCTAAAATTCCCCATAATTTGTGCTATCCAGTTCTGAATGTGTGACTTTCCACCAGTTGGCTCCCAGGGTATACACTCTTGAATAGTCCTATAGCTACTTGGCTTTGAAAGGTTGCTTTTCCTGCTCTGTTTTCCTCAATTTTGTCTTCTTATGAACCCTCCCCAATTGAGTAGAGGCTACCGCAAAATTTGCCACCAGCAGCACCACCAGTCCATGCTCATTCCCCACCGTCATCTTCTCCAGTGCCAACTGATAGTAGACCTGTGGGGGACACAAGTCAGGATCACAGTCAGGAGCAACAAATGAGAAGAAGAATGGAAAATAATGCTGAGAATGGGTGTGGCTATTGAGGGTTCCATCACAAGGCCCTACCTCCTAAAGATCTCAGGTTAGATACTCAAAAGATAATAAGAGTTCTGGATGCTCTGTCCAAGAAAATGCACCAGTCACTCATGCCAATGGCATTTGCTTCCAAAATGAAGTCAGCTTTCTCATTATGAAGTTCTTGCTGCTTAAATAGTACAATGTTACGCAAATTTTAAGCTGTAGTACAGTTAATTAAAAATAACGTGTGGTTTAATTCTGCCTACTAGTGCTTATGTACCACCCAGTAACTTTGTTGCAGCATGGAAATGAGTGGCAGAGAGTGGAGACGTGGGGGAAGGGGCCTCCCTGGCATTGAGATGGCAGGGAAGAGAGAAGGAGGAGGGAAGTCATTAGACCTGTGCACCATCCAGAGGCAAAGATTCTCACCGGTTCACAAAACTGTGCATGGCTGCTGAGTAAGACAGGTAGCATTAAGCACAAGAAACTAGGGTCCCAAAGAGTGATATTCAAGTGACACCAAGTTCTAGATGTTCTCCACTTCATCCCACAGACCTACTCTTCCTTTCCCACCCCTGCCTGAGCCCCGAGCACCTGCACTAGCCAGGTCCTCCTGCTTTGAGCTGTTGCTTGGGTATGTCCATTGATGGGAATCAATCAGAGATCCAACGGGAAACCCAATGCAGAAGACGTGTTCTAGATTTCTGCTTTCTAGGTCTGAACCATAGAGACCTTGTTGCTCCACAGAAGGTCCCAGTTCTTACCACATACCCTGTCCTTTAGATACTCTTCTTTCTGAGTTCTATAAACAGTTTTTTTCTACCCTCTGTGATTGATTTCATATAATCTTTTCTAAACATTTGTGGTCTGTCCCTTTATTAAACTCTCCACAGTTACCTCTTCTGAGTCTCTCCTAAAGAGACTCTGAGTACCTCACGTGGCCTTCAGGAATAGAGAGAAGCCTTTGTGTCTTCCATGGGGATTTTTATTCAAAAGAAGAGGGTTAAAGCTGGGGAAATGGCTCCGAACACCAGACTGCCTGAAATACTTTTATTTAACCTCAAACTGTCTAGGAAAAAGAGTTCAGGTGGATTTTTAGATGGATTGACAAAGTTCTAGGAACTTGGTTTGCAGAATATCCCCCCCCCATGGACTACATATTTATGTACATAAATTCAAATGATCGATGCTGGAAGCTTACTTGTGTTAATATGAATGGCAGGTGAGTTTAGGGGTGTGTTGAGAGGTATCTTTGGGTCAGAGGTTGAGGTGACTTGAGTTTTGAGATAATGTTGTACATAGCAGAATGTTCAAATGGACCAAAAACAGGACAGGAAGCAATAGGCATGTGCTTTAGAGGAGGAAATCTGGAGATGTTTATCAAGCACTATTTATCAAAAGCAAGTGATAGCAGTGAAGGAATGTGGAGAGGTGAAGCATGAGGTGAAAGCAGAGGCAACAGGCCCAACAGTAAGAGCCATTGCAACAGAGCCAGTGGACGGTGACAAGAAGGCAACCTAATGTGGCAGCAAGAGAAGGGGCGTGTGAAAGGGAAAGAAATGAGCCTAGGCCTGGGAGAGAGAGAGAGAGAGAGAGAGAGAGAGATATTTTGAAAGCAAATGAGTCTAGGATGACTTGAACTTGCTGCCTGTCTGGCAAAGCCTAGCAGTGTTGTTCACAGAGAAATGCAAGTCAAGAGAGCGGTAAACAAAAGGATGGATTTGCTCTGGGGAATGCTGGAAGCATGTTTGAGTATCCCAGTGGATGGCACCTACAAAGGTAAGCCTTGATCCCAATAAACAGGTGGAACTGAATGTACCTGGATCTGGAGGAGACAGAGAAAGAAAAGAATACAGAAAGACAAGGTACCCAAAGAAGTCATATAAGACCTCCATGGGCAAGAGAAAAGACAGGAAAGGAGGCCCAGAATCCCAAACAGCCAGATGGCCAGTCAGGGATCAGGAGGAGAAAGTTACAAGACCAAGGCATCAATCCTGATGTTAAAAGGAGCCTTAGTCAGTTACTTCTTTTTGGTCACCAGGACATCTGAGAACCTGAGACACGCCTCAGATTCTCCCAGTAGAAAATGCATACTTGACTTTGCATATAACCATAGAAAATTCAGAGCATCCCCAGGTGAGCTCCATATATACCTCATGAGAATCCTGGAGGCACAAGAATGGAGATAACTGGTGTTGCAGTCTTAGAGGAGGTGAATAGAGGTGAAACAGATGACAGAGAGAGGCACAGGGCTTGGCACATGGCTGTGCATCTAAAAATAAAACCACATACTAGAACTTCATAGACAAAATGTAATTATAGACAATGCGGAAGAGACAGATGCTGTAAGATGTCTGGAAAGGAGATAGTGGAAGAATTAAAGGCTTCCTTTGAAAGCTATGGCTTTTATAGATGCATAGAAATGTTAATTGTAGCATAGATTTTTCACAGATAGGAACTTCTACAGCTTAAATGTCCAACAGTAAAACAACTGTGTAAATTACAGTACTTCATCTAAATGGACTATGATAAAGCCATTTTAAATTATAATTTCAATGGCCATCACATAGAGCCATGTCTATGATAGCACTAAGTATAAAGAAAACCAGAATGACTCTGTGACTAGATTTCACTATAGTATGCTTCTATGTGTGATTTTATATATATATATATATATATATATATATATATATATATATATATATATATATATATATATATATATATATATATATATATATATATATATATATTAGTTTGAGTGGGTCCCCATGAAGCAATCTTTTGAATCCCCAAAGCAAAAGAATTAAGAAGTGAGATATAGGATCTTTCTGGAGGTTTATAGGTCATGAGAGTTTTACTCTCATGATGAATTATAATATAATACAATTATAATATGAATTATAAAAGAGAGTATATCTGTATTCTCTCACACACATTCTCTTCTGCCTTCCACAATGAGATACTCCTAGAGAGATTCCAGAAGTGAGCCTATCTTTTGGCGAGTGTTCCAGTCTTCTCAGACTGGGCAAGAGTCTAAGCAACAGAGCACTTCTGGGCAATAGAGGCAGACTTGGGTAATCCAGCCTCTACAACTATGAACCAGTTCTATCTCTATTATCTGTAAATGACCCAGTCTATAGTATTCGGCTATGGCAGTGCAAAATGGATGGGAGAAATATATAAAACAACCAGAAAGTAAAATAAAATTAATTACTAAGATATAGAATCCTGAGCAGTAACTTTTATTAATATTTTTGGCATGGCTACTCATGATTTGTTGTTGTAAAAATTTAAAGGTGATATTTTCCACTTCCCTCTGATTTTATCTTGTTTAGTAATATGGTATTATAGACATGAAGCTGAATATGGGTCCTCTCATCCTGACCATCAAATCTAAAATTTGGGTTATCTAGTCAAGATCCTCCTAGGAAATCTTTTCTTACTCTAGAAAAGATTACTTTGCATGTCTTATAGCTCTACTTTAGACACCTGATGAACTGTGATGTAGAAGAGTGATCTCTGTGTGCTGAATGCCTGCACATAGCCAGGGTGCAATGGGCAGAGGAGGCAAATGTATCATTTCCAAGAAATACACTAAGCAGTTTCAGGGAAATGGAATTTATTTTTTATTTCATGACCACCCCACAGAATTTTGTGGGAACTGAGAACAAGACTGTAGGTTATCACTTAAGAAATGGCCAAAGTCCACATCTCTTACCAGATTTACTACCTAAGTCCAAATTGTGTGGCTGCCTCAGGATGTGACAGTATACATGTGAGTTCCAGGTAACAAAAGATCCAGCAACTCCCAAGATTCTGCTTCCAGTGGCTTGTATCCAACAGAGTCCCCCTAATGGCCAGTTAGTATTGTTTTGGTGTAAAAACTAAAAGTGTCAAAGACACATTCATTCTTCACAGTCAGAGCCCTCTCCCAGATGCGCCAGAGAGACAGCATCCAGAGAGTGCCAGGCCTGCTTTCTAGGCCTGGGTTTGCAGAGCCACTCCACACATCCTCAAAACATAAGCTACTTCCCAGGAGCCTGCTCTCTGCTGCCTGCCGAGAAGGCTGGAACACTTACCAAAAGACCAGGTTTTCATAAAGGTTTCCCATCAGAAAAGGTTCTGCTAGCTTGCTGGCACTTAGGAATCTGGGTGACTGCAGCCACCTCTGGGGACAAGCATTTTCAGTCTTTTTTTTTTTTCCTCAACTTAATCCCAACATTCACTGCTCTCCCTCACCCACCCCCGATTGTTGCTTTCTAAAATAAATCTAACCTTTCATTGCATTCTCTTCCCACCATGGCTAACTTTAAAGAGCACAGAACTCCTGGTGGAAGACCACCTCCTAAAGGTGGGTATTTCATCTCCAGCTTCCGGAGGGATACTTGGGAAATGGTTTCATCATATAGCCCAGGATAGTCTATAGAACTCACAGTCCTTCTACCTCAGTCTTCCAAGTACAGAACTTACACCAATATATCATCACACCAAGATTTATGTTCCCTGCAATTTTAAAGTGATCTTATAGGTAGAAAGGAAAGGAGTGATGTCATACTTGGCCATCCCAGCTCTGATTTACCTTCCAAACCCAATTGTATATGCAAGGCGTGGTCTTCCTTAGGGTTTCCATTGCTGGGAAGAAACTCCATGGCCAAGGCAACTCTTATAAAGGACATTTAGCTGGGGTGGTTAAGTGCACCAGAGGATGCGGGTTCAATTCCCAGCACCCACAATGACATACTTACTCCAACAAGACCACACCTTCTCCAGAAAGGCCACGCCTCCTAATTGTGCCGCTTCCTGGGATAAGTGTTTTCAAACCACAGGTGTTATCGTCTCTAAAATTTATCTTTTTGAGAGAAAATGGCTGAGAATGGTGGGTCTCTGAACCAAACTCATCCCAGGGGTCTAGTCTGGTATGATGAATGCCATCTCCTGCCCTGTAGCCCAGGCTTACCTTGCCTTGCAGCCCTCACACACCCGCTTGCCTTCCCAAGTGCTGGAGTTAACAGCAGGTACCAACACCCGCAGACTCTGAGCACCTCTTGGATGTTCCTCTTAGAAACATTTTTCTAGAATTGCCTGCACATATTTTGACCAGAAGTGTCTGACCAGAGCCTCATGAATGGATTCCAGGGTGCATCCTGTCTCTTGCTTAGAATTATGGAGGTTTTAAGTATCACCACCTTGCATCCCAGTGTTCAATTGGAGGGAGCTCTACGCATTGTCTTCTCTTTCTTTGTGAATATTAGTTCTCACTTTTGGGATGAACCCCCATCTCCAAAGATAGAGGCGTTAGAGTCCCTGGGGTCACCTCCATCCATATTCAGGAAAACCTCTTCCCATTCTTACCCATCTGCCACATACATTTTGCTTGTCCTTTCCCTCCCTCTACAACTGCTTAGTCACAGAGAACTAATTGGTTCAAGACCACTTCCCCAGAATTGTCACAGCTACATCCTGCCTCCTACCTCAGTCTCTCTACCTCCTGGCCAGGCCCCTCCATTTTTCAATGGGAATTGTTATATTAGAGATTAAAGATTTTAGGATCTTTTTTATTATTGTCATATATTTATTGTACATAGTGATAGGGTTCATAAAGACCTTTTCATTCCCACATAGCATGTATTTTGACAGAATCACTGGCCAGTCTTCCTCTCTCTCCTCCCTCAGCAGTCATCTTCCTTCACAGAATCAGACAATCTTACTTCAATTTCTATATCCTAAATGTGTGTGAATCTATCTAGCCATCTGAAATCTGGGCTCCACAGACCAGAGAAAACATGTGATATGTTGTATTCTGCTTCTGAGTTATTTTGCTATACATGATGAACAGGATTCCAGTTCTATCCATTTTTCTCCAGGCAATGTAATTTCATTCTTTTTTATGCCTGGAAAAGACTCCATGGTGCACAAGTATATGTGCACCATATTTTCTTTATCCAGTCATCTACTGATGGATTTATTTTATTTTTTTACATATAAGCAAATGTAATAAGTTTTCTTATGGCAAAGATATTGCTTCAATAAACTACAGTCAGATACACAAGAAATAAAAACTTACTAGGGAAATGTTAAAATATCAGTATATTTTGTCCTAAAAATGCTCTTTTAGGTATACATCAGAAGGCATATAGATGTAACTTTAAGCCCAGCCCCACCATACAGTACTTGTATGGCCTTCAATATCTTTGGGCATCATGGTTATTAATAAAAAGTAACAATAATTTCTACCTGATAGTTTCATACAAGGAAATAATGCCAATAGAGCAACCTACATGGAGAAAAGTTTTAACAGAAGTTGTTCCTCTCTGTTCATGATGATTCAGAGTCAGGATGCTTTGCGGTGGTTAAGTTCCCTTTCCATGATCTTCCTTATCACATCTTCGTACTTTGTACCTTCATTTTATCAGTAGACATCCCTTGTCAAAAATGAAGAGGTATTCTGAAAACAGAGTTGAATCCTTCCTGAAATAATTTTAAACTAAGTCCTGTAAAATGGTAAGGAAGAAGGGGAGGAGCTTCATTTAAAAAAAAAAAAAGCAAAGTAACTTGTAAATAAATTACAGTTAAATTATTCTTTTCATTTTGATTGATTAGAGGACTACAACCTCAGACAAAGTCATATGTTTCTTCCACCATCATTCTCTTTAATTATAGTGCCTTTTCCTTCTAGATCCGCCCCCCCACTTCTTTGAAAGTCCAAGGTTGACTATACTTTCAATGGTGGTGCTGTTAGAAAGCCAAGGTGTTATCTCTCATTTTAACACCCTAATCTTAAAGTATTCATTGCTATCTTTTGTTGTTAAGAAGTATTTGATAAAGAAAAGTACATAGACTCCATCCAAAGGTTGGCCCTCTCTTTTGGAGCTAGAGAGATGGCTCAGTGGTTAAGAGCACTAACTGTTCTCCCAAGAGACCTAGGTTCAATTCCTAGCACCTACATGATGGCTCACAACTACCTGCAACTCCAGTTATAGGAGATCCACAAGATGATAACAGTAATAGAAATATCTCTCATCAGAGAAGCCCAGATCTACTGCCAGATTCTACCAATTTTTTAAAGAGGAGCCAATTATCATTGGCTTCTCAAATGGTTCTATGAATTAGGAAGGCAAAGGTCTTCCAATTCTAAAACCAAACTCATTACAAACCCCAGTACCACTCTGATGCCAAACTGTAAATGCTCACAAGTCAACTACAGTTAACTACCCTGATGACTATACCTGTTAAAATTCTCAATAAAATGTTTGCAAAGTGAACTCAAGAGCACATGACCAAGTTGGCTTCATCCCAGAGAGACAATGTTGGTTTGATACTCACAAACCAGGAAGTATGATCAGTAAATGAATAAATAGACTTGAGGGATTGAAATCACATATTAACTCAAGTAATGCCAAGAGCCCCGACACACCCAGAACTCCTTTATGATAAAAGTACCAAAGAAACTAGGAATAGAAAGAATACAAATCAACATAAGGAAGACTATTATAAAAACAAACCTGTAACCAACATTATGTTGAACAGAGAAAAACTAAGAGCATTTCTTCTAACATGTAGGAAAAAAATAGGTGCCCACTCTTTCTAACTGCAGTGCTCAAAAACCTTATCTACAGCAATAAGATAAAACAAATCAAGAAAGGTAAGAAGTCAATGTTTTCTATTTTTAGATGAGATGATCCTGTACTTAGCTTTGGAGATCCTAGGTACTTTGCCAGAAAACTCTTAGACCTGATGAATACTTTCAGCAAGATAACAGTATACAAAATCAACACACAAAAATCAGTGGGTATATATACATGCATACACATATGCATATGTATATATAACTTGACAACAAAGAATCAGGGTGAGTTGGGTAGGAGATGGATATCATTCACAGTAGGTTAAAATAACTAAAGAAAAATACTAACAAAGGAGCTGTAAGGGTTCTTAGAAAAAAGTTGAAGAAGACAGTAGAATTTGGATAGACCTCCAAAGATGCTAAGGGATTGCCAGAATTAATGTTGTTAATAAGAAGGTGGCAGTGGAAAAAGGTTTGCATACAGATCCAATGTAATAAAAATCTCAATGGCCTTTTTTATTTTTAAATATTAAAAATAATCTTTTACTATATAGAAAAAAATGCTTTAAATTCTAAGCAAGCCAGAAATGGAGCCTTAGCTCAGCTCATCCAAGGCCTCTCACACAGTAGGCAAGCACTCCAACACTAGAGTCTCCCTGACTTAGGGAGGTACAGGATTTAGACCCCAGAATGTTAAGTAGCCACAACTGTTTCTCCAAGACTGCAATGCATTTTGGGGCTGGGGGGGGGCACATTCTTAACCAATGTTTGCTTTGAGCTTTCCTGTAACCTTGGCTTCATGGGACCCTTCAAGACATCGTTATGAAGCTGAGTCAGATGTCTGACAGTGCCAACACACGCATAGTCATGCTTGCCTTTAGTCACGACACTACAGAGGCAGAGGCCGGTGGATCTCTGAGTTCAGTGCCACCTTGGACTACATAACAGTGCCCCAGAACATGCCAATTACAAAATTAGTGGTTCCAGAGAAACCCTGCAAGAGACCAGTGGTAACTATTACAGAGCAGTGGGAAATGAGGTGATCAGAGGCCTTTTCTTCACAGAAGCAGGAAACCATAAAGTTCATAAGGAAGAACAAAACATCCCAAATAGTGACGCCCTTAACAGAAAGAACAATGCTACAAGCACTGCAATCACTGCCCTCCAATTACATTAGAGCTATAGTGGGAAAGCAGCAGCAACAGTGTGGTGCTGGCACAAAAACAAACAAGTAGGCCAAGGGAAGAGAATAGAGGACCCAGAAATAAGCCTCTACTGTTACAGTCACCAGTGTTTGACAACTCAGGCAAAAATATCCATTGGAAAGAGGACAGCCTCCTTGACAATTGCCGAAGACCCTTTAAGTCCCCTGTCTGCATGGAATGGGTTCTCTGGAGCAAGTGGGTGAAGGAGTTCGGCAAATGTGGGTGACAGAGACCACACAAGAGGGTGTGTAGAATCTGAATGTTTTGTGAGGTCAAGCATCAAACTTTTTTATACAGCTAAGTAACAAGAAATCAAGCGAGATACATCTACCAAGTTACAATGACACAATACAAAAGGAATGTATACATCAAAATGACTTACAGGTACCAGGCAATATTTACAGTAAATATAAAACAGCTCTGCCTTGGATCAGCTAATGGCAAGTAAGGATTTCATACCCTACTCACAATTTGTGCTACTTCTTTGAGCCTTGTGAAAGCTAGCACCAGGGGGTTCTGCTCTAGCAGACCTTCTCATGAATAATGTATTACCACAACCCCCCTATTTCCTAGGCCTAGGTAAATACTAGCATATGAAGATAACTTGGCTGTGCTTTTAAGAATCTGTGGTGAATCTCCATTTGTCAGAAGAATTCACCAACTTGTTTCTAATCTGCAATGTAGTCTGCTTTACCTGGCTGTAGTGAAGATTCCTTTCTCAGTAGGAAATTCTAACCTTTCATGATCCTTTGCCTGGGTAAGACTGGCTACTGTCCCTAGTAAACATCC
The DNA here is from genome assembly GCA_902729485.2 of Mus minutoides. Classification (NCBI taxonomy): domain Eukaryota; kingdom Metazoa; phylum Chordata; class Mammalia; order Rodentia; family Muridae; genus Mus; species Mus minutoides. Next base: position 45,662 of record LR750487.1, on the reverse strand, counting down.
TGCAGACCAGCCCTGAGCTACTTTGGTTCCGTTCTTTGTAATACTAAATAGTTTCCCATCTCTAGATAGTTTTCTGAATTCCCACTGAAATCAAGGATTCTCTCGGACTGTTGGAACACTGGAAGGCTTAGCTATGACAGGATTCAATCTATGAATGCACTATAATAACATACTACTAAATGAGAACACGTGGATCCATACACCAGACTAACGTGGGGATATACGGGTTATGAAAAAACGCCTTCCCAGGAGAATGAGTTTCTTTTGAAACTCTGTGTCTCGTGAGTGCTTTTAGGCTTTTCAACCTGTCAATCCCTACACTGGGATGTATGTAACAGAGAATGGTCTGAGACAATTTGATTTCCACATGCAGATGAATGAGACTTATTACTTGCCCTACACAAAAATGAATTCCAAATGAGTAAAAAACCTTAATTTGAGACTCCCAAACTTTGAAACTTCTAGAATAAACTACAGAGAAAAGATTTCAAGATGTTGTAAGCACAGCAGAAAACTTGCTAAAAATAAAATAAAATAAAATAAAATAAAAGGAACAGGGAACAAGATCAAGAACTGACAAGTGGGAGCATGAAATTAAAAGGCTTCTGCACAGCAGAAGAAACAACCCAAGGGAAGAGGCAACACAGAGAATGGGAAGACAGTCCCTCCCAACTCTGCATCAGAGAAGGGAATAATATCTAGAATATATAAAGAACTGCAAAAATAAAATGTCAAAGACCATATCATGCGATACGTAAATAGGCTAATGTCTGATTTGATATTTCTCAAAAGAAGAAATGAAAGAGCAGAAGAAATAGCTCCAAGGGTCCTCACACTTGTGAGGACCAGAGTTCGAATCCCAAAATCCATGGGCCAAATGGGTCTAGCTGCAATTCTAGTACATAGGACACAGATAGGGAATCCCTGGAATAATCTAGCTAGCCTGTCTAGTCAAACAGCAAGCTCTGGGTTTAGGAAAAGACACACTGCCTCAATATATAAGGTGCAGAGTGATCAAGAAAGGTATCCAGCATTGACCTTGGGCATGTGCACGTATACACACACACACACACACACACACACACACACACACACACACACACGCATGCATGCCATATGCCACACAGGAAAAAAAAAGAATACAAGGAGCCAATATTAGATATTTAAAAAGCTATCCAGCATCCTTAGCCATCAAGAGAATGGATATATAAACTGCTCTGAGATTTCATCCCATCCCAGTTAGAATGGCCATCATCAAGAAAACAAGTAGCAAATGTGGATGAGGGTGTGGGGAGAGAGGGACCCTTATTCACTCTTGTTGGGGAATGTAGACTCATATAGTCACTATGGAAACCAGTATGGAGGCTCATCATACCACTGAAAACAGAACCACCATACAGCCAAGCTATATGCTGGATACCTTTCTTGATCACTCTGCACCTTATATATTGAGGCAGTGTATCTTTCCCTAAACCCAGAGCTTGGCAATATACCTGAAAGACTCCAAGTCAGCATCCCACAGAGGTGCTGCACCCCTGTGTTTATAGTTGTACCATTTACCATAACTGGGCAATATAGTCAGATGTCCCCAACATATCAATGGATAAAAATGTGAGGTACATAGTAGAGTCTGATTCAGCCAAAATGAAAAGTTGAATAATAACCCCTAGCCGGACACAAGGTAGAAATCATTATATGAAGTGAAATAAACAAATTCAGAGAGACAAATATCATGCTTTCTCTTACATATGGAACTAAGATTTAAAATTGTGTGTGTGTGTGTGTGTGTGTGTGTGTGTGTGTGTGTGTGTGTGTTATGAAACTAGAAAATGGACCAAAATGGGAAGAAGAAGTCTTAAGGGACAGGGGGAAGGGAGGGTAGTAGAATAAATGTGATAAGCAAGCAGAGGGAATTGTCTGAGGAAGAGTGGAAATCAGTCAGCAGGGTCCACAAAACACAGGGCAGAACAGTTTGGAAGAAGGATAATTAAGATAAAATATGATGGTGTTTATGTAGAAAAGGACATTAAAGAAACTCATTGCTTTTTATGATAACTTAAAATATATTGTTTTTTTAAAATGGGTTGGGAGTTAGAATGATCTCAGAAAGCTGAAGGAGAAAGACTATTTGATGGCCAGACAAAAGCTGCTCTTCTCTGGTCCCCACCTGCAATGACAAGCTATCCAGGTGTGTTCTGCATTACAGACGGGAGACCTCACATGCATGGGGAGGTGCTTCACTGTGTGGCTCCTGGGAGACATTTTGTTAAACCACCCCAAAACATATCTCAGCAACTGACTGCATAGAAATTAGACAGCAGCTTTCTCAGGGAGTCAGGATTCTCTACACAGAATTTGGCCATAAGGATTCTTCTCTTTTACAGACAGAGCTTTTCTGCCCAGGGGGCACAGTAGCCTTTTCTTAGTAGATTGTGAAATTGGAGACAGATGCCCCACCCTTACCCTTGATGACTGGTGACGTGAATCAATAGTGATTGGATTTTCTGAACTACCATCTCAAGTCCCATTTGGATAAGAAGAAGCAGGGGCTATTCAAGACAGCAAAACTGACTTCAGTCAAATTAATAACAAGGTTTTCAGGAAAATAACTTCTCTTACTTTCTTTATCAGCCAGATATGTCATGTGCTCTTATTTTTATCTATCCAAGGCCATGTCTCCAGGTTGGTTATGGTTCCTAACAGTGCATTTATTCTTATGCTTCCCCTCTTCCAGGTAGCTATAGACTTCACTGCCTCTAATGGAGACCCCAGGAACAGCTGTTCCCTGCACTATATCCACCCTTACCAGCCCAATGAGTACCTAAAGGCCTTGGTGGCTGTGGGAGAGATTTGCCAAGACTATGACAGGTAAGAGACTTCAGACATCAGCTGTGGTCTTATCTCTGAGGTGGGAGGTCCTATGGCCCTTGGCTGACTCATGGCTAAAGAGTGGCAGTCAGTTCCGGTATCTCCTCATGTAGAAACTCTTGGAAGAAAGGGATAAAACTTTGTGCCAAACATTTCATCCTCTGCTCCTAGAGAAACTGAGTTGGTGCCACACTTGCTCCAGTGAGCCAACAAATCTGTGTGTGTGTGTGTGTGTGTGTGTGTGTGTGTGTGTGTGTGTGTGTGTGTATGTGTGTTCTGCTTAGATAGCAAATCTAAGCTTCATTGTGTGGACTTAGTGTGAAGGTGTCCTTGCTCCTCACGGTTTGTTCACGAGCCAGCAGCACCCTGACCTGCTGATTTTACAACTTGAAGAGACTCTCAGATATCTGGTGTACACATCTGAGTTTTAGACGCATGGTTTTCTTGGATGCTCCTGCATCCATCCTCTGTATTCTATGCATCTTATATAACAGCCATCATTTTTAAAAGAATAAGACTATAGGAAATATAAGTAATTTGTGTACTGCCCCACAAACAGAAATGGTATTTGAACCACAGTCTTTCAGGTTCTACATATTAAGTACAAAATCTTTGTGTTTTACTGATCTTGGAAGCTACTGGTAACATTAACAGACAGATATGTCTGCCTAGATGCACAGCAATGTGGACAGAAAAGTGTGTGTGTGTGTGTGTGTGTGTGTGTGTGTGTGTGTGTGTGTGCTCACATGTATGCAGAGATGATCTTAAGATTCAATCACTATTATTTATTTCTTCTTAATGAGAAATATTGGCCTTTTCCACCACAGTATTGTATTTTCTTTTAAGATGGAGGCCAGTCCCAAGATGGAGTAGGTTCAGCCTTTCAATATTTCCCCAGAGAAGTAATCAACATAAACTATAGTAAGCTGGATTTGCTGTCACTCCTGTGTCACCGGATAAAGGGAAGGAGCACAGATGTTTACCTAAGGCTTCTGGAGGTGGAACCAATGTAAACACAAAGGTAGACCTCTCAGAGGACTCCCTGGTGTGATGGTGAGACAAGCTTAGTTAGTAATGAGCTGTAAGCAGCTGACCTTTTAATCCAAGAAGATAAACAAAGCATCTCTGTGCTCTGGTTGTAGAGAAACCTGAGCACATATCATGATTTCTGTTCTTCCTGAGTTCATTACTGGTAAAAAAAAAAAAAAAAAAAAAAAAAAAAAACCACTCTAAAAACCCGTTTCTGCTGTAGCACAGTAAAGGGCACACCCTTGTGAGACCTCCAGCATGAGATATAGGAAAGATCCAGTCAGTCTCCTGCCTGCTGAGATCTCTGTATTCAATCTGGTCAGCAAAATACCGTAGTGTAGCATAGAGACACTTAGAGATTGGATTGACAGACCCTATGCAATCAATGAGCAGGAAGCACCCACAAAACTCTCCAATGGCTCTTGCTACACACCTAAAGCATACTTCAGTAATCATGTTAGATCATTGAAATCTGTGATGGCCATTCTTGGTTGTCAACTAAACCCCAAGCAGCTAGGGACACCTATGAGAGGGATTTCTTCTTGATTTAAGTCATTTGAAGTAGAAAGACTGGCTTTCAATCTGGATCTTTTGAGGTGGAAAAAAATATACCTTTATTTTGACCCACATCCTCTGATGGCAGCCTATATAAAGGACATAAAAGAAGGAAGCTTTTTTTCCCTTTGCCTGCTTGCTCTCACTAGCAACTCCATTCCTTCACTGGCATTAGAGCCTACTTATTCAGAATTCCAGTGAAAACTGACAACTAGCTGAGTCATTCAGCCTTAAGAACCAAGTAACTAGTGGATTCTTCGGCCTTCTACTGGTAGACAGTCATTGTTGGGCTAGCTGGACAGCAGCCTGTAACTGATTCTAATAAATCCCATTATAGAGAGAATTAGATACAGAGGTAGACATAGAGATAGATGATAGATAGATAGATAGATAGATAGATAGATAGATAGATAGATAGATATTATATAAGTTCTGTTCCTCTAGAGAACCCTGACTAATACAAAGTGACACTTGGAATACTTGACCTTGAGGTATTGACTGTGACAATAATGAGTTTCAGCTCTGACTTCTTCAGGCTCTAATTCATGGACAATTTCTAGTAAGGTTTGAAGCAGATGGGGTTTTTACTAGGGAGGAAAGAGTTTGATAAATTACATCTACAGTGTGTCAGAGACTTCTTCAAGACCCAGGAGTGGGAATCTTCTCTTTTCCTTTACTCGTGCATGATGATGTTAATGATCTAGTGTAATATAGTGTACATGTTTGAAGATAAGACTGGAGGAAGTGTTAGCAGGATCCCTAATGTTTGGGCCTTAAGATGCATATAACAGAAGGTACCTTGCCTGGGGCAGTGATATGGACTGTGCTCAAGTCCAACTTAAGCACCATAGTAAGGCCCCCATGTAAAATAGAAGTTAAATAAATAGATAAAGGAACTGAATACATATGAAATATATTATAAGAACCATGGACCTGCAGAGAAGAAGGCATCCAATACTGAATTTCACAGAGCAGAAAGGCCAGTTTTCTAAAAACCGAGATGAGGTTCAGAGTCTGCATCCTAATCCTGTATCACCTTCATTTGCTCATCTGGACAGTGATCCATTATCAGGAAGTATTTACTGGCTAATTCCTGCAGAGAGCGTCCATTCCCTGGTGGCTTCACACGCAGAATACAGACACCTTAGTCAGAACCATTTGATGTCTCTTAAAGCATCCACCCCTTTCAAATGCAAACCAGACAAAAGTTGACAGATATGTTGTATTCCCTCAAAAACACATATTCACTATGTCACCCTGGGAGTTATATGAGGTCATCAGAAATTATCCTTTTAAAATTTCAATAGTGTGATTCTGAAGTCATCAGTCCCAGATGAACAAGAAAATCAACTTTTGGCAGGCCAACAGAGCAACACTTTTATTTCTGTTTTAAAAGGCAACTCAACATTAAAATGGGAAAATTCTAAAGAAGAAAGGGAGGATTGAAAAAACCTCCTTGCTCTTTTAAGAGACTCCCTGGGAGAGCTTGGAAGGCAAGCAGCTCCCATGAAAGCTGACAAGGTTGACCAGTTTCTGTTTTGTGTGGGTGGACAGACAGGAGACAGGCAGAGTCAGGAAATTTCAAGTCAGGGTTCTGGAATTAATTTATTCCTGCATCAAAGTCAGGGAGGTTGGTGCTTAAAAAGAAACACTTGCATAAAAACTGACAGAAGCCACCATCCCCCTCCCACAACCACACAGAAGTTTGCACTTCCCATGAGCCTTAGCAATTCCTCTCTGCATCCGACAGCCAAAGGTTGTCTCTCTGCCCTGTATACTAATGGCTCCTGGGTCATTAGCAGGTGACCCATTGAACAGAACAGCTTAAGGGATACATAAAGCTCTTCTCCAAATGGCCTTGAAGGGAGGCTCCCCCAATCACAAGATAACAGTTCCCAAATCCAGTGTTGCTGGCCCACACTATACTTCACCATCTGCAAAGGCATTTCAGGCTATCTGCCTCTCATGTAAACACACATGAACAAAAACATACATGTATGTAATCACATGGTCCCTCACATCCCAGAGTTTGGGGGGGGGAGGGGCACGTGCACACACACACACACACACACACACACACACACACACACACACACACTTCCCTGCTGCAGCCGGCTTCTAGTAAGTGCTATCAAAGTAAAAACCACAGCTCCCATCTTAAAGGGAATGAATGAGCCTTTATTTTAAGGCCATATTGAAGGACCATGGCCTTTAATTTAGGTTACCCTAAATGTCTGGTTCTAAAGAAAGTCAAGAATCAAGGCAAATTTAAAATACACTGGTGGGTACGTCTACAGAGATAGCTTCTTTTCAAGAGTTTTCATTCACAGCTTCCATATTCCTTGTGTACCTCAAGGCCAACGTGGCATGCTTTTCTTGGGCCAGTATGGTTATGGCTCTCAGACAACCTTAACTGTCCTCTAATGCAAAGCTTGGTCTGCTCCTGTTGGCATAAGCCTTCAATCTCTGTGACTTCAGAATGTGAGACAAGAAAACTACAAGTTCAAAGCCAGCCTGGGCAAATTAGTAATATCCTGTCTCATATTTTCTAAAAATAAAAACAGAGCTAGACTTATTTTAGTGGTAGAACACTTGCTTAGCATGCATGAGACCCTGAGTTCAGTCCCTAATACCATGAAGGAAAGAGGGAAGGAAAGAGGAGAAGGCAGCCTGTCTGTGATCTAAAGAACAGAGACCAAATGCATTGCTCTGCAAACACAGAGTGCCAGTTAAAGAAGTAGCCACCTCAGAATGCACTTGGGACACCAGAAAGCAAGACAGGAGTGTGCTGGGTCCTGTATTGGGGGACAACTTAGAGCTGAAACTCAAGCTGACATGAGTTGAGATGTGTAGGGCACTGGGTTGGTCAGCAGATGATGTGGGCTTTTTCAGTACAGCCTCTGCCACACCCCACCTTATCCCATCAGGACTCTTACCTTGTCTGCATGCCAAAACCACTTGGGAAGTTTCAAAAAATGTTGATACTTGGGTCCCACTCCCATAGGTTGATTTCATTGTCTGCTGTGCACCTAGAAATATGTTGTTGTGTGGTTGTTGTTGTTGTTGTGTTGTTGTTGTTGTTGTCATTGTTGTTGTGATAGGTATCCAGAGTTGAAATCCACCATTAACTCACCTGCAGCCAAGATACCACTCTTTTGTGTGGGACAGCAAAGATTTAACATGGCAGAATTTCCCCGTGTCACTCACAGTCTACTGGAACACAGAGGCATGTCAGTAAGCCAAAGTGACTCAGGTGCTATGCCTCATTCCTGGAAGCATAACCAGACTAAGGCCAGAGGACCCCAGGAGTCCAAGGCCAGCCTGGGGTACATCGAAAGACTATATATCTCAGAACAACAAAGTGTAGCCCCAGCTCAGCATAGCCCAGAAACCCTTCCTAAGGGTAAGAATGGAAAGTGTGTAAGGGAAGGAAGGACGCCCACCTCTTCCCTGCTGAAGGAAGGGTGGGAAGGAAGAAAATCTTGACAGGATTATTGGCTCAGTGAGGGGGGGAGGGGGAGGGGGGAGAGAGAGGGGGGGAGAGAGAGAGAAAGAGAGAGAGAGAGAGAGAGAGAGAGAGAGAGAGAGAGAGAGAGAGAAACATAAATGTGCTTATCATTCTGGATCATTAGACCAAATAAGCATCCTGTGATTCATGGAGTCTACAAGGGTGATTTAAAGAGTATGAGGTCCCAATGACAGGTAGATCTAGGTTCACATCCCAGCACCACACCCCTGTTCTCATGAGATTTATTTCTTTGATGGCAAATCAGAGGCACATCTGATTTCCTTTGCAGTGCCCAGGACCTGTGGTCAATAATCAATGGTAGAAGGTGTTATCTTTAAGATTCAGAATCCAATCTTTAAAAAAAAAAACTGAACACAAAAAGAGAAAGGAATGTAGTGTTGGATCTAAAGGTCATGTTGGACAAATGAAATGACATCTGGGGGTCTTGCTCCTTTGTCTGTTTTGTTCATTTGCCTTTAAAGGGATTCTATAAAAATGCATAGCCCTCACACATTCTTTCATAGATAACATCTAACTTTCTTCATCATGACTTTAAATAATGATAAGAATTGAAAACTCTGGAGTGTTAAAGGTACTTAAATACACTTAAAAAATAAACTCTAATGTAACTCTTGTAGCTGGCCATTGGAATGTCTATGTTATGCCATGTAGACTAGCTATTGGCAATCATCCTGGATTTTTTTTCTCACCAAAAAGTACCTGAACCAGCTCTTCAGTTTCAAATATGTGAACTTAGATTTTTTTTTTTACATTTCTTTTTTTATTAGATATTTTCTTTATTTACATTTCAAATGCTATCCTGAAAGTCCCCTTTACCCTCCCCCTGCCCTGCTCTCCTACCCACCCACTCCCATTTCTTGGCCCTGGCGTTCCCCTGTACTGGGGCATATAAAGTTTGCAAGACCAAGGGGCCTCTCTTCCCAATGATGGCCATCTTCTGCTACATATGCAGCTAGAAACATGAGCTCTGGGAGTACTGATTAGTTCATATTGTTGTTCTACCTATAGGGTTGCAGACCCTTCAGCTCTTGGGTACTTTCCCTAGCTGGGGGCCCTGTGAGCATCCAGTCATCTATAGGATGGAACACAGGGCCCCCAGGCACTGGCAAAGCCTCACAGGAGACAGCTATATCAGGGTCCCTTCAGCAAAATGTTGCTGGTGTATGCAATAGTATCTGTGTTTGGTGACGGATTATGGGATGGACCCCCGGGTGGGGCAGTCTCTGGATGGTCCATCCTTTCATCTTAGCTCCAAACTTAGTCTCTGCAACTCCTTCTGTGGATATCTTATTCCCTATTCTAGGGAGGAATGAAGTATCCATGCATTGGTCTTCCTTCTTGATTTTCTTGTGTTTTGGGAGTTGTATTTTGGGTATTCTAGGTTTCTGGGCTAATATCCACATATCAGTGAGTGCATATCAAGTGACTTCTTTTGTGATTGGGTTACCTCACTAAGGATGATATCCTCCAGATACATCCATTTGCCCAAGAATTTCATAAATTCGTTTTTTTTTAATAGCCGAGTAGTACTCCATTGTGTAAATGTACCACATTTTCTGTATCCATTCCTCTGTTGAGGGACATCTGGGTTCTTCCCAGCTTCTGGCTATTATAAATAGGGCTTCTATGAACATAGTGGAGCATGTGTCCTTATTACCAGTCATACACATAAATTATTAAAAAGGAGGAAATCTTTTAAATCATTTTATTACAGATGTGGAGGTCGGAGGACAGCTATCAGGAGTTGCTTATCTGCTTCTACCATGTGTGCCTCAAGAATAGATCAAATTCAGGTGGTCAGACTCAATGTCAAGCACATTTACCCACTGATCTATCTTACCAGTCCCCACAAATATATTTTTAATAACTTACCAACTGACAGTAATACGTCCTAAGTTCTTTCTTTTATACACTGCTAGACATTTAACCCTAAGTCTTTTACATGGTAGGTAGATTTTCTACGACTGAGATTTTCTACACCCCCAACCAATTTTTAAAAGTGAAAATGGACAATAACCTGGGTTGTAGAAGATTTAGTTGCTACTGAATTTTGTAGAATTTTTCTTTTATCTGATGTTTGAATCTTGTGCTTGAGAGTTGAGAGTTGAATCTCAGTACTTGGTTGTTGGTACTTGAATCCTGCAGAATAGTTCTTTCTTGATATTCAGTTTTTATTCTCTGAAGCAGTATAGCATAGCAGCACAGTGGATAGGACTCAGAAGAGGTGAAGAAAAAAAGCAGTTGTGAAGGGAGATGCATGGATGGGACCAGGCACCACCAACACAGATGCTCCCAGAAGATCTGGGATGTGTTCAGCACACAATGGAGAAGTAGAAGAACTGAATACTGATTGCCCTTTTCCAAAAGAAAGCCACACTCTCATATCCCCAGAAGAGTGTTGCATTTCTATCCATAAGATTGTTTTAAGATGACTGAAAAAATGTTTTCATCCGACACCCATGTCCTCTGAGAGGCCACCTAGTTTGAGATGACCTCAGTTGGCATGTAGATTGGGAATTTCCCTCGACGTGTATTATCTTGCTTTAGCTCAGTGTTTTCCTTAATGGAGTGAGTGAAAAAATGTGCTTAAAATCAATTTCTCACATGGAGATATTTGGACATGGTCATTTCCTGTGAATCTAAAGGCAGCTAGCATGTCACTATGGAAGGACAGGGAGGCCTTTTGTTGTGTTTACCATTGTTTTATTGTGACAATAAGAAATGTGGCCTTTCCCAGTGTAGAAATATGTTTCTGAAATTTCCCAGTGGACAGTGTTTGCCTGTCTTTTCCTCCCAACAGCTGCTAATGGTCCTTTTGCTCTGTGGCCTACAGATCCAGTTCTGACTTCTTTGAAGTGTTCTCATATTAAAGTTTTCTTGTGTTCAACTTCCTTCCCTTACTCCTTGCATAAGACTCCTCTCTGGCTCATTTTATTTTTAAACAGAAGGAATGGACTTTAAATCTATTGTGCTAGGCTTGGATATTTTTTTCCCTTCGGTATATTTATTAGGTAGAAGCTTTCTAGTGGCTGACTTCAGAGAATTCAGCCTTCTGGCGCATTAATTATTCTCCTTGTAGGTGAGGCATTTTCCCTATCCTTCCTCTGGAAACTCAATTACATAACAGTGCATGAAGCTCAGCAAACTCCAAATCCCCAAGGGGGATTTAGCAGGTTTAAAAAGAATATCATTAAAGCACAGAGTTGCTGATTGGAAGTAGATACAACATTAGATCTATTCTTCCTCAAAAGAGAGAGAGGGGGGGAGAGAGAGAAAGAGAGAGAGAGAGACAGAGAGAGAGAGAGAGAGAGAGAGAGAGAGAAGAAGAAGAAGAAGAAGAAGAAGAAGAAGAAGAAGAAGAAGAAGAAGAAGTAGAAGAAGAAGAAGAAGAAGAAGAAGAAGAAGAAGAAGAAGAAGAAGAAGAAGAAGAAGAAGAAGAAGAAGAAGAGAGGAGGGGAGGGAAGAAAAGAAGAGAAGAGAAGAGAAGAGAATCCATCAGAGGAAAGCAGAGGGTGTGGCATCTCCCAGGTGCCTGGTTCTCGCTTCTGAGGTATCCCTGCAGTGGAAGACCCATGACTCATGTTCCATCCTCGAAAGTCTTCTCACTTAGCCAGCAAGATCCTCTCTGGTCTTCCACTCATTTTAGGCTAAGGGGGAAGTGTTGAGCAAAGTCTTCCAACCTTTCCAAGGACCAGGAGGCTTTGTGTCTCTAATCTACCAGCAGTAATACTTTCTCTAACAGATGCTAGATGTGAGGTACAACAGAGCCTGGCTTGACACAGCAAGGAGGAGACGAGGGAGTGTGTGGGCTCATGGAGGACTTAAACCTTCACTTAAGAGAAGTCCGTAACCCCATCTGTGTGGACCTGACAGTGTTGGAAGGTTTTGTGAAAGCTGTCATCAGTTGCTAGGGACTTCTAAGCCAATCAGGAAGGGCTGGGTGAGAATCTGGCTTTGTTGCTTTGATTTTCTCAAATTGGCTTGAGTTTGCTCAGAAAGAGGGTTAATGTCCTCATTTCCTACAGAAGATATTCAGTGATAAACACCTAACCTGAATTCCTTTTTTTTTCTTTTTGCCCTTGACTAATTCTGTAAAAAACTGAAAAATATAGAAACTGTTATAAGAACAAACCTCAGTTGTGTTCTTAATAGGAAAGAAAAAACAAAAAAGAAAACAAAACTGACCAAACAAACAAACAAACCAAAGGCCTTCTGCCAAGGTTCAATATTCCAGAACGACACAGCAGCACCTACGTTGCCTAAGAAAGGTCTTATTGGTTGCCCATTCAGTGATCTAGATACTTCCATTACCAGTAGATGTTTAACACTGCCTATAGCTATTAAACTATAATGGTAATTAGAAAGGCATGGGTTGGGAATCCTATAATCCTCTCTGGTGATCACTTTTCTTCAGTCTTTCTAAGCACAGAGTAAGTACAGCTCCCAGGATTATGGATAAGTCTAACACCTGGGGCAGTGGTATCAGTAAAGGCTTCCTTCCCCGTCCTCTTAACTATAGTGCAGGTTAGTTAGGGTTAAGGTACAATACACATGACCACACAAATCAGCAGACAAATTCTAATAATCACACAAGAGACCAAGATAAATAAAGGGCAAGCGTGAGTCTCATGGCTCGTCATCGGAATTAAGTTGTACATAGGCATTACTTATTGATTCAAATGCATGGATTATTTGTCATTGGCTCCTTATTCCACAGAACTGAAAAGTCCAGTGGTAAAGGTGAGAAGGGTACAGGGCAATCAGGGCTGGGGGCGGTGGGATGCAAAATGGTGAGACAGCTGGGTACACGTCTGCAATGCTAAAGGACCGCCATGTGTTAGGGGCTAGTCTAGATTGATGTGCAATTTCCAGACCAGTCTGAGCTACAGAGTGAGGCCCAGCCTAAGAAACCTAAGGACAACCACCACAACAGGAAACTAACACAAAAGACAATGTCCCTCTGAGTTCAGGAAGTGAGAAAAGGCATGCAAATAATTTATTGCTGCTTGTGTATAAGCTTAATGCGGCAGATACAGTGAATTCTATAAACATGCTTTGTTGGGTAGCAGCTATCAATGTCCCCACTGCCTTCTGACAGCTCCTTAGATTCCAGAGTGTCTGTGTTTGAACCCTGGCTCTAATCCGCAGCAGCAGCACAATCTTGAGTGATACTTCTCCTCCAGGTGTCTGCTTACAGCAAAGAGAGAGAGAGAGAGAGAGAGAGAGAGAGAGAGAGAGAGAGAGGAAGACTAAGCTCTTTCTTCAGTATATATATATATATATATATATATATATATATATATACACACACACACACACATATATGAAATATATATGAAATATCCTAATTGAGCAATGACTGGAGTTGCCAAACGCCTCATCACTATTTCTAGAAAACAGAAAAATCGTAATGGGGGGGGTAGGATCTGTGCAAATCTGAAGTCCATTTACTCTTGGCTATCAAGCTTAGTAAAAACCTTAAGGGAAGAGGCTGTATATTAAATCAGTAATGAACATTAATGATTGTTTCTTCATTTTGAGTAAGCACGCTATTGCATGACTCAGCACTTGGCTTGGCGACATGCCCGCTGAGGTTACACAGGCTCCTGTTTCTCTTCCTTCTTAGATGAATAAATGAAGCAGCTTCTTTTTTATTTAATTCCAGTGACAAAATGTTCCCGGCTTTTGGGTTTGGCGCCAGGATACCCCCAGAATACACGGTGAGTGAGTGGACCTAGGATCTTGTAACTGCACACATCCTTGCTCTCTGTGCAACTATGCATGTCTAGCCCGGAGCGCAGAGTGTTCTGGGTATGTTGTTCAAAGGCCCAGCTACAGGGTCACTTGGTTTAAACTCACTATTAATATGATAAGAGATGGAGGAAACACCCCCAAAACGTTTAACTCCGGGAACTCAAACAATATCTATTCAGATCTCCCTAGAGATTGTCAGTGCCAGCGTGTATGGTATATAGCTGGGATAGACAAAGGAAGACTTGAGGTAAATAAACCAAGTAGGGCAGCTGGAAGTCAGCTCACTTGTCTGGCATCTGCGGAGGATAAAGGGACAGTGGGCACAGACCAGCTGCTTCACCTGTGACCTCCCGCTAAGAAAGGAGGTGTCTGTCTTTTAATGAGGTGACCTACTTTTTTAACATCCAAGAGACCCAATGATCAGAAATAGCCTATGAAGTGGAATTTTCCATGAAATTTCAAGTGATTTAATAAAACTATCCAGATGCCAGAATATCCCATTCCTTTTATCAGATTTTAGGGGGAAGAAAACAGCAATCGGAGTGTCACCTAACCTTACGCTTAGGCACGGCCAGGCAGAGAAGTTTGTGGTGGAAGATTACAGGGTATATGGCTTTAGTCACTTATTTTTTCAGAAGTATAAGGCACTCTATTTCACCTGTGTGTACATGAAGATCCCCATGCACTGTAATTCTGTATATCAGAACGATTCTTAAATGTCAACAGCTTAGCTAGCGCTTCTATAAGTAACACCATGTCTATCAGGCATCTTGAGTTGAGTTCTGTTTTTTAATTGGTGGTACTAGTAAGTGCCCATTCAACTTTAACCCTTCGGTCTGTATCCAGTTGAATTTAGAAACCATTTAAGGTTACTTTTTCCAAAGCCTTTTCTTTTTCTTTCCTTTTTCTTTCTCTCTTTTCCAATATGTTTTACTTTCCCCCTCCTGTGCGCATTTATCTGATCCTAGAAAAATCTTCCTGTCACCTCAGCTCCACAGGGAGCTGGGACTTCACCCTCCATCTCAGATTGATTGTGTAATGGCTTAAAATGGTACCTGCTGCTTAACTCATAATGAATGTAACCCTGTTTGTTTGCAAACCCTAAACCTCCTCCTTAATGGATTCAAGTTGTAATTCTCCTTTCTTCCTCTTTTAAAATTTTCATCGGTGTCTAGGTCTCTCATGACTTTGCAATCAACTTTAATGAGGACAACCCGGAGTGTGCAGGTAAGTCATAACTCAAAAGAAAGCCAGTGTCCCTGAGCCTGTGACGCTGTGCACATTTCCAGGTCTGGTGTCTCTCTAGGAAGAAAGATGAGTTGTTTGTGTCAAAGCACAGAAATCAGCTCTGAACACCCAAATAAGCCCCACTGCTCCACAGGGAGCTGAGAAACACTTTATAAAGTAGGCCCACGCACCCTGGAAGAGACAGAAGGCTAGGAGAAAGTGAGCTTTTGGCAAGATCATGGATTCCTCCAGCCAAAACAAAATTAATCTATTAATTAAATAAAATTGATTAATTCACTGATTAAAATTTCATTTTAGCTTTGTTTATTTTTTTTCTTTTCTTTTCTTTTTCTTTCTTTTTTTTTTTTGAATGGGAGAATAGCTTATGATGGACCAAGCTGAAACAGTCCTCTTTCTGCTTCTCTGCTTTTCACCTGGTTTTTTTTCCCACAGTTTCTTTTCTGTGCAGGTTTAAGGAAAGGGGGGAGGATATGGAAATCACTTGACACTTCCAGCACACTAACAATACTGACTTGGAACAAATACCTTGGAGAGAGAGCAAATACTCAACATCTTAGTCTAGACCATTTTACTTTGTTTTCTCCTGGCTAGAAATTCCTGAACTTGATCTCATGAGATAAAGATGCTTGGGGAACAATGATAAGGATGATCCTGTCTGCTCTGAAGAAGTAACAAACTAAGCCGAGAATGAAGTTGACATTTATAGGGTGTAAATGTCCACACTCCTCTCCTCCTCCTTCTTATTGAGGGAGAGGTGAGATGAAGTGAAGGGTGCAGAACATTCTGTAGTTTCTTTCGTGAACTTGGCATTTAGGAAGGCTAGGACATCTGTATCTTTGGTTCTGAGCACAGTGCCTTCAAAGTCAGGATCTCTGCTATCCTAGTATTTCCTTCCCCTTCACTCAAAACCAGTTTATTCTGGTTTAAGCTCCTCTATTCTCCCGACATCTGCGATCTAGCTGAAACCCTGAGCTTCCAGGTCAGGGAAAGACTCTGTCAAAGACAGTAAGGTGGTTTCCCACCAAAGAAGACTGAGGTACATACCCTAGTGTTTACCAGCTCACAATCTCAGAGTTCAATTCCCCGATAGTATTGAAAAGGAAATCAAAAACAGCTTCATTTTGTTTCTTTTCCATATCAGAAAATAATTTGGTTTCTTTGGAATGGCAGGCATCTGTGTTTCAGGCTGGCCTAGGTAGGTGGAGTGTTTTCAATAAGGTGAGAAACCTATATGAGGCAGAACAGAAGAGAACTTGCTCATCCAAATTGTTCACAGGCTGATTTGCAGTATGTGATGTCTATGGAGAACAATTTCAACAATGACTCCTGTGACTCCCTACAGTCAAAATCAAGAGCAGTGTGCTGCTTTGGTACCAAGAAGGATGGACGGAGGAGCTAAAGCAGGGGAAAGCAAAAGTTGCATGAGCAACAACAGCATCCATGTGAATACAATGGATTTATAATGGCTTTATTATAATGGATTTATTGCTAATGGTCTTCCGTGGGGCCAAAGAACACAGGTGTGGTATCTGGAGAGAGGGTCACAGGTGCCTGTGACAGTTACAAGCAGCAGTGTTTACTCTAAAATCAACAAGGAGATAAACAAATAAATGGACCACTAGAACCAACTGGCTTCGTGGGTCTTTCAGCACAAACACCTGTATTTATACCGCTGAGTCTGCAATCACTTTCTCTGGGACCTGGGGCACTTTCTCTTAACCTCTGCTTCTCCACCTGTGAAGCTGGAGCAGCTTCTGCCTTCTTAAACCTTAGTGAGCTAATAAAAGGCTTCTGTGGGGGTGACTTTGGGGAAACAGTTGCTTCTGACCACCCACTGCGTTCTGATCTCAGTGGGGGACGGGAGACAGGAAATACTGACCCAGAATTTCCTCTTGTCTTGGGGTCCTACCAGTGGTATGAATAAAGACTATCTGGAAAAAGTTAATGTGTTGCTTTCGTGTGTATGCTAATATACCTGAAGGGACCGTGGAACTGTCAATTATTTTTCAAATCTCACCTTAGGAATTCAAGGAGTCGTGGAAGCCTATCAGAGCTGCCTTCCCAAGCTCCAGCTTTATGGTCCCACCAACATTGCTCCCATCATTCAGAAGGTTGCCAAGTCAGCCTCAGAGGAGACAAACACCAAGGAAGCATCGGTAAGGAGAGGGACAGGATTCACCCTGCTTCTTTTGACTATTGGTCATACCGCCCATTTTAGCCTGACAGTCAATTCTAGTTTTCCTAAATGGCTTAACTTCTCTATCTTCACAGTCTCTTTATCGGAGGAAAGATGAAGTTAATTAAACCTACATCTGCTGGGGTGTGAAGCTTAGGGTGGACACAAATGTCAAATGTCTGCCTCTTTGCCTGAACACAGACACTCACTAACAGAAGCTACTATGTTCACTGCGTTGTGACATGCTCAACTCCTGGTCTTCCTGGTCTATACACTACCATCATGCAAAACAGCTGCTTAGGCCCTGAAGTAATCTGAGTTCCTTGACTTACGTTGTGTGTGTGTGTGTGTGTGTGTGTGTGTGTGTGTTTTCTCTTCATTTCTTCTTGCTGAATGACACACAGCCTTAACCAATTTAAAACCACAATAAACATTCATTGTCTCTGTAGACCAGAGACTCAAGCACAGCTGGCCTGTGTGTCCTGGCCTTAGGTCTCCCAAGGTTTCAGCTAAGTTACTGGCCAGGAGTGAGGTCCTTTGAAGAGTGGCCTGAAGCTGAATGCTCTGCTAATAGATGGCTTAGTCCTATTCCTGCCATGTGGTTGCTGGTCTCTGGTCAGAGACCTCATTTCCTCATTGCTGGAGATAACTACTAAAGAATGTATCCCATGGCATAGCTGCTGACCCCACCCAGGCGATCCAAGAGTAGACAATGGAGTAACTGTGTCTCATAACTTACCACAGAAGACTCACTTCATCATCTCATGATACCCTGATGATCTCACAGACTAGTCTAACTCAGTGTGAAAAAAGAACATACAAGGACATTAACTAGGAAGAGAGGCTGGCTACCATCTTGAAATTCTGTTAACACCGCCCCCCATCCAAATGATCAGCAAGTTATGATGTTAGTCCATCTTCAAACTATATCCCACGTGTTACCACCTTCTAATACCTTCATGGCCACTGTTCAGGGCCAACAACTGTTTTCACTTACATCAAAGCAAATTCTAAGTAGAATCTGTACTTCATCTTTCCCCATGAAGTATATCATGCTTCATGCAGAATCCAGACTTATCTTTTGGAAACATAACTAAGGG
The DNA here is from genome assembly GCA_902729485.2 of Mus minutoides. NCBI lineage: Eukaryota > Metazoa > Chordata > Mammalia > Rodentia > Muridae > Mus > Mus minutoides. The sequence goes on along the minus strand of LR750487.1, from coordinate 27,403 downwards.
ATTGGCAGTGAAACTCAATGGGCAGAGTGCTTACCTTGTATACACAAAACCAAAACTTAATCCCTAGTACCACATAAAGTCGGTATGGTGGTGAACACGCATGAGATCAGCATTCAGGAAGTGAAGACAGGAGAATTAGGAAGGTATGCTCATCCTCAGCTGTATAGCAGTTTCTCCCATTGTTGGACACTGAGCTAGGGTCCCTTGTTATCATTAGTAAAGGGCATGAGCTTAAGCCCCTTAGACAAGCTGTGTCAGAGGGTCTTGAAATAGGATTTTTCTCTTTGATAATTATAGAATTCTTCTAGGGGAATAAATGTCCCCATAGACCTGATCACACATGAGCACTTTACTGAGCTGACTTTGGAATGAGCTGTTATTACTGCTTTATTTGGGAATTTCCATCTGGTTTGATATAGTAGTCTGTAGCTTATTAAAGTTAGTACACTAAACCTGGAAAGAACAGATTCTAGAATAGTCACACTTCCTTGACTCCAAAGAGTTCTTAACTTTTGTTGTTGTTGTTGTTGTTGTTGTTGTGAGTTAGCATGTTTATGTTCATTCTTACTCTTTGTAATGCTGAGGACCAAACCCAGGACTTCCTGTGCCTGACAAGAGTTCCACCAGAGCTATAAAACCTCGGCCCAGAATGTCTTAGGCTCCCACACTTCCTGCAACCATCAGGCATATTTCTTGGACTGTGTAGAAAGTCCTCATGGGCTTGACCTGTGTTTAATCTCCCTAAACCTCTTTCAACCCATGTCACAATGGAGCTAGCGTAGTGTGCTCATGATGGGCAACACTTGCTCTCAGTTGCAATGGCTCTTCCTGCACTGACAGATGTATTCGTGCTGAGAGGACAATCATAATGACCCTTAACCTGTCATCTCCTAGCAGGGACTTCCACCATCATAATCCAAAGGGAATTCAGTAAAAGTCCTAGACACTATTTTAAATCCTGAGGTAACCAGATTTTAAAAGTAAAAAGAAAAAATGAGACCTATTTTAGTACCCTTTACTACTAATAAAATCCCAACTAGTTAACATATTGGCTCATTAGCATCCAATTCGTATAAAAATTATGAATGAGATATTCTGGGGATTTTTGTACTAAGACTTTTAAATATTTGTGTATTTTACATTTAATGGCATCTCAGTTTTGGGTGCTGAGTTATGACAAACATTTGATCTTTAAGTTGATAGATGAAAATATCATATATTTAATTTGGATTGTTCTAAATTTACTTTTAAAATGTTTAATAACTGAAATGGGTCTATTTTTTTATTTAAAATTCAACTCCTCTTTTACTCTTGCCACATTTGAAATGCTCAATATTTTCATGAGGTTACTAACTATTACACAAGACAGCACAGCCCTGGATTTTCAAAGGTTTTCAAGCTGAAGAGACTATATAATGGTCTTGTCCCTCTCAACTTTTAAGAAGTAAGGTATCTAAGACCAAGGCACAAAGAAGTATTTCAGGCATCACAGAACAAAACTTGGAATCCAGTACTCCTGAATTCCAGGCTCCTGCTTCCTACCTATCTTGAGCTTTATAATAGTCAATAAGATTATTATTATTATTATTATTATTATTATTATTATTATTATTAAGCTACAATTATTGTGGCTCCATTCATCATGACCTTAAGGCTTTAGGGCTGCCCTACATAGGCTTAACATATGTCTGTTGTTGACATGAAGCCAAGATCAGATAGGGCAGAGCTGAGAACCCAAAAGATACAAAGGCAACATGGGTTTTGAGGTCTCTCTAAAGTCAATTGGAAGACAGAGGACAAACAAATGGGCTGGAAGGATGGGAGATTGTCTAGAGGGTAGATGCTGGAAGACTCAATGTCCTAAGTGTACTAGTGATGATGACCAGCTTTGGTGAGTCTGGGAGCTAACGTGAAGCTGAGGTGAGGATTAGCAGAAGTGGAGAAGGATGGGCATTGATGGTCTAGGAGCAGAGATACAACAGTCATCTAGACTCAAAGCCAGCATCGCATTTGGGATAGTAACCAAGTTGGTAGATAAGAATAAACAAGAAGCGTTGAAGGAGCCAGAACTTTTGGGATTCGTGGAGGGTATCTACTTGGAATCCACTTTGGAGACCATTTGTGGGGAAACACCCTGTATTGTGGAGTGTGAGTGACTAGATACTGTTTCTTGAGACCATAGGTTTTAGTTTAAGTTGAAATCACAGGGAGAAGCTTTCCTACAGCAAAGTACAAATACCCCGTGGCTTTGTTCAGTGGGTTCTACATTTTAGTTTCACATCTAGGATATTGTTTAATTAGTAAACTTTCATCTTTGTGCATATTGCCGTGATATACAGAATATGCTTCAAAAATAATACAAAGCTGGTAGGTAAGGCCAATAAATAAAGCAAGGTTGACCATATGTTGATAATTGTTGATAGCCAGTAATGACCCCAGGCTATTTTGGTTTTGCACTGGAATTTCCTTAATAAAATTGAAGAAATAAACAAAACGTCTATTTTCCCTGCTGTTATGGTTGTTCTGCAAGGAGGCCACCTAGATATAGATACCTAACTGATACTGTATTGTCACTTTCTCTCCCACCTGCCACCTGACATCTGACTCCAGCAATACTTCATCCTCCTGATCCTGACAGATGGGGTCATCACAGACATGGCTGACACCCGGGAGGCCATCGTCCATGCCTCCCACCTCCCCATGTCAGTCATCATCGTAGGAGTGGGGAACGCGGACTTCAGTGACATGCAGATGCTGGACGGTGATGATGGAATTCTAAGGTCACCCAAGGGAGAGCCTGTCCTTCGAGACATCGTCCAGTTTGTGCCCTTCCGGAACTTCAAACATGTATGCATAGACATCACGGGGGCATCCTCACATCTCCCACATGTCTGTCAATGTTGGTTGTGATCTGTTGTTCTTCAAGCAGCATCAGTAGCCCCTATCTAGGCCGAACAAATCCTATAGGAAGGATATACAAATCATAAATATTTGGGGAAGAAAGCAAATATTGAGTTACAAATATAGTCGTGGTAAATATAGTTACCAACATTTTGAAAATGCCTGCTTTTGCTCATGAAGTTTAGAACTTTTGTTTCCTTCAGGGGTGTTCTAAACAGTCGGGCAGTTTATTGATTACTCAAGGATACCTGGGAAAGAAGGAAGGATGAGCTGAAATTCAGCCTGGCCCTGACAACAGGAGATTATCTCTGCTTGGCAAAAGTCGTGAGCAAAATGATAAGACACTTAAGCCATCTCAGTATAGTGAATGGCATTGGCAATTTAGTCTGCTCACTCAGGAGCAAGATGATTGAGCTAGTACGAATGCATATGGAAGTAGTTTAGTGTGGTCAGTGATGGGAGAAAACGCTGTAATAAGCTCATCAAGGCAGACTGGTTCATGGCCAAGAACATACAGACTCATAATCTTTAAATCACTTCTCTGCCGGACAAAAGTCACCTGTATTCTATTGGTCTGTGCCATCGTGGGCCATTATCCATAGTGAGTGATAAAGCAGAGTTGTGTTTCCTGGTTGGCTGGAGCAAACAAACACTCAAGATAATTCTCTAGTATAATATTGAGAAGATTCTCATAACACTCTTCCAATCTGGGGATAATCACTAAGTCCATAGAGTCAGAAGGAGATTGAAATTGCCACAAACCCCACCCCAAAATAGATTGTGTCAGCCAACATTAAGACTTTCCTGGGTTCATTCCAGGCCCTTTCACAGATGTCCAGGATATGTCTGGGAGACCACTGAAGTATAGTAGGTAGACTGCAAAGGACTGTATTCTTTAGTTTTCAGGCCCTTGTAAGCATCATCGAACAGCCGAGCAATCTATAGCCCTTGCTCTCCACTAAAGCCCTGGATTCACTTCTGCTGCTGCTGCTGCCACTATTGGGCTCCTAGCAGAAGGAAATATGCAAGTCTTCGGTGTCCTTTGCTGTGTCTCCTCGGTACAGGTTACTATGAATGCGCAAATGCATGTGTCCATTCTGGAAAGAGCCCTGTTAGCTTCGACGGCAGCCCCTCCCTATGTGGGGCTCCATTGCTCTTGAGATACAAGAGAGGGAGGCATGGTGCCGTGCAATCCAGTGCAGTCCTTTCCACAACACCATGTAATCCAATGCAGGCTCTCTCCACTAGATGCATAGTTGGAAAAGCCATTCTGCTCCAAAGACTCTCCCTCAAGTGAATTTCCAACATTCTTCACAGCCAACTTATTGGCTGTGTCCAAGCACATCAAATCCAATTTGGGTTCTCCCTGGGACCTCGCCACATGAAGCAGTGACAATCTCAGAAAAAGAGCTATTCTCGTTGTCCTATTTTCTGTATGTGCTCTCCAGGCATGGCTGCCGGCACCTCTCTTTCTGTGACAGGAAGAATAGTGTCATTCAGTTCTAGCATCAGCCAAATAGCCTCAGCTGAACCCTAGATTCTACGACCTGTCCAACCTCTAAAAGAAGAGACTGTACACTCCAGAGCTCCCCAAGTCTCTTCCTCGCCATACGGCCACATGATCACTCTTCTCTTTTGAAAGAGGGTCTCGGTGTAATTAAAATCATCAAGCAAGCAGGAAATCAATCCCCTGCTGCAGAGCTGAGTGTTGAGGGCATTTTCAAGTGGCAGGAGAAGCTGATCTCACCACGAGATCTAAGGTCAGTGCTGTAGGAAAGAATATCTGCCCAGCATCTTCCACTTTCTCATGGAGAGGGTTTCTAAAGAAAGGTATCTGAGGCTCATCCAAGGTTTCAAGTTGTCTGCTACAGACAGCAAAGTATGGCATCCACATGGAAGGGTATCCTTGGGCCAGCTCAGTCTTCTGCAGCTGTGTCACATGACATTCTGTTTCCTAACACCCCTTGGGGAGAGGGAAGGCTGTTCTCAGAGGGTTTGCTGGTCTTCCATCAGCCAGGCCACCTCCCATGGGGCTGAAGCACTGGGGTTCTTTACATGGCCACACCCGTGCCAACAATGTACATGGACTCAAGACTTTACACACTCAGGTTCCGCTGTTCCACACCCACTAGGACCCCAATGAGATAAGAAAACATGAGTCCAGGCTTTGGAGAATTTTCTGGAGACTTGCAAAAAATCCATATGCTAAGCAGCCCATTGGTGGATAATAACCTAGTTATTCCCAGTGTGTATGTGTGTATGTATGTGTAGTATGTGATGTATGTATGTATGTATGTATGTATGTATGTATGTATGTATACATATGTGCATGTTTGTAGGTTGGTATGCATGTGTCTAGGGAGACCAGTCACTGACATTAGGAATCTTCCTCTATTACTTTCCACCTTAATTTTTGAGAGAGTCTCTGACTGAACCCAAGCTCACTCTCCAAGCTGATCAATGAACCCCAAGAATCTGCATATCTCCCTCCCCACCCACCACACCATAGCCCAGCCTTGCAATTACAGGTGCACAGGAATGCATACCCCACCGTTTACATGAGGGCTAGGGATACAAAGTCAGGTCCCTATGCTGGCCTGGCAAGCACACTGTTGACTGAACCATCTCTAGCTCTGTGTCCAACATTCTGACATTGCAGCATGATACAGAGTTTATGTCTGAGAACCATGCAATGGAATCCCCAAAACTGCAAAGGAAACCCTCATGATTTGAAGTTTATTACCTTAGCTTGATTGCCTTCATCCCCGTCCTCAGCTATATGCAGCTATATGTCACTGCTGTGGCCTGCATCTCACGGGTCCTACACCCTTGAAATGACTTCAGAGCAGAGACAGACCCCCAGCCAACACCTTCCAGTTTAAGCTAGGCATTGACAAAAAAAAAAAAAGGAAGATTGTTGACAAGAACTGAAGGGGGACTGGAAACAAAAGAATTGTCCCAAGGGAGAACAGCCCCAAGCAGGACAAGGACATAGTGCCCATCTTGTACTCTGTGCTGTGCATTTGCAGTCTCCCTGGGGTGACACAGGCAGAGTGACAGGAAGATTTTCACCTACCTTATCTTCATGGGTTTCAAATTAGATTTTGAAAAACATTTCATTATCCAAACTAATCTACTCAGAATTCAATAAGCCATAAATAAGAGGGAGGTGAGGAGCTGATATTTCATAGACACCAGTAACCCATGAGTTGCCTTTCTCTTATTGCTCTGCGTGCTAACATGGTGCATTAAAGTGCATAGGGACAGGCTCTGGGCGGATTGCTTAACCTCTCAGTGCCAAAGGCTTTTAGTAGGATGAGACAAATGCTTCAGATGCATTGGATGGTAGAAGGTGGAGTGTCTGTACACTGTCCAGTCCATGGAAGTGGTTAGTGTATACTGCCCATATTACTGCTATTACCAACTGATTTTGTAGTTTTGCCTTTTTTTCTATCCAACTCATGTTCCTACACCAAGTACCTGTGCCAGCACAGATATACAAGAGGCTCCCTTAGGCCCAGAGCTTTCCAATGAGCTAGCCACTAACCACAAGTGGATCTTTGCATTCAGATTCATTAAAATTGAGGCTGGAGAAATGATACAGTCTATAAAGTGCTTGCTGTGCAATCGTTTTTTTCATTTGTTTGATTGTTTGTTTTGTTGGGTTCTTTCATACTCCAATAGATAGCATGGCTTCTGTTTCCTTCTTATTTTGCTTCTAAGATCAGGGCTAGGTGTTGAATGGTTTAAGAAAGCAAAGACTAGAAGCACATTCCCTAGGCCAGCTCTCCTTTCTTGACAGTCTCAAATATTTTTTTTGAATGGTCACTCTGCCAACCTTCCAATTCCTTCAATAGCTAACATGGTGGCTCAGAGCATTGAAGCAGATTGCCCAGGGGTTATGAAGTCAATACTAAGGCTCAGACCCAAGAGTCAGGCCAGCTATCTATGACCCTAGAGTCCACTACGCTCTTGACCTCAATCATTCTCTGCTACAGAATCAATATTACAGAGGCATTCAACATCCTCACCCCAATCTCACGTTCTAATTGAATGACTCCCCAAACCAAGTCCCTACTACCACCACCACAACCACCAACCGCCACCAACCACAATCACCTCCACAATCCGCCCTACCTTCCACCACCGCCCCTGACATGGGAACGAGCATTCTTTCTTCAGATGCATCATGGGAACGAGCATTCTTTCTTCAGATGCATTTCTTCATCAGATGCTTCGCTGTCTTTAGAATCCTCAAATCCCACACCCTCTCCCCAAAATTTTAAATACGTGTCCAAGTTAAATATTGGAGGCATGCTGCCATTTCTTCTGTGATGGCTTGGTCTCACAGTGTTTGTGACTTTCTATAACAGCACATCTCAGATTTTAGTAGGAATCACCAGAGCATTGTGTTAGAAATACAGATCCCCATCCAGGGGCATCTGCACTGTTTGGAAGTATCTGTCCGATGCGATAACACTGGTGGGCAGCATTTACAGCCTGACACCTCATAGATGGGTTGAACTTGGCCACACCAAGTCACCTTCACATGACTTTTACTCTTTCCAGAGTTCCACCGCTTCTGGCATAGCGGCCCGGAACATAAAGTATCTAAAAATGAATGCAAATTTTAAAACAAAGCAAAACCCTGCAGGACAGTTCATCCTCAGATGTGAGTTTACGTTTGCAGACACAGAGCGTAAACACTGAGTGGATGATGGTTGGATAACTGAGGGAAAGAGGCTGGCCGCTCAGGGCAGGGCTCAGATCTTTGCATCTGTGTCTTGTCCGCTTCAAATGATGGTTGTTTCTTCCTCCCTGCAGGCATCGCCAGCTGCCCTTGCCAAGAGTGTGCTGGCTGAAGTCCCAAATCAAGTCGTAGACTATTACAATGGTAAAGGGATTAAACCAAAGTGTTCATCGGAAGTATATGAATCGTCCCGGACACTGGCACCGTGAACTACACTTTTACAGAATTCTGAAGCACTGTTTATCTATTCCTGTACTTTAAATAACAACAAAAACAAAAAATAATAATATACATTTAAAGATAGCACGTTTTGGTGATTTTTAATTAACTGACTTTTTATTTCATTTTATTATTTTTTGCATGTGTAGCCCAAGGCCTGGATCTGTTAAACCCTTGAACTGTTAAAGAATTTTTACAATGAAATACAGTTATAACATACTCTTTACAGCATGTCGCCTTGAAATTAAAATGGTATATGTATCCATTTTTATACCGGTTTGTTGAAATTTTGCTAAATTTCTTATTATCTTTACACTGTAAAGCATTTTGAAACATTTCGTGAATGTCGATAGCCAAAACGTATATTTGGCTTAATCTCCTATAGGATGAGAGACTTTTCAAAATGGCAGATGCATGGACTGTATTTTGCATGTTTAAAATAATTATAATAAAAATAACCTTACACTGTTTTTGCAGTTGTTATCTATAATCTCTCCCTGCTGAGAATGGTCTCTCTCTACTATATAAATTTATGTACCTAGAGGTAGTCTTTTTTGAAGTGGGCCTGGGTTATTTATCCCAGTACCCAACTTTACACACTCCCATTGACACAAATTCCCAGACAATCTTGTTCTAATGAAGCTTTCTAATGCAGGTCCTGAGGTTCTGCACATCTCACAAGGTCCTCAGTGATGCTAATGCATCCCTTGCATGGCATGAGGACCAATGAGGTTCTGAACTTGAGGCTTTCGCCACAGAGATCACACCAAACAGAGCAAATCCTAGCCTGCTTGCCCATGGCACTTCTTCTGCCCCCAGGCTCCCCAGTAGCTTAGAGGATCAGCCTGTCTCCAAGATGAGACTAGAAAGTAAGGAGACTGATTCCAGAAGCTGTCCACCGGACATCCCAGCCTCGCTGTTTTATAGCCCCGCCTCTTCCTCATCTGGACTGAGGAGCACACCTTCTGGCTTGCTCCTGCTTGGCTAAAAGAGGCAGCACAGCTCCCCGCATGGGTGGTTCCATTTTTATGCCAGTTCCTAGAAATTATTTCCCAAGATTCCTCCCTTGGATCTTGAGTGGAATCCTCTTCATGCCAAATAGCAACATGGCTGCCCGACTTTCCGTTCTAATCCCTTGGTCTTTGAGCTCACTGTGGGGGCCTTTTTGACCTCTTTTGTATCATTCCTGAGTACAATTTCCATAAGCAGAAATGCCCTGGAATTGTGTAGGGTGGAGATATTTTGTCTGAATCTAAGGAAGTCTAAAACCAAAATAATGGCTTCTTCTTCTCTTATGATATTCTCTCCGACGAGAAATGGACAAATGTTTTATAAGCTAAAAGACACAAAATGTAACTTATTTTTGGTCAGAAAAATAGTGAAGTGTATCCAAAGCAAAAGAAATCTGTTGTTGGGGTAGTTTTGATTCTTTTTCTTTTTCTTTTTTTTTTTAAAGCAGAAACAATAATAATTAATTAAGCAAATGAAATGTCTTGTACAATTCCAGAGTTATAATTATAGATTATCTTGCAAATACATGTCAACCAAATGCATAGCATTTTGGGAATGATGGTTTAAAAAAATGTACGACAGAAAAAAAAAAGTCACAAATGTTTAAATTGTATTGTTTTCTGAATAAATTGGGTACTTACAGAATCTTTTTCTAAGAGTTGTGGTCTTGTTCCTCTTTTTGAAGCAATTTCCTGTCAGTGAGGTGTGTATGTCACATGCTTGAGGGGGCATCAGGGGACACTGGTGCTTCACCCTTGCTTCTGACTTGAAATAATTAAGCTCTATATTACAGAAATACCTAATGACTGTTTCTAACCCCAAGCCGGTGTGTGCACATTCGTATCTATGTACCTGGCATGTAGGAAGTGCTCAGCTAGTTAGGCAATGCAGAGGTGAACAATAAAATGAAGGAATAAACAATTAGACTTGTCTATTCAGCCTCTGATCTATATCTGACCTGTGATAGACTTACTAGGTGGGATGAGTGTTTGTGACTGTCTTTAAGGGGCATGCCATGGTGTCCCACGACATCCTCCAGTATCTCCTGGGATGTCTTCACTCAGTGTAGACTCCCTGGGATGTCGAATTAGTTAAGGACAGAGTCCAATTTGCCTGACAGACATTTCGGAAGTTTACTTCCCTTTTCATAGCCAGACTCAAGTTCAGGTCTCCATCCCCCTCCTCACCCCCAAATAGTAAAAATAGTACCAAATGATCATTTAAGGGTATCTTATCCCAGATTTCTATAACAAAACAATACACAGTAGCTTGAATAGCAAAATTTTATTTTCATGGTTTAGAAGTCTAGGAAGACCAAGATCAAAGTGCCAGCCATTTGGATCCTAATGAGACCTCTCTTTCTAACTCACAGTTAGACATTTAACTTTGCCTTAGCTTCTATGATATAGGAAAAAAGAGTTCTTTTTACAAGAACACCAATTCCCACAAGAATGTCTTCCTCATTACCCAGTCATCTCACAGAGTGTCTACCTGCTAATAACATCACGGTGGGCACTAGGTCTTCCATATGTGATTTGTGGAAGAGCAGAAACATTGTCAGTAACAAGAGGCGACTGTGAAACAGACATCATTCTAAGTTCTTGTTGTGTATGAGCTCACTTAATTTCTCTGGAGTTTCTCAGATCATAGTATCAGGTTCTCTATAAGGAGTGGAAATTGGATTTTACCCACTCTGCCACCCATCTCCAAGGACAGTCTTCTCAGCACATGCCTTCTAAATAGAAAACTCACAGGCACACCCTCTACTGAAACTGGGTGGGACAGAGTCAGCTCTTCAGGCCCTGGTAGCAATCTGGCTAAATCTCGTCTTCTGGAGTGAGTGCTCAGAGGAATCTGGGGAGCTGAGCCCTCCATCCTGTAAGCCAACTACTGTTCTCTTCAACAAAAGTGCTCCAAAATCAGACATAAAAGCCAGACACCATTGATATCTTTGGTTCTCTTCTTAAACCTTAGGTATAGAAGGCTGTCTCCTTTTTTTATGACCAATTTTAGCAGGCAAAAAGAAACCAAAAAAATACATAGGTGTGTAGTTCATACAAGTAACATATGAAAATATTTTATACTCTCACTCACACACACACACACACACACACACACACACACACTTGGGGATGGGGGTAAAAGAGGGTATGCAAATCTAAAGAGACATCACATGATCCCAAAGAAAGGTGGCATCCACAACATGTATACAGCCAGAAAAAAAGGGCACCTGTTTAATATCTGAATATTCCTTACTAATTTGTTTGGCAGAGGGGAAGCCAGCCCCAGGTCTCTGCCCTTGCCTGCTAAGCAGGCTGATATCAGTTAAAAGAGTTTTTACTCTAAGTTGAGCCCTACACCCACCCCCCCCCCCACCCCACCCCCCGTTTAACTGACATCAGCTTGCTTCTGGCAGGCATGTGCTTCTGACTACCCGGAATGGAAGCTTTGGCTTTAAGGCAAATGTGGAAACAAAGGATTTCCACCAACACTGTGAACTACTTAGAGTCAAAGAAAAAAGTCTAGCAAAGACTGGAAAGACCTGTACTGCTGGCAAAACTGAGGCCGGACAGCTCCCTCTGAATCCAGTGCCCATGTGGTTTTCAGAATAGCCTGTTCTAAAACAGCAAGACAAGACAAAACTGTTCCCTTGATTGACAGGCAGCAGCATATTGACAAAAAATATTAGTGAAATGAGATAGATAAAACAAAACAAAACAAAAACAAAGAATGAGCAAGAACTAAGGAAAACAAATTTTGGGGAAGAAATAGCTTAAATGGAGAAATGCTGTCACTAGATTGGAAATGTTCATGGCTTCCTTAGTGAAGCAAGAATTTGAATGGCTACTCTAGATCCTGAACTCAAATTCACACAGAAATCTCTACCCTCTTGGCACTGTATTCGGTCATGGTTATATTAATAACAGAGCCTTAGGAAATCTGTAAGAAAGTGGGTTAAATTGCTTGTCATGCATCAAAGCCCCAAGTTCAAATCTACAGAACCTAACTGAAGTCATACATGACAGCTTGTGTCTGTAATCATGACACTTCTACTGTGACATGGGAGGTAGAGACAGAGAATCCTGGGAGCTCACAGTCTAGCTATCCTGCTTTGCACATCAGCAAACCCTGGAAGACAGCCTCTGAGTAGAAGATGAAGACTGACATCCAGAATTGTCTCCAACGTTGTGTGCACACACCTGCATTCATTGATACAAGCATACAAACATGCACACGCCAAACACACACATAAAGACCTTTGCCCCCAATTTTGGAACATCTCTCTCATCTGAGGATGCCATCTTCCTCTCATGGGCTCTTCTCTTTCCCCCAGTATGGGAGCAGCAGATCCTCAGGACACTACCAGCTCTTTCCACCATCTAGGCACTAAGTGTACTATATAGACCAGACACTACATATATGGGTGTTTCAGGGATCTGAGCAAGCCCTATGAGTAATGCAGGACCAGAGGGTAGGAATGGAGGGCCACAGGAAAGCATGTGCCAGAAGGCAGCAGCCACAGCTCAGGGGACCAAGCAGAAATGTGGACCCAGTACAGACTGTCCATTTTCTTTTCAGCAAAATCAAAAACTCTGTGGCTTTGCATGAAACCCATTAATATTACCTACTAGAAACAGGATAGGAGTCAAAAATGCCAGTCAAATGAGAAATAACCCTAGGTTGAAGTTGGCTCTGGGGGCTAGTATGGAAACAAGGAGTCATCTGGTCTCCTCCCCACTGGGTCTCATGACTCTCGAAGACTATTAGTGTTCTTTTCTGAGTTTGTGCCTCTTGATACTTGTATTAGAAAGGGAAACTGGAAGTCAAGCATGGCACAGCCCACTTGTCTAGAGACAGATCCATGAAGCCTATCTAGCAAGTTGGAGACCAGTCTGTGGGCTGTAGAAAGGTGTGGCAGGTAGGATAGTCAGCAACAGACATGATGCTCTGTGTGAACTTCAACACTGAAAGTCACAAGCCACCCGAGTCTCGGGCTTTCTAGTGCTGTGACAGAACACCGTGAACAGAAGCAACTTGGAAAGGAATGGGTTTATTTCAGACTATAATCCTCAAGTCACACATGTCACTGAGAGAAGTTAGTGTAGAAACTTCTGGCAGGAACCTGGAGGCAGGAACTGAGGTAGAGACTGTGGAGGAATGCTGTTTTCTGGCTTGCTCTCTGTGGATTGCCCAGCCTGCTTCCTTATAGAACCCAGGAACATCTCTCCAGGTGTGACACTGTCCCCAGGAACATCTCTCCAGGGGTGGCACTGCTCCCGTGCTTGCCCATATCAGTCATGAACCAAGAAAATGCCCCCAAAGAGTGCCAGAAACATGGGTCAATCTGGTGGAGGCAATTTCTTAACCGATGTTCCTGGTTTTAGCTTTTGGTTGTAATCGATCACATTATTTTTCCATCTCATTCAAAGTCAACCCAGCGTAGGGTTGTAAATGTAGAACAGGAGATCATAGCAATAAAATTTACCTGCCATTTGTCAATAGCTTCTTTGCTTATGAAGGATTATGTAATGTCATGCATTGGTCATTTAAAAAATGTTAGTTCACTCAGAAGTGTCAGATAGTCTAAAAGCTTACACAGTTGATTTAACAACATCAAAACATCGCATGACCTACTGCTGTCTAATAGCACTTATCTCATCAAGAGACTATTGAGAATCTGTCAAATATTGGCAGCACATTTAATTTTTTTAAAAAATCCTAATCCTTGCTAGAAAGCTCAAATGTTACCATTGGCAATAAACCCTGTCAGATGTTCTTCTTGGAGCGACAGGCTCACTTCATTCAACTTCAAGAAAAATATCTCCAAACATTCATGTCTGAATAATTCTGTCAATCCTTCTTTTTTAAAAAATGTTTTTGGAAAAATGATGTTCTGTGGGGGAAATCCACTATCCCAATCCCAATTCAATGGTGGGTTTACTTTTCCTGTGGGGACCATTTCAGGGAGAAACGAAATCCAAGTACTTATGTGTGTTTTGCAATTTATCACCAAGCATATAAAAAGGACATGGACTTGGGAACCCCAATACTTAAGGAAATTGTTGTGTGACAAGACATTTCCTGGGCAAATGCTTCACAAATCCACTCATACAGGATAGGGAGCCTATGAGAGACCAAAGCGTAGATACCACACAAGTCTGACTTGGTGAACCGTGAGTTTTCCTGGGGTTACTGATGGGAATATGAGTAAGAGGTTACTTGCAGGAGCAGAAATGACTCAAAGATATCTGCACCACCAAAACCCACCCCAGCGTGGGTGACAGCTCACAGACGCAGCTCACAGACGCAGCTCACAGACGCAGCTCACAGACGCAGCTCACAGACGCTGGGCACCTGGAGAGCACTGCAAAGCCTATAGGCAGCTCAATAGGTTGGAAAGCATCCTTTTCAAGCGACTCTGGACACCTCTTCCGGGCAGCTCTTAGGCGTATGCCCCACCTACCCCTTGTGTGTGGCGGTCTCGGCAAAGCATCCCAGCCTGTAGGAAAGCGATACACACACGGTAAGGCAAAGACTAGGAATTCTTAGTTGGGCTGCTACAACCTGCTCGAGTCCGACACCAGATGGCTCATTCAAGACATATTTAAGTACACTATCACTTTGGGGAAAAAGTTTCCTGGCAATAATTATCAAACTTATCTGCACAATAAAGCTTACGGCATGTGACCACACTGAAACTCTTTTGCAAAATGCATGAGACCGTAAAGATGTGTTCCTGTAAGATCAAACCAGAAAGACCCCTACTCCAAACACGGGCTGTTCATGCACCCCAAGAATCACAAAAGACCATCTTGATGCAAACTGCAAGAGGATTTTTAATCGGAGCTCCGGGACGACCCCGTATCCCACACAGGAGACAGGGGAGTCGACCCTGACCTGAAATTTTACAAAGCTTATAAAGGCAAAAACCACAAACTCGGGGGAGGGGGGGTGTAATTTACCTAACAGTTAAGTCATGTGCTACCTTAGGCAACCTCCTGGGGCATTGAAACATTCCACAGAGGGCTTTGGACTATTCAGAGGGCGTTGGGCCATTCTGTGATTGTTCCAGGAAGGGCTTGCCCCATAGCTAGGGCCAACGGTTCCTTCCCTCCTGACACAAGGGACTCCATTTTGTCCTTGGTTACGTACTACTCTTTCATTCCCTAGATTAAGGGCCTAGGATCGGATGTGCTTTCTGAGAGAGATAGTGTAGTAGTAAGCAGGTTATGAAGTACACATGACATCTCCCCTAAGGATGAGTTATATTGACTGTAAAACAAAGCTAAAGATAAAGGTCTAGGGAGGGAAAGTCTGGAATACACATTCTGGGGGGGGGGGGTGAAGTCTAGTCCTACAGATAGCAAAGGTCACTAGGTCATTAAAAACATCCACTTCCACCTTCTGAGTGGAGAATAGCTATACATTTCCTCCATTGAGGAGACAGCCTTGATGACTGATGGGCTGGTTTCTCCAGTACTTAACTGTGAATACCTGAGTCCTCTACACTTGGATGCCCCACCTAACCCTTGGTATGTGGTGCTGTCATTTTCTTAGCAAACCCCATTTATGTGACCCTTCTGAAATTTTTTCTTATGATACATTGTCCTTGCTACACCTAAGTGAAGTCTAGAAGGGGAAAAGGGTATCTCCTAAGGATGTTTAAGGATAGGATCAGGTTCTGCTTTTCTAGCTGTCTGTGACAGGATGCTTAACCAAGCTTCCTTGAAAACCTAGGATAGATGAAAAAATTATGATACATCAAAGTTAAGTTAAACTGGACACTGTGGTTAGTGTAAATAATTATGGTTTGTCAAATGCACTGTCAATAAATCCTGGGAGAAAAGTAAAATTTCCATGAAACATTTACTTATTTATCTTATATTTTCTGATAACAACATACATTTATCCCCAAAATTCTATTCTCCCGTCAAAATGAATTGTATCAGTCAGCATTCTCTAGAGTGACAGAACTTATGGAATTTCTCTATATATTAAGGGAAT
Organism: Mus minutoides; assembly: GCA_902729485.2. NCBI lineage: Eukaryota > Metazoa > Chordata > Mammalia > Rodentia > Muridae > Mus > Mus minutoides. Next base: position 11,517 of record LR750487.1, on the reverse strand, counting down.
TTATTGCAATGACTTACAGTCTATAGTCCAACTAAACCCAACAATGGACAGCTGTGGATGGTAATTCAAAGAATCTAGTAGTTGCTCAGCCCAGAAGGCTAGTTGTTTCAGCTGGTCTTCTGTAGAAGTAGATTCCAACAGATATGCAGGCTAGTAAGTGCAAACAGACGAAGAAGAGTGAATCTTCCTTTTTCCAATGTCCTTATGTAGGCCTCCAGCAGAAGGTGTGGCCCAGATAAATGTGTGTACCACCACACCTGAATCAGGGACTTGCTTTGTCCCAGGCTGAACTTGAACTCAGAGATCTCCTTGCCTCAGTCTCCTGGGATTAAAGGCATGTACTACCTTCCCTGGGCCTAAACTTTTCATGGCCACTATACCTCAAAATCTCCATGTCAAGATCCAGGTCAGAAACTTGTGTCTTCTAGCCTCAAGTTCTGGATCACAGGTGTACCCTCCAATTCTGTATTGGTCCAGATATAGTCAAGATGACAGCCAGGAATAGCCACCGCATGAACCTAGGTGGGTTTTGTAAAGAATATTTTCTCTTTTTTATGCATAGGCGTGTTTTGCTTGCATGTTTGTAAGTGCATTCATATACTATGGTTGGTACCGGCACCGCATGGGTGCTGGGAATTGAACCTGCACCTTTTGAAAGAATAAGTATTCTTAACTGCTGAGCCATTTCTCCACACCCCTTTCCAACCTCATAAGTGTTCTTCCTATAGTTAATGTAAAGGTTCTGATATGGGGCAATTGAGATCCCCTTTTGGGATTCTTAGTCTCATAAATAAAAGCCTTTAAACAGGGGTACAAATACAAACTCAAGGACAATTTTATTAGTGTTTAAAAGAAATGCCCCAGGACAGGCAAACTGTAAAACTTAGCAGCTACCTGGAGGAAAAGAGAAAAGAAAAGATGCAAACTCCACACAATTTTAGGTGGAGTGGATATGAGACATAGACACAGCTCAGGATCTCAATGAAGGACTAGTTATTCTGTCCACCTCTTGAGCATGGTAAGCCCTACCCTGGCCAAGTGAATGACCTGGCCCAGCTGGAAGAGATCTCAACTCAGACCGAGAGTCTGCTCTCTGGACCAGGAGATTTTTACTCACATTCTGTAGCCTTCTGTAGTTAAGCAGATGACCATACAAAAAGGTTGAAATGTAGAACTATATTCCATACCCTTTACTTTGGGGGGGGGGTGTTGAGTGACCTTTAGAATGAGTAATGTAAGCCGGGCGTGGTGGTGCACGCCTTTAATCCCAGCACTCAGGAGGCAGAGGCAGGCGGATTTCTGAGTTCAAGGTCAGCCTGGTCTACAGAGTGAGTTCCAGGACAGCCAGGGCTACACAGAGAAACCCTGTCTCGAAAAACAAAAACAAAAACAAAAACAAGACAAAAACAAAAAAATAGAATGGGTAATGTAATTCTGAACCTCACCCAGGTTCCTTGAGATTTTGTGAATGCAAAATGTGAATTTTTATTCAGATAAAATTGTGGTGCTTTCCAATTTTTTTCCTCTTTACTTGTATGTATATGTCTGTGTGAACATATACCGCATAGGTGGGGGTAGTGCCTTCAGAGGCCACTTGGAGTCACAGGCAGTTGGGAGCTACCTAATGCGGATGCTGAGAACTGAACCCAGAGACTCTGGAAAGGCAATAAACATGCTCACCCACTAAGCCATCTCCAGCCCCTTATAAACAGATAGTTTGTAACTTTAAAACTCCAGTGTAAATTCATAGAAAAACATGAGGCTATTTGATATTTGAGACCAGAGAAGAATGCTTAAATTATAACTTCCCTGGTGGAATAAAAACAACGTTTTTCCCAGAAAGGAAATAGGGCTTCAAGTTCTGGAATCATCCCTAAAATCTTGCCTGGAATTTATGAAGGGAGGGAGAAGGATTTTAAATATATATACATATGCAGGTTTCATCTAGCACATAATGTCCTTTTCTTATGCATACATGCACATATATTCATTGGCCTTCGCTTTTGTGAAGTTGAAAGCAGAATTGAATTTGAAATGGCTCCTTCTTAGGATGGGCAGACATCAGCTCGCTCATCACCCCTCCCCTCTAAATGCTCAGGATAAGGTTTCCAAAAGGTGAATTTGTCTCCCTGATGATTAAAAGACTTGGCCCCCACCTCAAGTAACATAAAAACGCTAAAAAAGGACTTCCTGCATATATTAACAACACAAAGGTAAATCCTTGGCAACACCAGGATCCCCTGGGATCTCAATCCTTCCATCCTGGAAAGCAATCAGAATGCCAAATGTCAAACGCAGGTGGACTGAAGTGTGGAGGATTAAAATTATGTATGCCCACGGGGACTGAATTAGGTTGAGAAAATAATTTCATAATCGCTCAGATTAGTTTATAATTAATTTACAGTTTAATATGAAGCAAATGAATTGAAAGTGACTAAAAATATCATTAAATATAGCTGCAGCTCAGCCGGTCTCTTTGTTTATTATCTTTGGATCAACGTGAGCTTAGCTGAGCAGGCACTCTGCAGGTACTATTCATTCTCGGGAGTGTGTTGACTCACTCTAGAAGAATGGATAACAAGCAGGCCTGACCTTCCAAAATAGCAGCATCTTTAGGGTTACAGTGAGAGTTTCAAGGTCAGACAGACACCACCACCTCCACCACCAAGTAATTATCCACTCTAATCCTCTTGCTCTTCATCCATGAAGTGAAGATATAATAGCAGGGCTTTATAAATCATTATAACACAGGCTACCAGTATAGTTAAAGAGATTAGCAGGCTTAGAGACCATTGAGGATGGATGGTCTTGTGGTCAACTTTGGATCCCACCTCATATTTCCCAGAGAGATGTCTCAGTGGTTAAGAGAACTTATTATTCTTGCAAAAGACCCAGGTTCAGTTCCCAGCACCCACATGGGGGCTTACAATCATCAATAACTCCAGTTCCAGGAGATATGATGCCTTCTTCTGACCTCCCTGGGTGCAGGCCTGTGGATGATACATAGACACGAAGGCAGAACACTCACACAAAGAAAGAAAATAAAAATGTAAAGAGGAATTCATGTTTCCATCACCAGGCACACTCTCCCTCCTGTTGGGCGGGGCTGACGTCTACCATTGCTCGCTGTGTCAATGCTGTTTCTTGCACCTTTGTGGCTATCTTGCCATACTGGTGATTGCCCTGGCTCATGGTGTTGACCCAGGCCAGGGCACTTTAATTGCATTCTTTCTTTGAAAACTTGATTAGTATTTTCTGAAACCATGAATATTAAACTTCAAGGAGAGAGGTTGTCAGTTCGGTTCTATCTTGAGTCACCAGAGTCCTGTGTCTTACATGGGTGGTGTCTTCAGCAATAGGGGCACAGGCTGAAACCCTGTGAGGCCAATAAGGGCTACATCGATGATATGTATTGTCTGGGGAGTCACTTGAAAGTCTACTGGGAGATACTTTCGTCTAGAAACTAGAAATGGAGTCATGAGCAAAACTACAATAGCAATGTCAGTGAACACGCTAACCTGGAAAAGGGAGAATTTCCCAGGCTCCCACGCCCAGGCAAAGGACTTCAGGAAGCTGCTGACTGCTGGCGGGAGGAGAACAGCTTCTTTCATGGATAAGCTCTCTAATTTGTTGCTCTGTGCAGAAGGGTCAGCTTTCTGACACTAAATACACACAAGCAAAACTGGACTCAGCAAGTTGCATTTATATGTATTTGAGCATACCTGTGTGGGGAGGAGGGGTGTGAGTGTGTTCACGTGGGGAGGGGGGTATTCATGCACACACACACACACACACAACAAATATAATCAGAGAAAATGAGACTATTACCTTGAGAGTGGGAGAGAGATGGAGGAGTTCAAAGGAGAGTAATTGAGCGGGGCTTGGAGGAGGACAGGGAAGGAAGAAGTGTTGTAATTCTATTTCAATTTAAAACATTGTCTTTAAAAGAAGGAAATACACCATCCTCAATGGTGGGCACCTGTATGGTGGTCCAGACCCACAGGACTTTTAACACACCAACTGTAACAGGTGTATGAATATGGTGGGAATAATGATGGTGGAGGGTAGAGAGGTTGGGGACGCTGACAGCTTTCCCAGTCTCTTTGTTTTGCTGGGGCCTGGACCCAGTGCCAGATGCAGGCTAAATGAGCATTAGCTGCCAAGATACAGGCTCCATCAGAAGAGCCTACAGTTTTTTTGAGAAGAGATGTTTAGGAACATCTCATTTAGGAGACTCGAGTCTCCTCACTATGTAAAACAGAGGATGATACAGCCATGGAAGGATATGTTTACACACATGGTAAACACTGAGAGAGGAGAAGAATTAATAGCCAGCATTGTCAGTCACAAAGGATGGCTCGGGCAGGAGACAGAGCCACAGCTAAAAGAAAATTGGAGGGGAGGCCCGAGCAAGGAGGACCATCAGATGCAAGGAACTGTCAGGCTAAATGACCTAAGTGTTAAACTCTTGTTTGGCATAACTATTTCCCCCATGGAGAGACTGCTGGGACTCCAGCAGGATATAGAAAAGAGATTAGATGAAGCCCAGTGATTTCAGATGGAGACTGCTTGATCCATTTGGAGGCAATTTATGTAATAGTGACCAGAAACTCTAGGTGTGATAGCCATTGGCTTCAGTGAAATGAATGCCTTGTGCAGTAGAGACGGCAAAATTCTTGCTTTAAGAACCCATTTTGTTCCATTTTGATATAAAGTGAGAGTGAAAGCCAGGCCCCATGGTGCTACGTGGCTAATAAAACTGCAAAGGCATTTCTTTCTGGGCATAAAAGATTATTTTAAGCATTATCTCCCTGCTCCTCCGTTACTAAGGGAATCCTGTCTCAGCTCAGCAGTGCAGATGGGCAAGTTGCCATGACGATGCTTCTAGGCCTGATTGGAGTCTAAATGCCACAGACGGAGAAACCACTGTCACCACATGACTCCGGAGCAGCCTGGCAGCCCTCTCTTCCCAACCTTTGTCATCCGCTCACTCCCCCTGGACCCACCTCAGCTGCTTGCCCCAGGAGCATGCAGACACAGCTGGAAATGATCATGAGGTCAGCAGCCTGCCCTGTCTGATTTTTGTCCCGGTCAATTGCTCACGCTCATGCCCATTGTCATTGTCCTCCTGCCCCTCAGACACATGCGCTCTTTTGCCCTTTCCTTTGTTTCTCTAAATGGAAGAGGTACTCTATGTATATCTAGAAACTTTTCTCATGAGCAAAGGAAGATATGGTACAAATCTCATTGCCTAGCTTGTAAGCCATCCAGACTTAGTCTGAAATGTTTCACAGGATCACTCTGTCATGGCAATCAGCCACCAGTCTGTCCCTACAGCCTAAAGCCAATCCTACTCATCTACCTGGACATATGATGTCTGTGGCTCTGAGGATGCTCACAGGGTCTTTCGGCTCGCGTGCTCTTTTTATAGTGTAGCTTTGCCATGTTCCCATTAAGGGTGACCCTAGCCCTTGTGGTGGCCGTAAAATCATACTGTGTGTTTCACACAGCTAGGTCAAAGTGGATTACACAACCTATGGGTGTTCAAGGCTTGCACTTAGAAGCTAACCACCGTGTTGTGAGGAAGCACAAGCAGAGACTAGACATGGGTTTCAGCCACAAAAGCAATATCTGCCCGTCTACCAGCATAAACAGAGTAAATAATAAGCCTGAAAGCAGCCCCAAGCTGGCATCAGCCGTCATCTTCATTCCAACCAATGCCTGAGAAACTATAGAAGAAACAAGCTATCTTTACCATGTCCTTTCTACAACCCTAGAAAAGGGAATCCTTACAGATAATACAGCAGTGGCTGTTCTGCACCCAGAGTTTCAGGTCAGTTTCTTATTTTGCAGTAATTGTCTTCTTTTCTTTATAATGTCCATTCTCCACTCTTGGAAAACCTTCCTCTTGCCCTAAGGGATAATTCGCATTACCTCTTCTGGGAGAATCCTCTTTAAGTAGTTTGTACATCTCCCCTTGGACACACAGTTTTGTCTGTTTGCTTCTCCCATCTTCCCTGCCGTGAGCCACTCGAGTACTGGTGATTTCAGAGTAGGAGCCAAAGAGTAAAGCTAGACGGTCTGCTTAGGTTTGCTTGTCTGTTTTTTGCTAAGTGGGGAAGTTACCTATTCTTTGAGTTTCATGCAGTTGCAAATGTAAATGGTGAGCATTGCAAGAATGGCCTGGCACCAGGAGGGAAGCAAGCCAGATGGCCTTGACTGGAGCCATGTGTTCTCCTGGTGTGTGGTGTTCTGTTTTCCACTGCTAACACTTTTATAACAATAAAAAAATGAAAGAGATGCACATTGGTATCATATTAAATCTCACAACTACACACACACACACACACACACACACACACACACACACACACACACACAAAACAGAAGGGGACGAGATTCTGGAATACTTTTTTAAAATGTCAGACATAGCCACACTGGTGATGGCTTCCTCTCGTTGCTGCTGTTCCTCTCCTCCTCTGCCCTCCTCTTTTGTGTCCTCCTCCTGTTCCTCCCCCACTCCAATTCCTCTTACTCCTTCCTCCTTCACTAATTCCTTTTGCTTTCTTCAAATTAAATATATTTCCATTTGATAGTTTCCTGAACCCTGAAGTCTAGGCCTGGCATAGTAAAACTAAAGATTATGTCCTGAAAGTCTTATGGCAAAGCTTGAATGTGTCTTGATCTTGCATTGAAATGAAAGTTCATTTTCTTGTTGAATGGGCATCAGGGGACTTTACACCATGGCCTTTTAGGCTTTTGGTTCTGGCTAGCAATGGAATCTCCAAGTCCAAAATCTCTTATACTGTATTTTATCTCTCCCACTACCAGAGGTGTCCCAGTTTAATAACACCTCTAACAATTTGTAAATATTCTAATTCACCACAACTTAGGAAAAATAGAATAAGGCCTAGGGTAATGTAAAGACTAAACTAATTTATTAAAGGCTTTTAATTTCAAGTATAATGTATGTTATTAAATGATTCATAAATGGCCACTAAAATATAATCACCCGAAGATGAAATTGTTGTTATTATTATGCAATAAGCCAACCACATGGAACGCATCAGAAATATCATTAAGACTCTGTGGCAGAAGCAAATGGTAGGAACACACAATAACAGTATATCTAGTGAAGCTTGGCTTTAAAACACACTCTTACAATGGATAGTTTCTCTTTTCATGCATGTAGTAACTAAGAACTGGAAATAGCTTTACTCTTACTTTAATGAGCAGAAGGTTTCTTTCATCAGCTTTGGTCTGAATTAGTGGGGTAAGGATCTCAGAAATGTCATATTGAAAAACCGAGAGAGAGAGAGAGAGAGAGAGAGAGAGAGAGAGAGAGAGAGAGAGAGACTGGGAAGGTTATCTCTGCTCCAGTGAGAAATGAAGCCTTACCAAGGCAAAGCGGCGGTTTCTTAGGAGTAGCATCACAAGTTATGGAAAGCTTGAAATCTGAGCCTGTATCCCCTAAGGAATCCAGTGCTAGGTCTCTTGGGACCTGGGACTGTCACTTAGAAGTACACAGCAATGACTAAATCTAGAATAACGACAATGTCGTGCCCCAGATGTCAATCAGGACAGCAAATTATGGTTTTGCTTCAATTCACTTCAGCAGTGGTGCCTATCATTGGTTTCATTGACACAATGTCCTCATTCTGGGTCAGGTAAAACTTGGCACAAGAAACAAAGGTTAACCTGAATGCTCCTTCACTGCTCCCTCACGCAGGCCATTGCATGGGGCATACTCACTTGTTTTCCTCTCTGTTGTTAGAGGAATTCTAAGACCAGGACAATAACACAGATGGTCCTGAGAAACAAATAAAATGTCTAGGAAAACATCCCTGCTGTGACACTGCCACCGTTTAGACACTTTCTTTACCTCTTACTAGCTGGGTAATATTATAGAAGTAATGCAGTCTCCCTTTGCCTAAGTTGGGATAATGACAGTATCATTGCATGAGGTTATTACAAAAATTAAGTGGGAAAAATATACTGAGAGAATAAAAACGAATCCTCTTACCACCCATGCTGCTGTCTTTACATCCAAACATCAACATAGTATTTCTAAAGGCTGCTAAAAACATGACTAACAGGTTCATCAATTGTTCTCAACCAATAATTTGGTCTTCCTGTCACCAGAACAAAAATTAAGATGCCTAATTGCTGAACTGTCTTTAATTCTTCATAGCATCCATCTTGAACATATGTTCATTTCCTTGATAATACACTAAAAACACCCGGAGTAAGCCCAAATTGTGTAATAAAGCTATGCAACTTACTCCTACACTGACACCCCCAGGCACATAATACTTGTTGCATTCAGCTACTTAAACGTGCCTTCCTACAAGTTTAGTGACCTCCTGGATATCATTGACTGATGGACAGATACAATACTGGACACAGACTATTGTATACTGTAGACATACAGAATACTAGATATTGGTGATAGTAGGTTTTTTCTTATTCTCATGCATAGTAGATGACAAGGCTCAATGAATGTGCCCATCTTAAGTATCTGTGAAGTCAGGTAGCGAGGACAGAGTGCTGCATTCTTTTCTCCAAGTTTCAAAATATCACTGAGAAGATGTCAAGGTACCTACAACAGTGCTTAGTGGAAGAACAACAACGATTTTGAGTCCTCAAGTCCAAGCAATAACTTGATCCCTGCCTGAACTTTCTAAACCAGGTTACCCAGGTCTTTAATTTTCTTTCTTTCTTTCTTTCTTTCTTTCTTTCTTTCTTTCTTTCTTTCTTTCTTTCAAAGAGGAAGCTGAAAGGCCAAATTGTTGTTTCTGCTTTTCCAAAAACACTCATGTGACTAAGATGGGATTTTTGGAGTAGAGAAATAAATGTCTAGCACATACAAGGTAGGACGGACCTGGGGCATAGAAGATACAGTACTATTGTAGCTGTATCACGGTCATTCTGAAACCTTATGGTAACACTCTTTCCTGCAACAATTGCACCTGATTTCAACTCCATGAGCTGCCTCTCTAGACGATTCAGGTTTAACGTCTTTGATGAGCTGAAGAACGTCCTGGGACTGTTTATATCCCAGTCCCTAAAGTTGCATGTCGTCCGGTTTTGTTGTTTTTGGTTTTGTTTTGTTTTATTTTGTTTGTTTTGACCCTATTCTATTGTTAGCATACATCAGTCCTATTTCAGTGTTAACTCTGTTCATCTGTTTTTGGCATTTACATAAAGTTTAAGTACTTGCTCCCTTAATTATAATATAGAAGTAACTTCTTTAAAGGGCTGTTCTTAGGATAAACCAATATAAAATTGCCAAAGTGCTACTTACTTAGCACAGTGAGTTTTCCCACAGTGGGTATTATTGGAGGTGACTTCTCTTTCTTTAGTTTCCAAAGAAAGTTTTATCTTTTCTTGTCTCGTTCTCCTAAAGTTTAAAGCCCAAAACATTCTTTGCCACCTCTAGAGTCAACCGTCTAATCCATTGGCAAAGTAGAGCCATTTGGGGACGGAACCATAGTTACAAGTATGGAGTCTTTACCCGGACCGCTTTGAGAAACGGACCGGAAGTGGCCCGGCTGTGCATTTCCTCCGCGGAGGGCATTGGCGGACAAACGGCGTGACTGCTGTCCCAGGGCTGTCACGAGCTCCTGGGGTTTGTGCCGGGGACTTGCTGAGAGCTCCGCGGCGGCGGCGCGGCGGGAGGCGCGAGCCGAGCCCTGCCCGGCCTCTTCCATGCGGGGTTGGAGGCCGCTGGCGCAGGCTGGCGCCCGGGTGCTGGGCTGTGGCGCCGGAGGCCTGAGTGCTGGCCCTGGCTTAGGGAGGAGTAGGTGGGTAAGGGCCAGACGGGGTGGCGGGGGGGCACCGCCCACGTAGCTGTGTCCTTGAACAGAGATTTGATGTGGCGCAGAGGGTTAGAAGTGGAAGGGGCCGTGTGCTCAAGGGGGTAGCATAGAAGATGAAGAAATCATCTTTCAATCTAAAGCCTTGAAGGGGTAGTGGGTTTTTGGTTTTAATGTCCAAGGAATTAGGGGTTAGCTGCGACTATTAGCAGCAGCAAGAATGTCTTCCAGCCAGCGAGTGCTGGGCTAGACGTTGTGTTTGTATTGTGTCCTGTTAGGCCTTGTGTCCGGTGAGCAGACCATTGTCGTGACAGTTTTTCCAGATAAAACTGAAACTAAAGGGAAATAGGTTGTCCAAAGTCACTCAGCTAATAAGTAGAAAATCACTTGTGATTCTAAGCTGGAACTTCCTCACTGCCAACCAAAGTAGGCTGCGCAGAGGTTTATTTAGGTTCTGACCCACCCCCACCGCGTGCAGAAATCAAACACACTAACTTCCTTGCCTCAAGCCTGCTAAGCTCCTTCTTAGTGAGTTTGCTGGACAGAGGTGGTGTGTTTTGTGGTTTTTAGTTTTGTTTTAAAAACTGCTTATTTAATAGTTTCTTAACATTGGCCGCGCCATTCCAGGCAGGAGGTACACGTAGAGAAAATTCAGGTGCCAGTCCATTAGAAAACTGTCAAATACAGATTTATGTGGGTTAGTAACCTCTCACATGTTTAGGATTGTTTATTGTGGATGAAAAAAGAAACTTAGCCTTCAGGGTAACCATTCTTGGTTAAAGCAGAAGCCCCCACGTTATTATAAGTGTTAGGGAAAATCGACAATCCATACCATTCCCTGAGGCCGTGAGAGCATTATCTAACTGTGGCCTCCCCTACATTAAATGGAAATAATGATTTGATTTTTTTCCCAGAAAGAACATCTTGTTCTTTGTTAGACATCTCCACAGCAAGAGCAGTACTTGGTGGGATGAGCATCTTTCTGAAGAAAACGTCTCATTCGTTAAGCAACTGGTCTCTGATGAAAATAAAACCCAGCTGACAAGTAAACTGAATCCCTTGAAAGATGAGCCGTGGCCTTTACATCCCTGGGAACCAGGTGATTCGTAGGGATTTGAGATGTGACCCCTTAATTACAGTATGGCTGGATGCGTGAAAATGGTGACTGCCTTATACATATGACATCTTGAATTTTCATTTCTTGATTGTGTCTGTTTCTCTGCTTTGGTCTGCCAGCTTTTTTGTTTCCAACCTCCTCATGTGCTGCTAGTAAAAGACCTCAGGAAGGTGTTTTGTAGGTGGGAGGAGAAGCATTCTGCATATATTGTCTTCTTTAGATACAAAGAATATAAAATGAAAGGTAGAAACCAGGAAGAAGAGGCTGGAAAATCCAGTGTAAAGTGTCCTGTGTTAATACAGCTACTTTCAGTTGGGATGCTTATGTGCTGTTTGGGCAAGCATAGTTCCAGAATCAGCATGTCCAGTGGCATGTATGTAGTATAATACACTAAACCCATTGGCGGACAGACCAAGCAGGATGGGGCTGTTCCTGTGAACATGTGTTCTCTGGAGTTATTGAGACACTCACTTTGTTTTGTGACAAAAGTTCAAGTCTAGCCTGGCTTGAGCTCCTGAGTTTGCAGCTTCTAACTCTTGAGTATAGGCATATACCCTCAGACCTGGCTTATGCAGTGCATGAGAT
>LR751637.1:0-148529 GCA_902729485.2 Mus minutoides | reverse complement strand
CATGCCTGGGCCTAAGCTTTTCATGGCTATTATGTCTCAAGATCCTTATCAAAGGTGTGTGTCATCCCATGTCAAGATCTGGATCAAAAGCCTGTGTCTTCCATCCTCAAGTTCCAGATCATAGATATGCCTTCCATTTCATGATTATAGTTCATTTCTTATTAAAAGTCCAAATAAAAACAATAAACAGGAAATAACAGCTAACATGATATAACTGTCCCTTGGTCCCTGCAAACACAAACAATAAGCTTAGTTGGGAGGGATCTTACCTTAATGTCATAACTTCCTTAATTCCATTCACTATACTTAAACACAGGATTTAGCTCGATTGTACTTCCTGGTGATCCCTTAATACTTTAACCATACATTTTGTATTTTTTATTTCTAAGCTTGCTACACTTAATCAAAATGCTGTTCATGAGAGTAAATCTATGCTGTGCATTTTGAGTCTGCCTTCACAATGCAATTTATCTAATTCTCTCCATCTTAGCCTCAGGCAGACTCTACAGAAAAAGGCAAAAAGCCGCAGTATTTTTCATCAGAACATCATAATAATGACTTTAGAGTTCAAATCACCCTCATCAGCAATGCAGTCCATATTCCTACTAGGAAAGTAGTCTAAGTCCCACTTAAAGCATTCTATGACTCCAGGCCAAAGTCCACAATTCTACATTCCTGTAAACAAAACATGGTCAGGCCTATCAAAAGAAATACCTCAGTCCCTGGTACCAACTTCAGTTTTTGTTTGTGTTTCCTTTGCTATGAAGAGAAAGGATGACCAAGGCAACCATGATAAAGGAAAACCTTTAGTTGGGGTTGGCTTACAGGTTATGAGGTTCACTCTATTATCCTCATGGCAGGAAGCATTACACTGTCCAGGCAGGAATGGCACTGGAGGAAATAGGAGTTCTACAACTTGATTTGAAATTCTCAAGTAGAAGACTGGCTTCCAGGAAGCTAGGAGGAGGGTCTTATTGCCCATACCCTCTAGTGACACCCTTCCTTCAGAAAGCCACACCTCCTAATAGTGCCACTCCCTGGGCCAAGAAGTTCTCCCAAGGTAGTAGTATATTCATGTATCTCTCTTGAAGTGGATCTGCTAGAATCAAGTTGTATTGATAATATCACTCTTTATCCGGAATTGCTCCATTGAGACATTTCTGGTGATATAATATTGCTTGGCCCCTTTTTTTGGGTCATATACCAGATGATAAATCCAGACTTTGTATTAGTCTAGATTCATGTTGTCATATATGCATGGACCCTGGATACTGCAGACTTCCAGAGATGGCCATGCAGAGAAAACACTAAGACTTCCCAGACAGGCCTCTTGGTGCACATTAGGCTTACTAGATCTAAAACTGAGACTAATAAAGGATGATATGCCTTGCTATATTTTGTTGTAACTAATTTGGCTCATGTTCTTTAAAATTAATCTTAAATTAAGAAATAAATGAAAAAATGAAAGACTAAAGAAATTTCATATTTTTAATTTTTATTTTTTAGTATGTGATGGAAGTTATACTGGCTACTTTCATTTTTGTTATTTTTTATTAGATATTTTCTCTATTCACATTTTGAATATTATCCCCTTTTCCAAACCCCTTCCTTTTCTATGAGGGTGTTTTTCCCAGCCACCCACATCCCCACCCTGGTATTCGCCTACACTGGAGCATTGAGCCTTCACAAGACTAAGGACCTCTCCTGCCATTGATTCCTGACAAGGCCATCCTCTGCTACATATGCAGCTAGAGCCATGGGTCCCTCCAGATATACTTTTTGGTTGATGGTTTTGTCCCTGGGAGCTCTTGGGGTCTGGTTGGTTGATATTGTTGTTCTTCCTATGGGGTTGCAAACCCCTTCAGGCCCTTCAGTCCTTCCTCTAACTTCTCCATTGGGGACCCTGTGTTCAGTCCATTCCAAAGCAACAGTATTTGACTACATTAGCCTCCATGTTTAAGGAGGTTCTAAATTCTGTGCACTGAATATAGAACAGCTGCAGCTCAAAATAACACATAGCCTGTGGAATATCTAGGGGTTAAATAGTGATGCTTGAAAATGCAGGATTTTTACTTACATTTTTAAGGTTTGGTAAAGTCTCTCCCAATGCATCTACCTTGTAAACACTTTGATAAAAGCATTGCAATTCCATAAGTTAGGTCTAAAATAAGGAATAAAATTTGAAAATATTGTAGGTTCTTAATTTGTGACAAGCAAACAATAGTCCCATAAAGAAATCAGTTTTAGATGCAGTTTTATAATAAAAAAATGTAGCTGTTTGGAAAAAAAATTCTATAAATACTTAAGCTTGAGAGATGTCTTGTTACTGAGAATGCAACGCTGTACAAGATTTACCTGCTTCATAGCTCAACTTTGTTTTAACAGCTGTTGCATAGCCTGACAGGTATGTAATCATCTTAATTGTTTCATGTCTCAGTAATGTTCCAGATGCTTGACTGTAAACATAGTTATATTCCCCCCAAATATACATTATTCCTGCTTGAACTACAGATAATAAATTAAAGGACTTGACACTTGATACTGTGACAAGTGTAATAAATGCATATGTTGCTTTTATTTTTTTCTCACAATAATACACAAGCGATTCACTCATTTAGGCTTTCCATAAATATTTGATCTTCTGTTCTGTCCTACCCTTGGGTGAAAACAAGGCTTGAAAGATAAAATACAGATTCTTCCTTCAGGGAATATGCAAAATATTAAGATTGTCAGTTATTGATGTACAATTTATAACATATTGAAGCAGAGACAAACAAAATTCTAATGTCACAGCATGTTCTAATATTTATAATGCAATTGTCATATCAATAGCAATCTGTTTTAGCATTTGCTGATCTGGTACTATGTACATAAGCCTATGTTTTGAGTGTGCACATCATCACTCAATTATTACAAATTGTATTAGTAATAAAAGCAATCCTTATACTGAAAATATTTAAGCTTTCACAGGTCATTGTATTTTACCAATTTTGCCCAATGTTATGTGTAAATATTGTGAAAGATGTTGTAGATATACTAGCTCACACAGTATATGGAAACTAGGTCATGGGAGGAAGTCCAAACAGTTCATTTTGCAGATAATGGGTGAAGTGTTGACTGCAATGATAGGGTCTACCCCAGTGGTATGCATGAAGCAGGAAGCAGAGCGATTTTACAAACTTGAGTACAAGGAAAAGGAGAAGAACAATATTCTAGAGATACAGCAATTCAGAAAGCCACAGCGGGGGAGCTGTAGATTTGCTAGCGGATCAGTGAAACATTAAACTCAGAAAGAGGACAGGGAAAAAATAATCAGTCTTTTTCTCTCACTTCTGCTCTAATAAATGCATCACCTTCATCATAATTGACTAATTAACAAAATATTTATTTACTTCCTCTAGTAAAAACACTCTGCTCTTTTCCTTCCAGTTTCCAGTTATTTTATTTATCATTATAAAATATCCTTTTTTCAATATATTTTCAATGGACTAGAATGAAACCCATCATGTTTCCCTCTTTCCTCCCTCCAACTTCTCTCCCAGAGCTTTTTCTCTCTCACATTAGCAAGGTCCATTTTAAAAATATTTGTTACATACATATGTCTTGTGCATACATCCATGTGTGGGTATTAACTGTATATATTACCAGATGTATATAAATATAACTTATTAAGCCTTATTTTGTTATTTGTGTGTATATGATCTCAAAGCTGGCAGTTCTCTATTGAACAATCAATATTTTTCAATCAGCTAAATATCTTTCTCCAAGCAGTGAATAGTTTCCAATATTTGTCTAGGTGAAGAGCCCCATCAAGTATTCACACATGATTTTGATAACAAGTTAGATCTGACTTGAAAGTTCTTTCCTTGAGGTCTAGCTTTCCTGGTTCCAGATAATACTGTGAAAGATACCAAGGGAGAGAGGCAGTTAAACAATACTATCATAATGACTAGGACTATTACAATTATCAGAATGTCAAGGCATGCGAGAGCAAAATGCGCCACTCACATGTTAGTGGCAACAAACAGCCATATAACTGGACTTATGGGCCACTCAGCAAGAGGGATGACCCATGTACTAGAAACATAGCACTTTACTAGGGCTGGTGAGTTCTTCGACTTAGGAAAGAGTCTATATGTCTACTCTAATACCTTGCTATGTTTTAATATTTATCCTTACACAAGCAGAAGTTTTATTTAACTTCAAATGGAGATCATTACACAAAACTGCAAGTGGTCACCATAGAGGGAATCAATGGATCGTGGGAATGCCAATCACAAGGAATATAGACAGATACACGACAGCTTCTGCATTTATGACTCAACAACCATTGCAAAAGAGTGGTGGAGAGACAGTATTAGCCACAACACCAGGAAGTCTACTGTGAAACAGATGTTTCTAGAATGGCTCATAGATCATGAATCTGATTGGTGACTAATATCCCATATATACAAAGAACTCAAGAATCTGAACTCTGGAAAATAAAATAAACCTATTAAAAATGGGGTACAGAGCTAAACAAAGAATTCTCAACTGAAGAATACCGAATGGCTGAGAAGCACCTGAAAAAATGTTCAACATCCTTAATCATCAAGGAAATACAAATCAAAACAACCCTGAGATTCCATATCACAGAAGTAATAAAGGCTAAGATCAAAATTTCAGGTGAAGCCGGGCGTGGTGGCACACGTCTTTAATCCCAGCACTCGGGAGGCAGAGGCAGGCGGATTTCTGAGTTCGAGGCCAGCCTCGTCTACAAAGTGAGTTCCAGGACAGCCAGGGCTATACAGAGAAACCCTGTCTCAAAAAAACAAACAAACAAAAAAAAAATCAGGTGAAAGCAGATGCTGACAAGGATGTGGAGAAAGAGGAACACTTCTCCATTGCTGTGGGATTGCAAGCTTGTACAACCACTCTGGAAGTTAGTCTGGTGTTTTCTCAGAAAATTGGACATAGTACTACTGGAAGATCCAGCAATACTAGCGAATTGACCTATTCTTATCACCATAGCAGCCTTTTTTTATAATAGCCAGAAGCTGGAAAGAACCCAGATGTCCCTCAACAGAAGCATGGCAGAAAATGTGGGACATTTATACAATGAAGTATTACTCAGCTATTAAAAACAATGAAATTATGAAAATTTTAGACAAATGTATATATCTGGAGGATATCATCCTGAGTGATGTAACTCAATCACAAAAGAGCACACATGATTTGCATTCACTGATAAGTGGATATTAGCCCAGAAACTAACAATACCAAAGATACAATTTGCAAAAGACATGAAACTCAAGAAGAAGAAGACCAAAGTGTGGATACTTCGTTCCTTCTTAGAATGGGGAACAAAATACTTATGGAAGAAGTTACAGAGACAAAGTTCAGAGAAGAGCATGAAGGAACGACCATCGAGAGTCTGCCCCATTTGGGGATCCACCCCATAAACAACCACCAAACCCAGACACTAGGCAGGTTCCAACAAGAGCCTGCTGATAGGAGCCTGATATAGCTATCTCCTGTGAGGCTCTGCCAGTGCCTGGCAAATACACTGCCTGTGTGAAGTGGATGCTCAGTCATCCATTGGACAGAGCAAAAGGTCCCCAATGAAGGAGCCAGAGAAAAGGACCCAGGGAGCTGAAGGGGATTGAAGCCACATAGAAGGAACATCAATATGAACTAACCAGTACCCTCAGAGCTCCTTGGAACTATACCACCAATCAAAGAAAACTCATGGTAGAACTTGTTGCTCTAGCTATGTATGTAGCATAGGATGGCCTAGTCAGTCATCAATGGGAGGACAGGCCCATGGTCCTGTGAAGGCTCTATGCCCCAGTATAGGGGACTGTCAGGACCAGGAATAGGAATGGGTGAGATGGGGAGCAGGGGAAGGGGGAGGGAATAGGGGATTTGGGGAGGGGAAACTAGGAAAGGGGATAACATTTGAAATGTAAATAAAGAAAATATCCAATTAAAAAAAAAAACCAAGCAATATTAATGTACATGTAGCACCTCTTAATTTATATTCTATTGTTAGGAAAAAAGGATTTGGGGAGAACTAACTGTGGAAGTTACAAAGTTTGATACATATAATGTTTATGTGACTTATCTTATAGATAATGAAAAAGGTGCAGAACAGCTTTACTAAGAAAATATTAGATTTCTCCAAAATGTGATGGCTTCTACAGATCCTGAAAGTTTCATGCCTTATGCAGGTGGTAATCCTTTCTTAAGAAGTGGTTCAGGACCCTGATATAGCTGTCTCATGTGAGGCTCTGCCAGTGCCTGGCAAATACAGAAGTGGATGCTCACAAGCATCTATAGGATGGAACACAGGGCCCCCAAAGGAGGAGCTAGAGAAAGTACCCAAGGAGTTGAAGGGGTCTGCAACCCTATAGGTTGTTCATAACAACAATATGAACTAACCAGTACCCCCCAGAGCTCATGTCTTTAGATGCATATGTAGCAGAAGATGGCCTAGCGGGCCATCATTGGGAAGAGAGGCCCCTAGGTCTTGCAAACTTTACATGCCCTAGTACAGGGGAATGCCAGGGCCAAGAAGTAGGAGTGGGTGGGTAGGGAAACAGGCCAGGGAGAGAGTATAGGGAACTTTTGGGATAGAATTTGAAATGTAAATGAAGAAAATATCTAATAAAAAATAAAAATAAATAAAAATAAATTGGTTCAGGTTTCTCCAGTCCTATGGTAAGTTTTGGATATCTTTTATAAAATGGTGCTATGATGTTTAATCTCAGTCAAGATAGAGTACAGAATATATATATATATATATATATATATATATATATATATATATATATATACAGATCACTAGTTTTCAGGTATAATTTAATAGATCACTACTTTTCAAGCATGTTTAATTTCCATTTTAGTCTTAATACATTTAGAATATTGTATCTTATTTTCTCATGTGCTGTGACAACATGAACACACCTAATCCTCTCCACATCTCTGCATTGTTTTATTTTTTAACTTACCACACTCCTATTAATGAGTATAATCTTTCTCTCCTTCTGTTATGCCCACACCTCAATGATACAAACATCTCAATAACCCAGGCTGTTCTTGAATTTTCAATCTTCCTGCCTCTTCTCAAATGTTAGGGTTAAATTTGTGTATCAGAGCATCTAATTTAAAAAAAAAATTAATTTTCTCCCAATGAATATGAATTACTATTTCAGTGGTAAAGACAGTGAAAAATATTAAGCCCATATATAGTGAAATACACAAAATATATCAGAGAAATTTATCAATACTGACATGCCTTTGGCCATTTAATTATGAGGTTCACAGTAATTATGTTATCTTTAAGCATATCATATGTACCAATACAAACAACTATAATGTGGTGAGGACTCATTTAGTGGTGATGTTATTTTACTGAAGTAGAGATTATATTTTGAAACACAGAAAGGCACAAAGAATTTGAGGAAGGTAGAAGGAAGGAGGGGACAATGGAAAACAGGAAGGCCAGAAAGACACAGAAGGACAGAGGACAGGAGAGTAGTATGGTATGAAGGAGGGAGGGAGAAAAATAAAACAAAATTAAGTGCCTACTATCTTCCAGATGATATAATGTTGATAAAATTATGATTGAAAATAATTCAGATCAAAATATATGCATGAACCATGTGTTGGTTTGTTCTATATTACATAAATAGTACAGTCTCCTTTGGCAAAAGCCTTGTTATTAAACTTCTACCAGTGGATTATTTTTAAAATAATATATGGGTTCTTTTTGTCCTTAGAATATCATTTCATTTAATGCCACAATCCTTAACCAATGTTAATTTTTTGCTTTTTTTGACATAACAACAATATTTTTGAATTGTCATTTACTATTTACATTATTTAAACATTTTGTTAAGCATACCGAAATATAAGCAATTGTGAAATTTATTTAGTTCTTTCATGTAGTTAGCATGCAGTTCACAAATTTCTATTTTAAATTTATTCTTTGAGAATGCCATATATATATGCAATGAGATACATATGCTAAATGTGGTCATATTTATCATGTATTTCTTGCTTACATGTCCTCCTGGATCCCATAACACCTGCCTTAAGCACCTTCCATTTTTGAATCCTCCAATGTTTTAAATTAACCCATTAAATTCAATTAGTATAGTATGTACACATATGAGTGTAAGTCCATCCACTGGAACATGGACACCCAACCTATCAGAGTCCACTCCCTGAAAAACAATTCTTACTCTTCCAATAACTTTAAATTGCCAATAGCACTGCAGCTGGGGTGGAGCCTTGGAACACTGCTGTAAGCACTGCTGGACTTTTAAATGGCTTGCTCAACAGCAGTATCACACAGGTAGCCATGGCTGTAGTAATTTCATAAGTGCAATGGTCATGTCGTGGCCAGAAGACCACACATCACAGCATTCTTCCCCATCTTTTGATTCTAAAATTTGTCTTTCCTCTTCTCCAAAATAGTCTCTTACCTTTAGCAGGAAGACTAATAAGAATGTACCATTGAAATTTGAGCCTTCTATATTAAAGGCTAAAAATAAATTGCTTTGTAAATTATTACTGATTGTTTCAATGAATGTTATGATCTCATATTAATCAATATTTCCATGTTTAGAAGTGTTCCAATGCTTATTTTAAATGGGATGTTTATTTTGTATTGAATTTTAAGTTTAGTGTTTTTTGTTATTTTTTTTAATATATCAGCAACTAAAAATACGTGTTATTTAACTATTTCTTCTTAACAGTAAAAAATCCTTCCTGTAGCGAGTGAGGACCTTCATAAGCTTCACAGGTTATTGAAATATTAACAGTCTCAGGAAGCTCCTAAAGTTTACAAAATTCATAAGGCAGAATACCAAGGTTCCATGAGCAGGAAGGGTTGATGTGGAGAGAGTCTCTCTGACCTCCTTAGCTGTTGAAATCATGCAGGAAACACAAGAGATAAGCTGCTTTTCTGAATTGCTACCAATAGTAGTGTATGTTTTTCAGTGCATAGCTACTTTTGAATTTTGTGTGTTTCTATAATCACCCATTCAGCCATATTCCTAAAAAATATCCCCAGTCACCTCATTTGGTACACTAAGATGGACATGACTGGTAGTTTCTTGAGTCTATCCTTTGTGCAAGAAAAACCATAAAACAACTAACAATCAGAATTATGATCCAGTAATAAAGTACCATTACCTATGCTATTAAAAACAAGTTTCATTTTGGACACATACCTTATATGTTGATAATTAGTTATGATTATATATATATATATATATATATATATATATATATATATATATATATATATAAGATTTTTAGTGATTGTGCCAATGAAAACCTTCACATGTGAAGTTGTATCACCCAGTATGTTAGAATAATGTGCTGTGCCTTGTAGTCAGTGTCTAGGGCAGGAAGTTGGGATCATCAGCAAGAGTATTAATAAACTGTCCTAAATGGGCTTCTCTGTTCTTTTTTGCTATGTGAGGGCAGATAAATGTTCATGCAGGCACAAAATCTTCTAGCATTTTAAGTTTAGTTGCAATGTTTTTGAAACAAGTTCTTATATAACATAGTGCCTTAAACTTAGAATCTTCCATTTACTGCCCCTTGGCCCAGTGGGAAGATTCCTGGAGGTTGTAGCTGTGTATGCTTCTTCTGGAAATGTAAACTTAGACTTTCCAGTCTCTAGAATGGTGGATATTAAAAGTTTATGGCTTCTAAGTTCCCCAGTCTAAGCTGTTTGGTTTTAATAGATAGTCAAGATATTTACCAGTAACAAATTTCCAAATAGTGGTGAGTATCTAGCTTTAGCCCAGTAGAAATACTGTAATAAAAATCAAAGGACCCTGGAAGAAACCAATAGAAAACAGGATATATGAATTTGAGAAATTCTTATGACACAGCTCCTGTGGGTTGTTCTGTCTTTGCGTTATTCTATGTGTACTGAAATGCTAGGTCAAATTATTAGAACTAAGATTAACTTATAAATGAACAAACTACAGATTTTTCTTAATACTTCACTCTCTGAAAGCACTCATACTGGAGGAGGTAGAAGTCAGTAGACTTCTCTGGTGAGAGATGATTGACATGAAGTCTGAGATTACTTCATTGCAATGTAGAATCTAACAAAAGCAATATATACGTGTGTGTCCTTTAAGAAAAATAAAGATTTGAGTCTTTCATGGTTAATTATGCCAGTGAATACTGAGAATACATCATAGTCCAGAGAGATAGTAAGATTTGCTAGAAAGGAATTAAGACAAAATATAGACTAAGAAGTAAAAACCTGCAATCCAATGACCTACAGATGAGGACGGGGCAAGGAACAAAGCTGAACACTTGTTATGAACCAAGAACTCTGATTGTAAATTAAATTGTAATTTCTCCAATTTACTCTTCTCACCAAGACGCTGTGGCAACTATTAAAGTATCTAATCAATAATTAAAAATAATGACTCTCGAAATAGTGTGAATTTGTTTGCACTGCTGAGAAGCGAGGAGAGAGCACAGCCCTCTTGGTCTACATCCTTCTCTGTTCTCCAGGCTGCCCTGTGGGGCACTGCATTGTAGCAGAATAATCAAATTCTGAAGAATGCATCCAAAACATCATGAATACAGCAGCAAACTGCACATTCTTATGTGGTTTAAGCTAAACAGAAAGCTTATTTTATCAGAGCACAGAATATCCCCAATTGTCACAATAGCATACATTTCCTCGCATGAGTCTTAATTACAATATAACATGTTATTGATTGAGTAATCTTCATTTTATATTCTCTGCCCTTACTCCATCTTGTTCTTATTGCTGTAATGCTGCTTGAATAGTTTCCAGATTGGACCCGAAAGCATTCTTTGCAAGAATCTATGGCTATACCATCCATCTTAACATTCCTTCCCTTATGGAAATGCAGATTCTCTTGTGCGAAGCAAACTAATTAAAGTCCCTTCCCCACACAATATACCAATGGCACATAAATATTTAATGGCCTGGTTTAGCATTTTTATTAGGTTCTATGATACATCAAACTATACACTGTTTAAGAGCTGAATTTCAATGATATACTGCTTTCAGAAACCCCATCATATATGATATATTTTACCAATAAAACTTAAAGAAAACATTTAGGCTGTGCTGAGAATAACTATTATTCTTCACTTATTCTATGGCTTGAGCTTGGGAATTCACGAATAACTTTTTATATTTTTATTAGTTTGAAGTAATAATGAATGTGCCATGCAGGATAAAATACAGGCCATGGGTTATCTTATTACATAATTTGTCCATCTGCCCCTTACTTACAATGTTTAGTATTTTTGATACAATCTCATTGAATATTCAGCCTTGTGTTTTTCAATTAGCTGCAACTATTAATGTTTCCACTATGTACTTCCCTTTGACAGTATTTTCCTACCTGTCCTTTTGTCCTCTTTCTTGAGAATTAGAGTGTTTCTGATTTATTTTTACTTATTCCCTACCAACATACCTTTGGGCCAACACCTGGCCAACAATGTCTCAATAGCACAACAAGCACCTATTCTTTTCTCATCATGGATTCATTATATCATTGTTCCTTTTGGAGACATTCAGAATTTCCTTTGGTACCTCAGTGGATGATTATCTGTTTTTTTGCTTTCTGAATTCTTACAAAGACAGTGTCTCCATAGGTGACCCAAAGTCAGCTCCCACCAAGAGCTATCTGAGAGCTTCTTAAAACACGACCGCTATGGCCTTTATGAAACTTCATTGCTGAACTCAGAGTAATGAATTCTGGTGAGCTTTTACAGACATAGTACCCAAAATTTTTTTTTTTCTTTTGTATTAGATAGATGTTGTGAATTATAGCACTGTTATGATTTAGATCATAAATGGCCCCCAAATGTTTATATGCTAAAAGCTGGATACCTCCTATGGTAATATAGACATGGTATGGAATCTCTAGCAGGTGAGTTCTGATATTAAGAAGCAAGATCATTGAGTAGGAACCTTTAAAAGGCATATCAAGACTTTGGCTTCTTCTTTTGCTGCCTAGTGTCATGAGATGTATATGTACATTTCATATACTTTTGGGTTATATAGTGCAATATAACCAGTTACAAATGACCATAAGCTGGAGATGATAAAATCATGAGCAAAATAACCTTTGCTCCTTAAAAATTGACTGCAACAATTTTGGCTTAGCAATTGCAAGCTGATTTGCATAGCTTCTGAGGTTCTGATATATGTGGTCATGCAGGTAACCAAGAAATCTGCAAGTTTTCTATTCCTAGTATCTTAAGCAAATTAGTGGCTTTTTAATAGTGTTAATCTGCATTATTGATAAATAATTTTACTTTTTATATTTTATTATTTTAATTGTTTTCATTGAATAGCCAATTTTATTCAGACCATTAGAGAATTTATTCTCTGAAGGTTAATAATAGTGGTGGTGCACACCTTTAATCCCAGCACTTGGGAGGCAGAGGCAGGCAAATTTCTGAGTTCAAGGCCAGCCTGGTCTACAGAGTGAGGTCCAGGACATCCAGGGCTACACAGAGAAACCCTGTCTTAAAAAACCAAAAAAAAAAAAAAAAAAAAAAAAAAAAAAAAAAAAATAGGTTAAGAGTAAAGGAACTCTTATGAGCTTCAGCGTATGCAGAACCAATAAAGCAAACCACCAAACAAAACAAAAAACAAAAAACCAAAGCAAAACAAAACATAAACACCAAGAACAGTAATAATTCCTAAAGCTTTTTCATGCAAAAGAAATTTGTTTTCAGTGTTTAGTTTTTACTCTGTTACCTAGACTAAAATTCTAGCTTTTGATTGAAAGATCAAATTTTTTTAAGATTCTTTTCAAATAAAAATTATCATTTAGACTGCCATTTTTATTCATATTTTATTTTATTCTAGTCTCAAAGGCTCAGGATCTCACACTATCACAAATTTATACACAGACCTTAAAGTGTTTAGAAATTCAGTTTGGGTCTCTTTTATCTTCCCCCTGGGAATACAATTCTAATAACTTTTTATATATATGTTTGTTTGGTCTGTGGAAATGATGGGTTGGAATCAGTTGCTGTTTTTCTCTTTAACAGTCATGTTTTGTAGCTTTGCATGTTTGATAATTTTTACGGAAGACTGAATATTGTTGAGTTTCTTGGAGTGTTTCAGTTTTCTGAGACATGATTCGATTATCTGGATGTAGTGGGGTAGTTTCAAGAGTTTTGTTTTAAAGATACAGTTATGTTTATTGTTTGCTGAAATGGTAATAGCAAAGTGATCCTTATTACCAAGGAACGACTCTATTGAGTACTATTTCTGTTGTCTCATGAAAATGCTTTCCTTTTATTTATTTTATACTTTTAATTAAATTATTTCATTGATTTACATTCCAGACATTGCCCCCTCTCAATCTGCTCTCCCATAGTTCTGCAGCCTGTTCCTCCTCCCCCTGCCTCTGCGAGGGCGCTACTCCCACTACCCAGCTTCCTACTTCCCTGGGGACTCAAAGCTCTCAAGAATTAAGTGCATCATCTTCTACTGAGGCCAAACCAGGAATTCCTCTGCTACATATGTGCCTGGGGCCCTGGACAAGCCCATGTATGTTCCTGGTTGGTGGCTCAATCTCTGTGAGCTCCCTGTCATCTGGGTTAGTGGAAAATGCTGGTCTTCAAATGGACTCTCTCTCCCTTTCAGATTCTTCATTCCTCCCCCTAATTCAATGATAGGGGTCTCTGACTTCAAACCAATGATTGGGTGTAAGTATCTGCTTCTGTCTTAGTCAGCTTCTGGTAAGGCCTCTCTGTGGACAGCCATGTCAGGTTTTGGTCTGTGAACACATAATAGTATAGTAGTGTCAGGCCTTGGTACCCTCTACCATGAAATGGATTCCAAGTTGTACCAGCTATGGGACATCATTTATTTCAGTCTCTTCTCCATTTTGTCCCTGCAGTTCTTTTAGATTGTAATAATTCTGGGTCAGGAATTTTGACTGGGAGTTAGTAACTCTGTCTGTATACTTGAAGCCCTGTCTATCTACTGGAGATGGACACTTCAAGTTTCCTTTTACCAATGTTGGGCATTTTGGCTAAGATTATCCCCAATGAGCCTTAAGAGTGTCTCACCTGCCAAGTCTCTGGTACTCTCTGGAGGATCCCCCACCTCCCACTACCCAAGGCTGCTTATTTCTATTCATTCTCTTGGCCCTCTGGGCTTCTCTCCTGTCCACTCTCCTCCATATCTGATTCTGTTCCCCTTTCCCTTCTCCTGTTCTTCTCCCTCTCTGGAGCCTCCCTCCCTTTACATCCTGTGATTTTTTTTTTCCTTCCCCACTCTGAATCAGGTTGAAACCTGCTCACTTTGGCATTTCTGTTTGTTACACTTCTTATGATTTGTAAGTTGCATCCTAGGTAGGTATTCAGCCCTTTTTAGATAATATTCACTCATTAGTGAGTATATACCATACCTGTCCTTTTGAGTCTGAGTTACCTCACTCGGGATGATATTTTCTAGTTTGATCCATTTGCCTGCAAAATTCATTATATCCTTGTTTATAGTAGCTGAATAGTATTTTTTTTTGCATAAATAAATCACATTTTCTGTATCCATTCTTAGGTTGAGGGACATCTGGGTTGTTTTCAGCTTCTGACTACTACAAATAAGGCTTCTATGAACATGGTAGAACACGTGTTGTGGTATGGTGGGGCATCATTTCAGTATATGCTCAAGAGTGGTATAGCTGGGTCTTCAAGGAGATCTATTTACAATTATCTAAGGAACCACCAGGTAGATTTCCAAAGTGATTGTACCAGTTTACAATCCTACCAGCAATGGAGGAGTACTCCTCTTTTTGCATATCCTCCCCAGCATGTGATGTCACTTGAGTTTTTGATCTTAGCCATTATGCTTGATGTGAGGTGGAATCTCAGTGTCCTTTTGATTTGCATTTCTCTGATGAATAAGAGCTTTGGACATTTGTAAGTGCTTCTCAGCCATTTGAGAACTTCTGTTGTGAATTCTCTGTTTAACTCTGTACCCCATTTTTTAAATTGGGTTATTTGGTTTTTGGGACTTTGACTTATTGATATATATATATATATATATATATATATATATATATATATATATATATGATAGTATAGGATATTAGTATTCTGTCAGATGTAGGGATAGTGATGGTTATCTTCCCCATCTGTAGGTTGGCAATTTGTACTATTGACAATCTCTTTTGCCTTACTGAAGCTTTTCAGTTGTGTGAGGTTCCATTTATCAATTATTGTTCTTTTTGTTGTTGTTGTTGTTGTTAATGATATTTGTATTTTTTAGATATTGGTATTCTGTTCAGAAAAATTTCCCCTGCACTAATTTGTTTGAGGCTCTTTTCCATTTTCTCCTCTATTAGATTTAGTGTATTCTGGTTTTATTTTGAGATCCTTGATCTTGGACTTTTTAAAACTGGCTAAATTACAGAAATGTCTTCTCCTTCTCTTTGCTCCTAGTACCATATATGTTACTCAAAGTGCACAGCAATACTCAGGTCTCTGCCTGAATGTTCCATTTCCTCTTCCAAATAAACTAGTCTGTCATCTTTAACTTCTCTATACCACAAAGTCTCAAGGAGTAAATATAACACATTCAACTGCTTTCACTCTCTCCTTTAAATTTATGCTTCTTATGAATAACTTCTCACTCCATCACATACTTAAAAATATTATGTTTTATTTGAGAATTTTATATAGTTATATGAAATATATTATAAATATTATAATATATACAAATATATATTACTTTTTAAGGTTATAGTACATGTTCCTATCAGTTTCTTCCCTCCAAAACTTCCACAAATGACCCACCCTAATCTTCAAACCCATGTCCTTTTTTCATTATCATTGTATGTATGTATGTATATATATATATATATATATATATATATATATATATATATTTATACAAATATATTT
Organism: Mus minutoides; assembly: GCA_902729485.2. Taxonomy (NCBI): domain Eukaryota; kingdom Metazoa; phylum Chordata; class Mammalia; order Rodentia; family Muridae; genus Mus; species Mus minutoides. The sequence continues at coordinate 132,602 of LR751637.1, read as the reverse complement.
CTAGATGTAATCTGCTCAGACTGTATAATGTTATGTGTTTATGTGTATGTTTTTGTTTGTTTGTTTGTTTGTTTTCAAAGCTGACCATTGACCATTTGGTACTAGACAACTAGATGGTGTCCTCTTCTATGGGGAAGACCATCTCTCTTATTCCCAACTTTCCTCATTTGTCCTATGGTCTTTGAATAGGGTTCTGCCCTTATGAGCTTTTCCCTGTTCACATTGGCATATCAATTAAGGTGTCCCCTGTTGAGATTTGGTCATTTGCTTTTTATTATAATGCTAAATACTGGCTTCCAAGGCCTATTTGCCCCCAGGGACCAAAGCATTGGCATGTACAATGCTACCTGCATTAATTTAAAACTATTCTTTAAATAAAGATTCTGATATCCTATCGCTGGGAAGAAGAGAGAGAGAGGTTTTTGTTCCTTGACTGGTGTCAGAGGAGAGACCATGAGGAACAGAGAAAGGAGAGAAGTGCCATGGTGAAGGTGAATCTGAAAATGTGGCCATGAATGCTGGCCAATTGGAGTTTATATCCTCCCAGATGGAACATGGAAAATTATAACTCAGGATTATTCATGGGGAAGTAGATTCTAATAGCTCAGAGCTATTATTAGCCCATGTCCAGTGTTGATTAAGGCTTGTTATGAATATAAAAAAATATGTGTCTTTTATCTGGGAACTGTATGATCTAAGGCAAGTTGAAACCCTTTATTGAGTTTAAATATGTAACACAACAGTCCTTGTCAGCTCATGTTTGGGTACTCATGTTGGTGAGATTTTTATGGCTATAGCTTCTGACATAATGAGAAGATACAATCTCATTGCAAACTCCCTGATCACCTGGCCCTTATGGCTCTTCCACCCACTTTCTCACAATATTTCCTGAGCTTTAGATGCAGTAATATTTTATAGCTGTATCAATTGGGACTGGACTCCACAATTCTCAATTTTGATTGGTTGTAGTTTTCTGTTGTGGTCTCTGTTAAAAAGAGAAGTTTCCTTAATGAAGAGTGGTAACTAGAGTTACCTTGAATATAAAGTCAAATGTTTATAGATTGTTTTTAGGGATTATGCTACTTTAGTACATTGCGATTTTAGATTCTCCCCAATAACCATGCCTTCACTAGCACCAAATAGTTATCTAGGGTTTCAGAAGCAGGCATGGTTTTTCTTTTATTGGGCAGGTCTTAATTCCTACTAGAGAGCTGTTGGTTACTGCCAAGGAGTGTGTACCACTACTGCACCCTTAGATTTATTCTTCCATGCTGGCTGTTGATATGGTTCTTTGGCATCAGAGCTGAGTAAGTCTGTTGGTTGTTATGTTGTTTTTGTTGTTGTTTTGTTTTGTTTTGTTTTGTTTAGTTTTTGGAAGCTGGAGTGGTGCCTTCTGGTAGCATAAAACTCATCATCAAGAATAAGGCATTCATATCCATTCCATGAAGATTGGCTAATATATCTTTTATATTTACCCTTTCTCATTCTCTTCTTCTGCTGACAGCTCCTTAATGAATAAATCCCACTCATTTTGACATCTTCAGTTTATGGATGACATTTTGAATTTAATTAGAGTTTCTTGTTGGAACATGGATCAGATGTTAATATCGGGAGCAATGTATTGTTGGCTATAACATTTAATAAAAGGCTATCACCTCTTGATCAACCATTAAATGCTAACCACCTATAAAGGTGGGGATTCTACCTTATAAAATTCCATAATTTCTCACTAGTGCAATATGTTGGAACCAAGCTTTCAACATATGAACTTTAGGCATATGCGTAGCCAGTATCTCTCATTGATCAGAGATTTTCTATTTTCATTTACAAATATCGACATCAGAAACAACTGTTAAAGTTTGTAAAATTTTTATGTGGAGGCTTAACTTTATCATAATCCTTGTTTTATCACACATAAAAATGATTTTAATTTACTTTTTTGACATCATGTTTACTTACAACAACCTTGCCAACCCCTCAATAAAATGATATATTTGATATGCATATATTTACTAAGAGATCATTTCTGCTCATGAAATAAACTATTCTATATTTATGTGTGTATATATATATATATATATATTACTGAAATCAGAGTATTTCATGTTCTTTATTATTCCTGTTTCATATTCACTACCTTTTAACATCTATAATGACTGTTTCAATGTTACCACTTCATTATCTTCATTGCTGTAATACATTTATATTTTATTTTAAATGATCAGGATTCTTGGAAAGTGAACAAAATTAATAATTCTAAAGTGCTTACATTTTGGATCTTAAATTTTGTCTATCATTTTTGTCCATTTGTTAAATTTGTTATTTTTTCTTCTGATTATTCAATAATTCATTTGCTAACTTATTTTGAGCCATAGAAAGCAGAAACTACATTTCACAAATTATAATGTATTATCTTTTCATTACTATCATGTATTCATTACATTCTATGCTGTGATATTTTTGACATGTTCATTATTTTATCAGTCAGTGAAAGAGTAAGGTAAGAATAACATAAGAGAAACTACATTTTTGGAGATTATATATATATATATATATATATATATATCATTTCATACAGTAATATGAAATAGTATTTATTTATCTTATACATGATATAAACCAAATGATAAACTCAAGAATTCTTCACCTATGGGACTAGGCATAAGGATATATTCTAATAATTCATAAATAATGTATTGGAGGAAATAATTGTTCCTTAATGGTTTACAATGCCAAAGTGGGCATAAATAAGAAAATATAATCTAATTCTAGTTTATATATATATATATATATATATATATATATATATATATAATCTCAATTAACTAAGAATAATAAAAGAAAGTCTAATTGTTTCACTTCCTATTATTATTTGCTAATACAGTTACTAATATATGTTAATACATCTAAGGTTGTGAGAAGTGTCATAGACATGAAGAAGATAGCTATTGAGTGAAGAATATAAGAAATACTGGTGCAGCAAGAAACAGTATGGGAAATGTGTTTTCCCTGAAACAGCAAATAAATGCAGAAAAACTTTGATGTGGAAGAAAGTAGTGTGATTGAAGCAAACTACACAGGTAGTAATCTATAGAAGATCCTGAGAATTTACATAAGGCACAGGCTATGTGAAACACTGTATTCCATGATTGGCTTACTTTTTATAAAAATATTTTTTATTTATTCTTTGAGAAGTCAAACAATATATTTCCTTTGCCTCTTATTATTATCACCTGTTTATTAATTAAAACAGTTTTTAATTTAAATATATTTGATCATATTCTTTTCCTCCACATGTTCTTCCAGATCTTTTCATTCCCTATCAACCCAAATTTAAGTTCTTTACCAAGAAAAACAAAGAAAAGCCCAATATCAGAAAGAAATCACCACAAACCAAGTAAACAAAATAAAACAACATCTCCCCACCCCCCAAAGAAAACACCAAAATGTGACCAAATCAGCTACACACACACACACACACACACACACACACACACACACACCCCTCACTTGTGGAGGTTGTTATATGTTTACCAGCTACATCTGATCATTCAGGTTCATACCAGCTGCAGCCACTTCTCTTTATTAGGTTTCTCACAGCTTCCCCAGCTTCAGTCAGTCAGTTCTCAGTCAGTCTTCAGTCTCTCCAATAATCATCTCCATCTCATCATCATCATCATCCTCTGGGACTGTTCACACTTATTCTCTTCCATTCACTTACATCACCTCACACCACCCAATCATAGACACAGACATCCAAGGCAGAGTGCAGGATTGGCTGATAGAATGTTCTCGCAAGATGTTGCACTAACCTCCCGAACAAGGTACACGTGTGCATGATTGAGACTGAGGTAAACAAGCGAGGTTATGGGGCTTTAGCACAGAGCCAGGGAGCCATCTTTGGCCCCACAAGTACATTTGATGTGAGTATTTAAATATATGGTTTGGCTATACCCAGATGGTATTTCAGTTTTTCTATTCCCTTTTTCTCTATTGTTCCTGACCTAGGGTTTGATAGTCCGGGGTTGTTATAAATATGCCCTTTATGACTAAGAACTCCACTGACATGTATTCCCTGGTCTTCAATTAGTTGTGAGTTTCTGTGTTAATGGCCATCCACTACACAGTAAGACTTCAGTGATAAGGATGGAGGGTTACAACAATCTTTTTGCATAGGGATACAAGCTTAGAAGGCATTTGTATACTATGTAATTTTAGCAAAACAACAACAACAACAACAACAACAGTAGTAGTAGTAGTAGTAGTAGTAGTAGTAGTGGTAGTAGTAGTAGTAGTAGTAGACTAGCCCTAGAATGTGTGACATGCTCAACTATAAAGTCTTGACTAGATTTACTGAAGCAAGTATATATCTTTTGGTAGAGTACTATAATATGGATAAAAAGTTGTTGACTGCTCCCTGATCATTTGTTTCACTATGGAATCCATCTACATATCTTGCCTTGGCAATCATTATTGTAGCTCAAAGTATTCATAGTATGACTGTTGACTTCTTCCCCTAGGAGTCTATAGAATCCCCTCTGTTACTATGAAAGCTAGTTAGAAGAAAGGAAGCTTCCTGGTTGGTATCAACTTTATTTTTCCATGTCCTGTGACCAAATTGTGTGTGCTGGTTTTTACCAATGGGATATTTTACAATTGGATTTTGACTGACAGCCAGTAGCCTGTTTTGTTCGGCGTTATCCACAGCACCTTTAAAGGAAAACTTGGGAGGAAGAAATCCGACAGGAGTGGCTTTATTTTTATTTATAGCGCATCAAGGCAATCTTTGGATGAAACTCTCAAGCCACCTTCTGAATAGAGAACATATCAATTAGAATTAGAACTTGATGAGGCAAGTCACAAATGGGGACATGTATGGGATTAATGATGGAAGTGCTGATGACTGGGATGTTCCTGCTGGTGCTTGCCATAGTTATTTTACATTCAATCTGAAAAGTTGAAGATATGTAGGAAGAAGATTGTCTGATTTCTGTGAGGTTTGCCTGATACTTGTAACAGGAAAAAGAATAGATAAAGGAAAACTTAAAGATAAACTTATTCTATTTCATACAACATAAGCAGCCGTAGTACAAAAAGAAGCAGGTTCTTCCCAGTATTCACTGATACTTACATATAAGTGTAAATCACTTAGAGATAATCAGACTTGCAGTGCAATTTGAAATATCAAAAGTCAAAAACATAGAAGGGAATTAAAATCTAATTTTATGTTAACCTGATATTATCCCAGCAATGACTTTATCATAATGTGAACAGATGCAAGAGGATTTATTCTCTTAACTCAGTGAGACTGCAGCTCTGTGTATCAATAAATAGATAGAACAATTGTACAGAGATAATCATTAACCCGGTCCCCAGATGCATCTGGGAAACTATTAAAAAAAACCAAAGAGGAGGCTAATGAAAAGATCTCCTGTGGTTTCAAAAATTACATGCTTTGGTCTTTTTTCTCCAGAAATTTTCTCTGTTAGTTTCATCTGAAAAGCCTCAAAAAGGCATACTTATTAAACTGCCTCTAATTCCTAAATGTGATTTATTGCTGAGAACCAACAATACAAATAACCCTAAAAAATACAGAGTTAAATTTTACATCATTATTTTATTTGTGAGCATTGGAATAAAGAACTTAGGTTTCTAGCCTCTTCAATGAAAAGACATCTACGCACACAAACACAACACTCACATACAACACACACGCACACACGCACACACACACACACACAAGCATGCTGTCAAATGTAAAATAATTTAATAAAGGATAAAGTACTAGTTTCTAGAAATAATATTAATTTTCTTTTCTAAAGTATATGACTTTATATTTATTTAAGCAATTATTGCAAAATAATACAGTGTGCCTGCAGTAGTAAACAAATTTAATAGTCTATTAAATTTTCACATTTTTAATTTTATTTACCAATCTTAAAATACCACAACAAAAGCATTAACAATTATCATGTTTAAAAAGTAGATGCCACAAGTATAGTAAAATGTGTCCCAATTGAAGCACCTCCTGCCATCTGGTTCAGAGAAGCCTTATAGACTTTTGATTCAGTAAGTGATTCATCATTGCTGAAGGCGCAGGAACATCAATACCGATTTCTGTAGAGAATGGGATATCTGTCAGAAAATTCCATGTGCTAACTATTTTTCACCATCGCATTTTCAGAACTAATTAAATACTTAGGCTAATCAGATGCTGAGAAATTTTAAGTGATCTGTGGAAAAAATCATTTATAGGTTTCAGGGTTTCCCTTTGTTCACTGTCAGATTGTAGATTAATTCTGTGATTCTGATATGCACTATTTTCAGTAGCTAGAAAGAACATGTGGATCAACATATTTGGAAACTACTTTTGCATACTTCAAAAAATAAATGCCTCTAGCATCTGGGAAAGATCATGGAAGCTACAAAGAACAAGTTGCACATAAGTGACAGACTGTGAAAGAGAGTGAGAAATGTCCTCAGTGTAAGAAATTTTGACACAGAAAATGTGACACGTTTACACAATGGAGTACTACACAGCGATTAAAAACAATGACTTCATGAAATTCTTAGGCAAATGGATGGAATTAGAAAAATATCATTCTGAGTGAGGTAACCCAGCCACAAAAGAACACACGTGGTATGCACTCCCTGATAAGTGGATATTAGCCTCAAAGCTCAGAAGACCCAAGATACAATTCATAGACCACATGAAACTCAAGAAGGAAGACCAAAGTCTGAAAGCTCCCGACCTTCTTAAAAGGGGGAACAAAATACTTAAGGAGGAAATAGAGAAACAAAGTATGGATCAGAGATTGAAGGAAAGCCCATTCAGAGACTGCCCCAAATGGAGATCCATCCCATATGCAGACACCAAACCCAGAAACTACTGTGGATGCCAAGAAGTACTTGCTGACAGAAGACTGATATAGCTTTTTCCTGAGATGCTTTGCCAGAGCCTGGCAAATGCAGAAACAGGGTCCCCAATGGATGAGTTAGAGAAAGGACTGAAGGAGCTAAAGAGGTTTCCAACCCATAGGAATAACAACAATATCAACAAACCAGACACTGCAGAGCTCCCAGGGACTACACGACCAACAAAAAGTACACATGGAGGGACCCATATCTCCAGGCGCATATGCAGCAGAGGATGACCTTTTTGAACATCAATGGGAAGAAGGCCTTTGGTCCTATGATGGCTCAAATCCCCAGTGTAAGGGAATGCTAGAGCAGGCAGGTGGGTGTGGGTGGGTGTGTCGGGGAGCATCCTCATAGAAGCAAGGGTGCGAGAGGATGGGATCGGGGGTTCCAGAAGAGAAACCAGGAAAGGGGATAACATTTGAAATGTAATTAAATAAAAAAGGGAGAAGGAAGGAAGGAAGGAAGGAAGGAAGGAAGGAAGGAAGGAAGGAAGGGAAGAAGGAAGGAAAGGAGAGAGACAGAGACAGAGAAAGAGAGAAAGAAAGAAAGAAAGAAAGAAAGAAAGNATTATCCGTTGATACACCTTCACTTTCATCGTAGTGGACACCGTGCGTGCTGCTTTTGGGGTGTTGACTGATTGATAAAGGACTAGAAGCTTTCCCCCCTCTTCTTGTCCCTCTTTCTTGAAAGAGAGAGACAGAGACAGAGACAGAGAGAAAGAAAGAAAGAAAGAAAGAAAGAAAGAAAGAAAGAAAGAAAGAAAGAGGGAGGGAGGGAGGGAGAGAGGAAGGCAGGAAAGAAAGAAAGAAAGAAAGAAAGAAAGAAAGAAAGAAAGAAAGAAAGAAAGGAAGGAAGAAAGGAAGGAAGAAAGAAAGAAAGATAAAGGAAGGAAGGAAGGAAGGAAGGAAGGAAGGAAGGAAGGAAGGAAGGAAGGAAGGAAGGAAGAAGGCAGGCAGGCACAATAATTTCAGGATCTACACAGAAGGAGAGAGGTAGAGTACCATCTCAGAATTGACAGCACCCATCGTTATTACTAAATGTCTTGGGTTGTGCCATTTACACTGCATGGACAGGGAGAAAGTAAATATGGAATATATTTGTCATGTGACCTTAGAAAAGTCATTTTCCTTCCCAGATAATTACTTACTTTTAACTTAGTAGAACTCCAGCCTCAAAGACGATCAGCAGTTCTTATTGTTAATATATCAGCAACATTCTGAATCAAAGCTGTCCATGCTTGTGACATTTTGCCCAGCACTGCACCATGTTTTGCGTGTTCATGTCCTGGGTATGTGGTTGGTCTTCTCTTGTAGGGAAGAGAACATAATGGAATTCAAGAAAAACAAACAAACAAACAAACAAACAAACAAACAAACAAAAAAACAGTATGCTTAAGTGTTCTACTGTTAAATTTAATTACTGAGCTAATTATGACCCATTAACTTACCTACCATTGGCCTGTATCAACCAAGTGGGTTGGTAAATCTACCAGTAGTTCTTCTGCTATTCAAATTCATTCATTCATTCATTCATTCATTCATTCATATTCTCTCATTTTCTCTATTATGCTTACTTTACTTTAAATATTTTGTGTTATATACCACCAAGTCAAAGATTACAAAGTCTTCTCAGTTTCTGAGTTTAGTGACCAATGATTTGCTGAGGTTGAGCTTCAGAACTCAGACATATACAATACCAATACACTGTTCAGATGTCTGAGGTCCCCATGTAGCCTTCCCTGATTAATATCTTCTCAATTCCTAACTTAGCCCCACATTCTAGGTTTTTAACCCATTGAGGTGTTGTTAGATAACTTTTCTTGAAGCATTGAAACACTTGGCATTAAACCAAAGTTAGTGTAAATATAACTATGCATTGTTTCCTCTTTTGTTAGCAATTCACTAGTCTGTGATGGAACAGTGACTCAATAATTCTATTATCCAGGTATTAAATACCTCTTCAAAATCTCTCGATATTTACATCTTCCTTACTATAAGATCTGAGTATTGAAAGGAATTCCTCCCCTTTCTTGAACTCACTTTTTCATATTCTATTAAGCCATTTCATATTCTAATTCTTATTCTATTAGTTTTACTTATGAAGCAGTATGCTTTTCTGATCTTCTATTTTTTTCGAGGTGTCATAATAATGAACATATCATGCAATAGATACTGTAAGATCAAAAATATCTTTTTTTTAAAGATTTATTTATTATTTGTAAGTACACTTTAGCTGTCTTCAGACACTCCAGAAGAAAACATCAGATTTTTTTTTTTGTTACGGATGGTTGTGAGCCACCATGTGGTTGCTGGGATTTGAACTCGGGACCTTCGGAAGAGCAGTCGGCACTCTTAACCACTGAGCCATCTCGCCAGCCCCGATCAAAAATATCTTAAAATGCAATATGTACCCTTCTAGAAATCTTCATCTGGCAAGAGCCATGATGATTGTCTCACAATAGTTATTTATCCCCACTTTTTATGTATTTACACATTTTATACTATGTTGAATCTTGAGAAAAACATTTATAAAACCATTCTAATAACTTATATTATTATATATAATATATCAACAAATAAAAATTTATATGTATAACCATTCTAATGCCTTGACCCAATTTATCTGTAAGCATACTAATAACTTGAACCACGTCTTAGTGAGGGTTGCTATTCCTGCACACAACATCACAACCAAGAAGCAAGTTAGGGAGGAAAGGATGTATTCAGTTTACACTTTCACATTGCTGTTCATCACCAAAGCAAACCAGGACAGGAACTCACACAGGGCAAGTACTTAGAGGCAGGAGCTGATGCAGAGGCCATTGAGGAGTGCTGCTTACTGGCTTGTTTTCCCTAGCTTTCTCACTACTACTACTACTACTACTACTACTACTACTACTACTAATTGACTAGGCAATTTTTTTTTATGGAAGCTGAAAATTAATTACATCCATAGCAACACTACATCATGATATACTAGTTCTGTTCTGAAATGCCTACCTATATAACTAGTTAACTACAGACTTTATAAATAACATATAAACATGGAGACAACATTTTAAAGCTTGAGAATACTTTTTAAATTAACATTAAGTCAGGTTTAAGATAAAAAATGAAATACTAATAAAATTAAGCCATTGAGTGAGGAACTATTAGAGAAGAACACACAACTTTAGAGTTAAGTTTGAAAAGATAGCACACATTATTTCTAAATGGATTTCTCTTCATGCCACTGAGTATAATTAAAAGATTTCCTTGTGTGTTAATTTTCAATTTCCATACTTGTGAATTTTTAGATAGGCAGGTTAGGAAAGAAGTCTATTCTTCATAAGAATCATCAGTAGTAGTAGTTGTTCTTTTATTATTATCATTAGTAGTAATTATTATTATTAGTAGTAGTAGCAGTAATAGTAGTAGCAGTATTTCCTTTATTTATATCATAAATGTTACCACTTTCTGCACCCCCTTGCAGGGGTCTTCCTACCATCACCTCTTCCCTATACCTCTGAGAGGGTGTCCTGCCTCAGAATTCCCCAACCTAGGGCATATCCTCTGCCACAAAGTCTAGACAAGTCAGCTCTCTGTTTCATATGTGCCAGGGGCCTCATACCAACTTGTGTATGTTCTGTCTTAGCTGCTGGTGGAACTTTTCATAGAACAGGCATGCTAAGCTCCTGTCTGCCAGCACAACATCTAACATCAATAATAGTGTCAGGGATTGGAGCCTACCCATAGGATGAATCCCATGTTGAGTTGTTCACTGTTTGGTCATTCCTTCAGCCTCTGCTCCACTATTGTCTATAGCAGAGACTTTTAAAGAAAACAAATACTTCCTTTGAGAAATGATATTCTAATTATTTTAGAATCATGTCATATACACAGCATGGCACATTTCAAATTTCAAGATAGGTTCTTTGTTGTTCTCATTTCATTTATCTCATCATTGTAATCTACTTTTTGTTAGTGTTTTAGCTTTGTTTTTATGTAAAAATATGTATTATATGATGTATTAAATATTACTGTATAAATATAAAGATAAAATATAATATATCTTTTCCATTTAAAATACATGTAACACAAATATTGAGGTATGTTATGGTCCATTTTTTGCATGTGTATATCAAATTGCTCTAATTCAAATCAAATTTACGAGTACTTTCACGTATACATATATACATATATTACCTCACTCAGGTGATAAATTTTAGTTCCTTCCATTTGTCTACAAATCTCATGATATCCTCATTTTTAATAGCTACATAGTATTCCATTATGTAAATTAACCACATTTTCTCTATCTATTCTTCCTTCTTAGGTTGTTTCCAGCTACTTGCTATTATGGATAAGGCCACTAGGAACGTAGTGGAGCATGTCCCCCTATATTATGGTGGGTCAACTTTTGGGTATATGCTCAACTTTTGGGTATAGTTGCATCTTCAAGCAGAACTATTTATTATCTGATGAACCTCCAGATTAATTTCCGGAGTGGTTGTACCATTTTGTAATCCCACCACCAATGGTGCAGTGTTCCTCTTTCTTCACTTCCTTGCCAACATTTGCTGTCACTTGAGGTTTTTTATCTTAGCCATTCTGGTTGGTGAGAGGTGGAAATGAGAGTCATTTTGATTTGCATTTCTCTTATAACTAAGGACTTGGAGCATTTCTTTAAGTATTTCTTGGCCATTTGAGATTCTTCTGTTGAGAATTCTCTGTTTAACTCTATACTCAAATTTTTTATTGGGAAACAATAAAAGCAACAGAGGAAAATTCATAGCTCTAAGTGACCTAGCAACTTAACAGGACACCTGAAAGCCCTAGAACAAAAGGAAGCAAACACACCCAAGAGGAGTGGAGGACAGGGAATAGTCAAAATCAGGGCCAAAATCATCATCATCATCATCATCATCATCATCATCACCATCATCAACAACAACAAACAACAGCAAAAGAGAAATATGCATCATCATCATCAACAACAACAAACAACAGCAAAAGAGAAATATACAAAAAAAAAAGTCAACAAAACCAAGAGCTATTTCTTTGAAAAAACCAACAAGGTAAACTCCTATCCAAACTAATTAAGGGCACAGATATAGTATCCAAATTAATAAAATTAGAAATGAAAAGGGACACATAACAACAGAAACTGAGAAAAAAAAATCATCAGACCCTACTAAAAGAGCCTATACTCAACAAAACTGGTATATCTAGATGAAATAGATCATTTTCTAGACAGATACCATGTAACAAATTAAATCAAGATAAACTATCTAAACAAATTAAATCAGGTAAACTATCTAACCGGTCACATTTCCCCTAATTAAATAGAAGTCCTTAAAAATCTCCCAATCTATCAAAGTCCAGAGCCAGATAGATTTAGAGTAGAATTCTATCTGCCCTTCATAGAAGAGCTAATACTAACACTTCTCAAACTATTCCATGAAATAGAAACAGAAAAAAACATTACCTAATTCATTCTATGAAGCCACAGTTATTCTGATACCTAAACCAAAGACCCAACAAAGCAAGAGAACTTCAGACAAATTTTGATTATGAATATTGGTGCAAAAATACTCAATAAAATTCTAGCAAACTGAATCCAAGAACACATCAAAACCATCACTAACCACTATCAAGTAAGCTTTTTCCTATGGATCCAAGGTTAGTTCAATATTTCATATATTTTAATAATACTTTTCAATGGAATTATTTTATTTTGATTGTTATTTTAAGATTATTTTTCATTACATGAATATATGTGTGTCTGTCGATGCGTGTTTAATGTGTTCTGGTACTAGTGGAACCAAAAAGACATTATTGGGTACCCTAGAACTTAAATTGCATCTGCTTTGAGCAACCTGATGATGTATATGTTTTATTGTGATTTATGTTCTCTGAAAGAGTATCCAATGCTCTTATCCACTGAACAATCTCTATGGTAACTTTATTATTCTTTTATACAGGAGCCCAATTTATTTTTTATATATTAAACACATATAGTCTCACTAACTAGAGCTGTATCCTTTAATTATCTTCTGAAATAATCAATTTTGGTCTTGTTTCTTTACTTTTCTGTTTCTAATGTATTGATTTGTACTTGTATATTATTTTTTATTATTTTTAATGCAGATATAATATTTTCCTAGTTGTATTTGGTAATTTTATTGCCATGAAATCTACCAACACATTATACAGATTAAATGGAATAAAATGCAGATCACAATTCTGTAACTTATATCTGCCTTAACATTATTACTTTATTTGGGTGTAAGTGTGTTTTTCAACATATAGTTGAGTCTTATTTCCTAAATAATGCTGTTCTTTCTATTGAAATATGTAGATAATTTATATTTAATGCAATTATTGATGAAATTGCTTTACAGTGGATGAACTTAATATTTGTCTTCAATTTGCCTAATATGCTTTGTGGCATTTTGTTCTCTGTAATTTTCTTTAGGATTACTTTAGATTTCTGCAAAAAACATTCCCTTAATTTAACTAGATGGTTGACTGGCTATAATTTTGTAGTTATTTGTATGTTTGCAATGTGTTTGTCATTTATACCTATAACTAGTTGCATCAATTTTCAATGAAGTTTGAATATTTCCAATAAAGTAGAGTGATTAAATAATACATGTGAATTACTCCTACTTTTACCATTCTGCTATTTTATTAGACTTTCATTTTTTAAATAAACCATGGTTGATTTTTATATTTTAGCTTATTTTACTAATATGTATATATGAATATTATTATTTTTGACTTTATTTAAAAATTAGCTTTAAAAGTGATTGAGATAATAGAAAGAGGTCATTAATCTACTCATGGCTTCCCCTGTTCTCTTCTTTTATGTAAATGTATGTTTCCACAATGCTTTAAGGAAGACACTATGGTAAATAATCTTATCAGTTTGTGTTTCCCTGGATTCAGCTTTTCCTTGTCTTTGAAATAGATCTCTCAATATATTCAGTTAGTGTTTATACTATCAGGCATTCTTCTTTATTTTAAAAATGTTTATTCAAATTATGTTATTTCTAAGTAACAGTTCTGTGATTATTCTTATCTTCATAAAATGCCTTTTGTTAACATACATTCAAAGTTTCTCATTTTGCTGATTTTTGCAAAACTGATTACATTATATAACTTAGAGTTCTATCTCTTATTTAAAGGGACAGGAATCTCATTAGTGAACTTCATGTATTTGCATCTTTTAGATTTCATAAAGATGAAAAATCATTGTTCTTTGATGATCATTCTTTTGTTTCTTTTTTCCTTCAGGTTTTTCAATGATACATATGGTGAGAATTTGAAATTGGTCTTTATCAATGATGCTCTGCTGATAGACTGAGATTTGAGATTGTTTTACTCTTCAGATGACATGTTTTGTGGTGTAAGCAAATGTGTAAATTTATCCTTTTAAGATTCATAATATTCATTAATTTGTAAACCAATTCATACTTTAAGCATATTAAACACCATAGATTTTTATTTCCAAATGTTCACTGTGAATACCTTAAAGATTTCCATAATTCTACTTAGCATTTTCAGACTTTTTAAACACTTCTTTAGCATAAAACATAGTTTCTATAAGTGTATCATAGTACTTGTTAGTGTTGTCTGTCTTCAGATCAATGTTTGATTCTAATATTTTTACTTCAGCAAAGATCATGCTTGATCCTCCTTTGTATTTCCAGACATATTTTACTGTTACTGCAAAAATTTGAATCATATTTCTGATTTTTTTGTTACACTGTTAGAATTTTAATTGTAGAAATGATTTAGAATTTGTTTAACAAAATCAGAGGCATACTTATTTTTCCAGGACTTATTTTCCTCCATTACAAAATCCAGGGCTCTTTTAGTAGTATTTTTTTAACCTACTTTTATTAATATATTGTATTCTTTTTAACAATACATACATATATATGATAAAATTTGTTTATGCTTCCCAAACTGATTCTTTTCTCCCTCCTACCACTATAGTAAGCTCATCCTTTAGTAAAACCTTTCCTCATACTCATATTTGGTGGTGAGTATGCATCTTTGTGTGAATGTTATACTGAGGTAACTAGGGGTGTCTGCATTGGAATTTCCCAATAGAGGCAAATGAGCTCACTAGTGGCTATATAACTAGATACTATACTGCCTGCTCTCACAAAACCGATTCTTATGGGTTAGAGCCCTGTGAGCTTCTTCCACACTGTGACTGACTGTTCAGTATCTCCAACTGTGTAGGGACAGGGTCAGTAGATGTAGATGCTGTAAGTTCATGTTTGTCAAGGCCATGTTGTACAAAGAAGATGGAGATTCACAGTCATGTTTTTAAATCCACCTTCCATCTTATGTTATTTTCTCTGTATCTTCTGCACAATTTATTGAGAGTTTAAAGGATGCTATAAATATTTTCTGGATGGCTGAGCCTTTAGCTTTTAGTTTCAACATTTTCTGAAGCAATGTGTTACCTATTCACTGAAAACAGGGACTTCTCTGGTTAAGAAAAAAAAAAAACAAAAAAAACAAACAAACTAGCTTTCGTGTTTGAATAGAAATGTAGCTATGTAGAGGAAGTAAGCTGCTGGGTCAGCTTCGTTAAGCAATAGTAAAAGTTTCTTCCCAGAGCCTAAAACTTGCTCACTTATGGATTTTATATAAGGTTACAATACTTATTAGTGGTTTATTCATGTCACTGACACATTATTAGGCACATTTTGTCTGGTGGGAAAATACTGCTGTTCACACAGTATTGGTTGTTCTGTGGGTTCAGAAATGTGGGAGAGCACTTATGTTTTACACTTTCATAGCACCATCCATCACTTTTAGAGGTGGTAAGGAAGGAGCTTCCAGCTTGTTTCCAAATTGATTTCTCCATAACATATATAAGGTATGTAGCAAATTCAACATCAGAGTTTTCTCAGTTCTGGTGAGATAGCAGAGAAACTAGCTTTGTGGGACTCTCTAACACTTTTTCAAAAAATAATCAGTCTTGGTGTCCTGCATCTGATAAACTAATATTGAAAATGTGGTACATAAATAAAATTGAATTTTATTCTGTTGTAAGAAAATATGGACTTGTGAGCTTTTTAGGTAAATGAATGAAAGTGAGGGAAAAAATTATGTTGAAGGAAGTATAGAGGCACAGAAAGCAAAACACCATATGTTCTTTCTCAAAGCCAGATCCTACCCTTGATTCATTTGTCAGTTCTGTGTGTTTAACTTGAAGTATATCCAGAATCTATGAAGATAGAAAGGAGTCAGTGGGGGAGGGGATTACCTGAAAGGAGAGGAATATTGGCATATGGGTAAAATGGAGGTGATATAAGGAATACTGGGACAACAAAAAAGAAACAAGGTAAAGAAATGGTAGGAAGAAAATAAAGAGGAGAAATGGAGAACATTAGTAATAGTAAAAATCTAGTAAAAATAATCCACACAGAAACATATCACATTGTTGTTGATTTGAAACCATAAAAGAGATGTTGAAGGCAAGTACTCTGCAAAGGTAGATAGTGGTTCTATACATAATAGGTCACTAAACAAAAGCTCTGGGGCCAGGTGTAGACTGTTGAGTCTCTTAGTCTTATTTTAAGAATAGGCTCTGGTGACAAAAGTATTTTATCTATATGTATATATCTCTTATTTTTCTAGTGGTTATTTACTCTATTATTTATTTATTTATTTATTTAGATTTTTTTTTTTTTTTTTTTTTTTTTTTTTTTTTTTTTTTTTTTTTTTTTTTTTTTTTTTTTTTTTTTTTTTTTTTTTTTTTTTTTTTTTTTTTTTTTTTTTTTTTTTTTTTTTTTCAGACAGAGTTTCTCTATGTAGCCCTGGCTGTCCTGGAACTCACTCTGTAGACAAGGCTGGCTTTAAACTCCTGATAAGAATTTTTCTCAACACTCAAAGGGAACTTTACAGAGATTGCTTAGGTCTTTATACAGTTATCACTGTTCAAGATCTCTTCCCTGTACTCCGTAGCTGGTTTAGTCTCCTCTCCTCTTCTCTTCTCTTCTCTTCTCTTCTCTTCTCTTCTCTTCTCTTCTCTTCTCTTCTCTTCTCTTCTCTTCTCAGTTCTACTATGCTTTATGCCCATTCCTTTTGAATTTCTATTGGCTGCTTCTTTCTTTTGAGTTTATGCCTTCAAATTTCTCTCAAAGGAAAAAGCTGAGACAACTGTATTCACTACTTACCTTCTGCTATCACTTGGATTTTTCTTTTGTGTCTCATGGCTAAATTCTAAATATTTATAAAACTCAAGCTTGGGCTACACCACTGTCTCTGCCTCAGCAGAATGGGAGACTGAATTCCCAGCCTAGCTTCAAGCAAGTATTTATAGGGGTAAGCAATCAAGCAAGGGGGTTTTGAGCATGGCAAACCTTTGATTGTAGGAGGCGGGGGGCTATTGTGGAATTTTGTTGCCCTTTAAAGTAATTGGCTGGTGCTAAAGGCCAAACCATAAATTTGACTTCTGTTCTCCTCCTGATTGGTGGTTGTAAGGAAATGAAGGGCCAGGGGCAGACTTGTTAGAGAGTAACCTGGAAACTAATGCTGAGTGCAAATTTGTTTGAGAGTAATGTGGAAACTGGTGCTAGGTGCCAGCATGTTAGTTAACTTGCATTTAGCCTTAGGTCAGGTTCTCTAAGATCTTGGGGTCAGATTCTGACAAGCCTGTAATTTTAACATCATAGAAATTTAGTGTAAAATTAGGGGGAGACAAAAATGAAAAACATCATGGAGATATTTCATAAATATGTTTCCTGTTTTGGCCAAGGATATTTTTTAAATGTACTTATCTTACACCATTTCATGATTAGACTGGCATTTAGTTAGGAAAATAATTTCATATTTTAGTTATTTATGGATTTAAAAGTAACATGAGAGACTAGATCCAAATTAATCAGAGTTAACCTACAGGGGGGGGGGGGGAAGATTAAAGCCAAAATGAGGGTATCCCATTGTTGTCCCCAGAAACAGTGAAAGAACTTCAGATATCCAGAAAGAAACAACCATTTGATTAATAACTTTTGTTAGTTTTACTGTTTCCATGTTTAACTTCTGTTTCCATGATCTCTTTATTAATAAGAGTAGGGTGTTGAAGTCTCCCACTATTATCTTGTGAGGTTTAATGTGTGCTTTGAGCTTTAGTAAAGTTTTACTTATGAATGTGGGTGCCCTTCCATTTGGATTCTAGATGTTCAGAACTGAGAGTTCATCTTAATATATTATTCCTTTGATGAGTATGAAGTATTCTTCCTTATCTTTTAAAATAACTTTTGGTTGAAAGTTGATTTTATTTAATATTAGAATGGATATTCCAGCTTGTTTTTTTGGACTATTTACTTGAATTTTTTCCCAGCCTTTTACTCTGAGGTAGTTTCTGTCTTTGTCACTGAGGTGTGTTTCCTATATGCAGCAAAATGCTGGGTCCTGTTTATATGTCCAGTCTGTTCGTTTATGTTTTTATAGTGGGTAAGTGTGTCCATTGACATTAAGAGATATTAAGAAAATGTGATTATTGTTGCTTTCTGTTATTTTTGTTTTTAGAGGTGTAATTATGTTTGTGTGACTACCTTCATTTAGGTTTGTTGAAAGAAGATTACTTTCTTGTGTTTTCTAGGGAGTAGTTTTCCTCATGTTGGAATTTTTCATCTATTATGCCTTGTAGGACGGTATTTGTAGAAAGAGATTGTGTAAATTTGTTTTTGTCATGGAATATCTTGGTTTCTCCATGTATGATAATCGAGAGTTTTACTGGTTATAGTAGCCTGGGCTGGCATTTGTGTTCTCTTAGAGTTTGTATGACATCTGTCTAGAATCTTCTAGCTTTTATAGTCTCTGGTGAGAAGTGTGGTGTAATTCTGATAGGTCTGCCTCTATATGTTACTTGACTTTTCTCCCTACTGCTTTTAATATTCTTTCTTTGTTTAGTGCATTTGATGTTTTGATTATTATGTGACAGGAGGAACTTTGTTTCTGGTCCAGTCTATTTGGGGTTCTGTAGGCTTCTTGTATGTTCATGGGTATCTCTTTCTTTAGGGTAGGGAAGTTTTATTCTATAATTTTGTTGAAGATATTTACAAAAAAAGCTACTTAGAGAGCTGATCTTAACAAACAAAAATTAAGAAGAAACTGTATTTTGATAGTTATTGTTCATTGTCAATATGACTATACTTATAATCATGTCATCAAGGAGCAAATAAATTTTTTTTTGTGTGTTCCTAGAATCATATTTTCTGGATAAGTTTAACTGAGGATGTAAAACTTACCAGGAATGTACATTGTAGCACTTCATAGAATTTCAATAAAATAAAGAATACAGACAAGAGAATAGCAGTCTGAGAATAGCAGTCATCTTGCTCTCATTCTAGACTATGGTTCTGATGTGGTCAGTAACCACATGCTCCTAACCCAATACTTTCCCCTTATGGTGGACAGTACGTTCAAGCTGTAAGCCAAAATAACCTCTTCCTTCTGTAAGTCACATATTAAATATTTTCTTCTGTCCTGCATTTGTCATACTGTTGTGGTTAGCCCTGACGTTACTTGTTTTTTGAAGCTAATTCTGCTCTCCTGGGAGGGATTGTGATTGAGTAATTCCTAAGGGTACTCAGGTGACTTCTTGTGAACCATCTAATAAATAAAAGAGTTAATCACTGGACAAGTAGGCAGGACTTCCTGGTTGGATGGAGGAAGAGAGGAAACAGGAGAGATAGGCTGTTTTGGACAGGGATATCATGAGGTCAAGATGTAGCTGGGGTGTTTCCTGGTTTCAATGGCAGATATGTCAGGATTCACCCCTGGAAAATTTGGATTTAATAAGGCTTACAAGATTAGTATTTTAGCTGTTGCACTCAGTGTTTGAGCTACTATTGTACTAAGTTTGTGTGGTGTTTTCCTTCACATAGCAGCTTGGCTCCTCTGGGTTCAAGAAAGGAAGTTGAGAGGCAAAGCATGAGTTTGCCTGATATAAATCTCAAAGGCCATGGGCATTTGAAGCATGGGGCTGCCATGGTAATGACCCACCAGTGGGAACCTAGTGAGCGGGGTGGAGAGATTGTGGAGTTCTGAGTCAGAGATAAAAACAGGTCAGCCATTGCCCACCAGCACATGGCCAGCTAGGTCTTGGGGACAGAGAGTAGGCAGCAGTAGAACAGGCACATGTGGGATTTTTAGTTTGTTTGTTTTTTGTTTGTTTTGGTTTAGTTTTTTGTTTTGTTTTGTTTGGGATATATATATATATATATATATATATATATATATATATATATATATATTTCCTGCAACATCATACCATCTCTAACCTAAGTCTGTTCTTTTGTTCTCACAGTTGCCTAAATTTGTGAAATCATAACATACTGCTCTCTGTGAATATCTCTGATATTTTGTAGCAAACTTCCAACTCATACTTGTTTCTTGTCATGAGGAAATAATTCCTCATACCTTGACATTTCCAGGGAAATTTAGCACCGCTACTCTTCGTTTTTGATCACTTTCTATTTCAGAAGAATTTTTTGATAAATGTTCTTATCAACAGACTACATTTGACTCACTTTTAATTTAAGATGATCTAAAAAGTAAAGCCAAAATGGAAATCTTCAGATTTACAATTAAACTCTTAAGACTACATCCAAAAATCAGCCAAAGATTTCCAACATTTAAACAAACTAAAAGGAAACACACACACACACACACACACACACACACACACACACACACACAAACATCTTATTAGCAGCTGAAAAAGCATCTGAAAAAGTCAAATTATGATGAAAGTTTTGGAGACTTATGGTAGAGCTAAAAACAACTAGAAAGAAAGAAAGGAAAGAAAGGAAGGAAGGAAGGAAGGAAGGAAGGAAGGAAGGAAGGAAGGAAAAAGAAAGGGTAATTAATGAACTGATTTCTAATGCTGTTATTCTATATACAAAGATTGATATCTAGTCCAGTTCTTGTCTTGTCAGAGAGACAGCCTTAAGTAGCTGACGAAAGCAGATTAATGAATCCACAAGTAAATATTAGGGAGGGAAGGAGGGAGGGAGGGGCCGAGGGAGGGAGGGACCGAGGGAGGAAGGGAGGGAGAAAGGGAGGGAAAAGGGGGTGTTTGTTGGTCTTTATCAGTTGTCTCCTTTTTAGAGCTTGGGAAACCCTACAGAAGATGAGAGGAGGAATTCTGGGAGCCAGAGGGATGGAGAAAAATTACATTACCAAGACTGATAGGGGTCCCCAAGGCTGAAGCACCAATTGTTGAGCTTATCCTGGTGTTTTAGAGGTACTCCTGCCGATGGTTTTGGTGGTGTCTCTCTTTTGCCTACATTTAAAACTCCTTTTCTCCCATTGTGTTGTCTTACCCAGCCTTGATGTGAATGTTTGTGATTGGTCTTATCCTATTTGTTGTGACATGTGTGGTTGATGTCCTTGGGAGTCCTGATGTTTTGAGAGGAATAAATGGAGGTGGAGTGGACCTGAGGAATATGGGAGGTAGGAGAGGGATTTGAAGTAGTAGAGTAAGCTGCAGTAAGGGTATACTATATGAGAGAAGAAGATTTTTTAAAGGACTATTGTATACTACTCATTATGCGATACTCATTGTATGATGCATAAAGATCATACAATAATAATAATTTAATAATCTGAATTCAGAAGACTAAGACCTTAGTGTCATGGGTCTGTGGGTAAAATGCTGGTGACAATTTATATTGCAGCATCTGACTATAAATAAGCCTGAAAAATTTTTTTCAGACATGAATAATTTTTGTACTACTTATTTTGAAATAGCAGTGACATTTCATATCCAAACATAAATATCTGATTTTCATTATATGAAATATCTCTGATGGGAAGCACCTGTCATGCAAACCCATAAACATGAATCCAGCCAATGCTGAGCTCTCAGTTGTGGCTGAATAACATTAAACCTGCAGCTTTCACAGATTAATGATGCTCCATATTAAAGGAAACTAGTAGTGTGAAGTCAGAGCTTACACTAGCTGTAAAAATAATCAGCTGGCAATTAAATCCATCCCAATGGTATGTGGGGAGACAAACCTTGAAATTATTATTTTTTTTTTTTAGTTCATCAAGAAGCTGCAACTTATGAGCTGTAACCAGCATTTTTATGTATTATTTTATATTTCTAAAACTTTTCATGATATTAGATTTTCAATAGGATCATTTCTGTCACAGGCTGTTCTAGGTTTCTTACGAGGGTCATGACTTTTCTCTACAGATTGCAGTCTAAGTTTTGTATTTAATAATCTCCATTGCCCATTGTTCTGAATTACGTTTGCTTCTTAACAATAGTAGGCTATTAGGAGAAGGCAGAGATTCGAGGGTAGAATATCTTGGTATCTGGTTCCTCCATGCTGTTTTGCTGTTTGTGCAAGATTGCTTTTGATGAAGTCAGAACATCAGGAATGTGGGAATTCACAGTTCCCTCCTCAATTTTTAACAGCATTATCTGCTATCCTTTTCACTGTCTAATAATGGATACTGTGTCCTCCGTTTTTCACCTTTAGATGTTTAATTCTTTCTGATGTTTATTTCTCCCTCTTTAATTCTCCCTGAATCTGCCCACATTTGTAATTTTTTTCCTTTTATTGAACACTGAAAATTCTCTCTTTTTAACCCAACATTTTTTTTGTTCTAATACAGAGATTTTTTATTTCAGTACACTCAAGGAATTATAACTGCACTCAAAATCATTTTATAAACAAACTTTTGTTTATAAAATGGTATTAGATTTGTGTGCCATAATTAGTATTACACAAGGCTAGTGGCTTTTTCTAATAAAAACATCAATACTTAGTGGGTGACATACTATGACAGAACAATATATCAAACAAATGATTTATTGTATTATGGAGAAGGTAAAATTTAGGTTTAGAAAGGCTGGCTTTCACATAATATGATAAATCTGTATACAGTCACCAAGGTTTTAAGTCAAAAACTTTAACCTAATCTTCAGGCTAACAGGGTTAATGAAATTAAGAGAATACTTTTATTAATACCCATTTTGAAGGTTTTTTCATTAATTTATTCACTTTGTGTATGTTCCAATATATGCCCCCCCATCACAGACTCCCTCTCACAAACCTCCTCCCCAAACCCTTCTGCCTGGTATCACCCACCCTGGCACATCAAATCATTGCAGGACTAAGAACATCCTTTTCCACTGAGTCAAGACAAGTGGCAGACCAGAGATTCAGGGACAGTCCCACTCCAGTTATTGAAGAACCCTCATGAAGACCAAGCTGCACATATGTATGTGGGGTCTAGGTTCAGTCCATACGTGCTCTTTGGTTGGTTGTTCAGTTTCAGGGAGCCCACACAAAGGTCCTGGTTAGTTGATTCTTGTTGGTTTTCCTGTGAAGTTCCTATCCTCTTCTAGTCCTTCAATCTTTCTACCAACTCTTCTATAAGACCCCCCCAAGAGACATGTAATATTTGGCTGTGGATTTCTGAACCTGTTCACATAGGCTCTGGGGAAAGCCTTTCAAGAGACAGTTATCCTGTCTGCAAGGATAACAGAATATCATTAATAATGTCAGGTATTCGTTCTTGCCTAACAGATGGGTCTCAATTTGGGGCAGTCATTGGTCAGCCCTTACCTCTGTTTTTGCTCCATCTTTGTTCTTGTACATCCTGTAGGTAGGGCACATTTTGGGTTGAAGGTTTTGTGGGTGGGTTGCAATCCTTATCCCTCTGCTGAGAGTCCTGCCTAGCTACATGAGGTAGCCAATTCAGGCTCCATATACCTGACTGCTAGGAGTCTCAGATAGAATCACCTCCATAGACTCCCTTGGGCCTCCTCCTCACATTGAATGGCTGGCATATCTTAGAAGTGCCCTCCTGTTGATTTCTGTTCTCTTTTCTCTGTTCTCCCTACGTCTGATCCCTGGTCCCATTCCTCTCCTCACTTCCCTCCCTTCAACAAACCTCAAGATCTACTTTATTTCCCTGTCTGGGAAAGATTCTAAAATCTTCCCTTGGACCCTTCTTGTTATTTTGTTTCTTTGGGTCTGTGAATTGTAGCATGGTTATTCTGTACTCTATGTTAATATTCACTTATAATTGAAAACATACCATACATGTCCTTTTTTGGTCTGGGTTAACTCAGTCAGGATGTTATTTAATAGATTCATCCATATGTCTCCAAAATTCAAGAGGTTCTTGTTTTTAAATGCTGAGTTGTATTCCATTGTGTAAATGAACCACATTTTCCTTATTCATTCTTCAGATGAGAGATATCTGAGTTGCTTTCAATTTGCAATTATTACATATAAACCTACTATGACCACAGTTGAGCACCTATCATTTAGTATAGGTTGGACATCTTCAGGGGTTATGCCCAGGAATGATATAGCTGAGACCTGAGGTAGAACTATTTCCAATTTTCTGAGAAACTGCCAAATTGATTTCCATGGTGGTTACACAAGCTTGCACTCTCAGGGGTAATAGAGGCGTGATCCCCTTTCTCCACATCCTCGACAGCATGTACTGTCCCTTGAGTATTTTATTGTAGCCATTCTGATGTGTGTATAGTCGAATCTCAGAGTCATTTTGATTTGCATTTCCCTCATGACTAAGGACATTGGACATTTCCTTACATGTTACTCATCCATTTGAAACTTCCCTGTTGAGAATTCTGTTTAGCTCTGTATGCCATTTGTTTGGGGAGGGGGGTTTCAAGACAGGGCTTCTCTTTGTAGCCCTGGCTGTCCTGGAACTCACTTGGTAGACCAGGCTGGCCTTGAACTCAGAAATCCGCCTGCCTCTGCCTCCGGAGTGCTGGGATTGAAGGCATGCAACATCACTGCTTGGCAGTATGCCATTCTTAAAATTGGATTATTGAGATTGTTGGTATCTATCTCTTGAGTTCTTCATATTTCTTGGATTTTAGAAATATGCTCCATGTAGGGCTAGTGAAACCCTTTTTCCAACCTGTAGGCTGTCAGTTTGCCCTATTGAAAGTGTCATTTGACTTGTAGAAGCTTTTCAGTTTCATGAGGTCTCATTCATTATGTTGATCTTAGTGACTGAGCTATGGGTGTTCTGTTCAGGAAATTGTTTCTTGTGCCAATGAATTCAAGCAAATTCCCCACTTTTTGTTTTATTAGAGTTAGTGTATCTGGTTTTTCATTGAGATCTTTGATCCACTTGGACTTGAATTTGTGCAGGTTGATAATACAGATCTCTTTGTGTTCCTCTACATCCATACATCCAGTTAGGCTGGCACCATTTCTTGACCATGTTTTCCAATTTTCATTATATAGCTTTGCATTCTTCATCAAAAATTACAGGTATGGGGGTTCATTTCTGAGTCTTTAATTCAATTCTATTGATTGTCACGTCTGTTTCTATACTAATAACATGCTGCTTTTTCTCTAGCTGCATATGTAGCAGAGGATGGCCTAGTTGGCCATCAATGGCAGGAGAAGTCCTTGGTCTTGCAAAGATTATATACCCCAGTACAGGGGAATGCCAGTGCCAAGAGGCAGGAGTGGGTTGGTTGGGGGCAGGGCAGGGGAAGGGTATAGGGGACTTTCATAGAGGAAACTAGGAAAGGGGATAGCATTTGAAATGTAAATGAAGAAAATATCTAATAAAAAATAATGCTGCGTTTTTACTATCCTGTAGTACATCTTGAAATCACAGATGGGGATTCCTCCAGAATTTCTTTTATTGTACAGGATTGTTTTAGCTATCCTGAGATTTTTTTTTCCATATAAAGGTGAGAATTGTTCTTTCAAGGTCTGAAAAGAATTGTGTTAAAATTTCGATGGAAATTGCATTGAATTTCAATCTTTAGATTGCATTTGGTAAGACTGACATTTTTACTATGTTAATCCTACCAATCCATGAGCATGGAACATCTTTCCATCTTCTGATATCTTCTTTTATTTCTTTCTTCAGAGACTTGAAATTCTTTTCATATAGGTCTTTCACTTGCTTTGTTAGAGTTACACTAAGATATTCTAGATTATTTTTGACTATTGTGAAGGGTGTTGTTTCTCTTGTTTCTCTAACTTCTTTCTTAGCCCATTAATCATTTGTGAAAAGTAGGCCTACCAATTTCTTTGAGTTAATTTTTATCTATTCACTTGTCTAAAGGTGTTGATCAGCCTGACATACATTCTGCTAGATTTTGGGGGGTTGTTCATGTATACTATCATATCATCTGTGAATAACAATATTTTTCATTTTACTCCCAACTTGACCTCCATTTATCGCTGTATTGCTCTAGTTAGGACTTCAAGTATTATAATGAAGCGGAAGGCAGAGAGTGGAAAGATTTGTATTGGCCTTGATTTAGTGGAAGTTTGGGGATTGGAGAACTCACCTGTTATTCTCAGAAGTAGTAGGCCACTGTTGACCTCTGGGAATTCAGATAGAGCTGCAGCATAGCAAATGGCTTGCAGAGAGGGCTGGACAGAGCTTGCCACTGCTGACTATGCTCAAAGGAACCAGCAGGCAGGGAATTGGAGTAAGGAGGTCTTACCTGGAGATTGCTGATGGTTACAGACGTCTGGAATTGCGGTTAGAGGTATGGATTGAATGATGGTGTACAGAGTGGATAGGGCACACCTCAAAGCTGCTGGGCTTGCCAGGGACTCCTCAGAGAAGGGCATTTCGGCAGTTTTAAGTGTTCAAGAATATGAAAATTTTAAAGCTTCAATATTACTCATAATAAATATTTCTATTACCATACTGATATCTAAACTTACCAGGTAACTAAAGAAAAATAATAGTAATAATATACCTATCTTTTAAATTATTAATTAAATCACCTAGTTTGCTTAATTATTGCTAGAACTTCTATTTACTCTATTATAGGCAATAAACATGGGGCAAAACTGCAACCTTGTAAAGGTGAAAGTCTAGTTGAAGAAAAGGTGTTAAGAGGATATCTATAATTTTATACATTATACAAGATTCTAGTCATGATTATTAGTATATTTTATGAGGCAACATGGAATCACAGGAGGAAATGAGTTAATGATATGAAATAGAATGTGAAAGACCAGTGGGCATTATAAAAACCACACATTATCACCACTAGATAACTACTGAGATGGAGATTTCTGAGCTGTGATTGGTAACGTTTCTGGGAATTTATATCAGAGGCCAATATCATTCCTCTATGATGGCTAAACTCGGTTCTTACAGTGACATATTTGGGGAGAAAGAACCCCATTTAAGAAATTACCTTCATCCGAATGGTTTCTGAGTATGTGTTCATTGCTAATTGCCCTAACAGGTTCAGGCCATTGTGGATAAGGCCAGACCCAAGCATGTAAGTCTGGGATGTTTAAGAAAACGTTGAATATGACTGTGGGAAAAAGTCAATATACCGCGGTCTTCCTTGTTCTCTGCTTCACTTTCTACCTTCAGGACATTTGCTCAAATATTTTCTTTGGGTTCCTTTAATAGACTGTGACCTGTAAGCAAACCAGTCCTTTTATCCCTAAATTGTTTGGTTGGTGTTTTATAGCAGCAATGGAAAGAAAACTTTAACAACCCCCTTGGGAAAATCAAAATTATTACTGGAAAATGCCAAATATTTCATGCATCAAAAGTAATAATGAAATAACTGGCAGATGAATACCAAAAGTCATCACAATGTGAAAAAGACAAATAGAAAATATTTTCTACAGCTTTTACAAAGAGCATTGCTCTTCAAACCAGATATCAACATAATGAGATTGAAGTAAACTATGGCCCAAATACTATAGTAGAACTACCTCATATATTAATTACAAAGTAAGTGTTGATCTACAGTCACACCATGTATATATAGGGTATGTAGACAGAAAAAAAAATAGTGAGAGTGACACCCTAAAACTTATTTAAATATTAATTATAGAATGTGCATTTATATATAATGCAGAACAGAAGAAAATATGTAAAAATGATGACTGTTAAAACTAAAGAAATAAAAATGGAAAATATGAAATTGTACCCACAAATTAGATATGTTAGAACAATGTTATTTTTATTATCCAGGTATAGAATTGTGATCTGAAATAAAGGCATTAGGAGAAATATAACTCCTCTGAAACTCAGGGGAAGATGCTCTACTCCAGATGTTACTTCAAAATTGCAGTCACTTGTAACTCCATAGCTTCAATTATTGCCTCCATTGTTATTTAGCTTTCTTTTTTCCTCTGTGCCTGTCTTTCTGTGAGAAAATAATCTCTTCTTATAAGGGCATCAGGCACTGGACTTAATCGCAATCTAATACCACATCAAATAACCTGATTATATATGCATAGACCTTATAGATCTTTCCTCCAATGAATATCATATGCAAGTGGATCTGGAAATAAAAGGTATGAAGATTCTATGTTCAACTCACAACAGGAAGTTAAACAATCAAAAGATCTTTAGCTTTACACTAAGAATAACAGACTACAATTAAATAGTCTACTCAGAGACAAATTATTGGATGAGAGCTTTTTTAGGGATAAACCTGTCTATAACCAGTAAAATGACTTTGACAGAAAAAAAATTGCAATGAGAATTTCAGGTAGTTGGTGCTGTGTGTGTGTGTGTGTGTGTGTGTGTGTGTGTGTGTGTGTGTGTGTGCATGTGTGTGTACATGTGTGTGTGTGTTTGTGTGTGTGTGCCTGTCTTTTGTTCCCAGAAGGGTTCATCTGTGCAGACTTGGTGCTCAGTGTAGAGGTTTGAAGGCAGTGAAAATTTAACTTGTAGTGCTAACTGCAAGGCTCTCAAAAAAGGAAAAGGTAGTTATCATAAAAACATTAGTTACTGAGAGAATATTATGTTATAAAACTTCATTTTGTTTAGTATAATACTGTTTTTTGAAAAACACTTTGGCCTTTTGATTTTCACTGTATCTTTTCTTTTGCATAAACCCCCACCATTGCGATGATATACAGGAACATTTGAACTCATCCTGTGCCTTTGGACATACAAAACTGTGAGCTAAACATTCTTCTTTCATTATGGTTACTCACTTCTGGAGTTTTACTGTGACAATGAAGAGTACATTAATACAATACAAGAATAAAATAATTCTAGAAAAATGCTAAAACACAGATCCAACTAGAAAATGTCCATGAGTTTTTAAATGATTAGATGAACAGAAGAAGTATTTAAGAACTAAAATATGTATCATATGGTTTCATTAAGTAAATAATGAAGAGAACAAATAAATTATAATGAATTCAATAATAAAGATTCAATCACCTTGTATCTGCATCAAAAAATTAAAACTTCCCAAAGAAGAAATCCTGTTTTAGTAGTTTTTATTTTTTAGATTTTGAAAGTCCTCTAGATTTTTTCTTTTTTTTATTAGATATTTTCTTAATTTACATTTCAAATGCTATTCCGAAAGTCCCCTTCCCCTCTCCCCCCTCCCTGCTCCCCTGTCCACCCACTCCCACTTCTTGGCCCTGGCGTTCCCCTGTATTGGGGCATATAAAGATTGCAGTGCCAAGGGGCCTCTCTTCTCAATGATGACCGACTAGGCCATCGTCTGCTGCATATGGAGCTAGAGACATGAGTTCTGGGGGTTCATATACCCAGAAGATGCTCCAACTGGTAAAAAGGACACATGTTCCACTATGTTCATAGCAGCCTTATTTATAATAGCGAGAAGCTGGAAAGAACCCAGATGCCTCTCAACAGAAGAATGGATACAGAAAATGTGGTACATCCACACAATGGAGTACTATTCTGCTATTAAAAAATGAATTTATGAAATTCTTGGGCAAATGGATGTATCTGGAGGATATAATCCTTAGTGAGGTAACCCAATCACAAAAGAAGTCATTGGGTATGCACTCACTGATAAATGGATATTAGCCCAGAAACTTAGAATATCCAAGATACAGTTTGCAAAACACAAGAACATCAAGAAGGAAGACCAGCTCGTGGATACTTCATTCCTCCTGTGAAGAGGAAACAAAATACCCATGAAAGGAGTTACAGAGTCAACGTTTAGAGCTAAGATGAAAGGATGGACCATACAGAGACTACCCCACCACGGGGGATCCATCCCATAATCAGTCATTAAACTCAGACACTATGGCATAGGACAGCTAGTGCCTACTTAAGGGACCCTGATTTAGCTGCCTCTAGATGTTTTTAATAGCTTCTGTGCCATTTTAAAGTCTATCAACCTTATACTAGGGTTTCAATTCATCCATAGCTTGGCCAACACATAGGTTGTTTTGTTTATTGTTTATTTTGTCTTGATATTTATTTTAGAGTGGTTCTAACACAGGTTATTCACTTATACTCTGTGATTAGTGGTATTTGACATCTTTATATACGCTTACAGAAATTTATATTTTTTGTAAGGTAAATGAAAATTTGTTGTTCAATAAATACAAAACTTAACCTGTAACAAATAAGTAGATTCTAGAATCTGCTGGAAAAAGCATTGTCTCTAAGTACCAAAATGGTATTATGCATTTGAACAATTTAAGAGCAGATATTATTTCAGGTATACTTACCAAAGAATGCAAAATAAAACAAAATGCAATGATACATAAAGATATTTTGCTAGCTGTCCGATGGATGTATTACCTTGACTTTGGTAAACAATGCAATGTGTGTTTCAATATGTCCAAGCTGATCAAACTGAGTTAAAATGTATGTGAAATTTTCATAGGAAAACGAGAGGGAAACATCAACATCTATATTTTTTATGGATAATGAAGATGATAATTCTATTCAGTAATATGGGTTTGTGCGGATTGGAATGAGTATAATTAAGTTCAATTTTGCCCCTAATATTTCTGAAACAGATCTAGATGATGATTAAAAAGTTAATTGGACTGGCAGGAAATCTGATAATAACGTGATTATTTAGGAATAACCACCTTAGAAAGATCCATGTTATAATTTGGAAAAGAAAATTCAACCAAAGTTGGAAAAGACAGATACAACAAAGTGATAACAAGCCATTTTTAAGACTTCAAGTTTCTACAATTACACATTTTGTGTTACATTGCTATAGTTTAAAGTACACCAATCATAAATCAAAATACATAAATCAAAGTTAATAAAGCCAAAATTACTATTTAAAGATGAAGTAAAAAAAAAAAAAAGACATACAGTTAAAGATTCTAAAATGTCTGAACAGGAAATATGATTCTGCAGTACTACCAAATTTAAATTTTCATATACATATCAGATACCATGCAAAAAGTTAGCATTCTAGGAAACAAGAAAGATAAAAAAAGACATGAAACAGAAGCTGAGGAGATGCAGTTGAGGCAATCTGAATTTTATACTAGTAGGAAGTTTCTGCCTGCTGTATTGATGGGTGAGTAATAAAATATACCACTTGGTCAGATTCTTCAAACATCAGAAACTGGATAGCAGTGGTTCCTGTTTTGGCACTTTTTGCCAATACTCAGTCTCAGAAATAGAGTTACAGACAAACTTCTCAAAAATACTGAGTACTTTCAGATCTCTCTATGTACTGTTCCTGGATAAAATGGATGATAAAAATATGGGCATTTCTTTTATTATCAGTACATATCCAAAGCACAAGTCAGGTGCCTACATCAAGAAATATAAACCTTAGGAAATATTATACACAAAGTAAAAACTTAAGACTAGCTATTTTTTTCTTTTTTATTTAATTAATTTATTTTTTATATTCTATATTCCATTCCCTGCCCTGACATCCACCCTCCAACTGCTCCACATCCTAAACCTCCTCACCACCACACCCTATCTCCACGTGCATGCTCCCTGGGACCTCCAGTCTCTTGAGGGTTAGGTGCATCATCTCTGAATGAACACAGAAAAAGAAGTCCTCTACTATGTTTGTTGGGGTCCTCATATCAGCTAGTTTATGCTGTCTGTTTGGTGGTCCAGTGTCTTGGAGATCTCAGCTGTCCAGATTAATTGAGACTGTTGGTCCTCCTACAGGATCATCCTTCTCAGCTTCTTTCAGCCTTCACTAATTCAACAACAGGGGTCAGCTGCTTTTGTCCATTGGTTGGGTGCACATATCTACATCTGACTCTTTCAGCTGCTTGTTGGGTCTTTCACGGGGGCAGTCATGAGAGGTCCCTTTTATTTTTCTAGCACTCCATAGCCTCAGTAATAGTGTGAGGCCTTGTGACTTCCCCTTGAGCTGATCCCACTTTGGGCCTGTTGCTGGAACTTCTTTGCCTCAGACTACTCTCCATTTCCATCCCTGTAATTCTTTCAGACAGGAACAACTATGGGTCGGAGATGTGACTGTGGATGTCAACTCCATCTCTTCCTGCTGGAGGTGGGCTCTACAAGTTCCTTCTCCCTGCTGTCGGGGTGGGCATTTCATCTAAGGTTCCTCCCTTTGATTCCTGAGAGTCTCTTACCTCTCAGGTGTCTGGTGCATTCTGGAGGGACCCCCAACTTCCTATTTCCTGAGGTTGCCTGTTGCCATTCTTTCTGCTGGCCCTCAGGGCTTTTGCTCTTTTCCCTCTCACAATACCAGATCAGGTTCTCCTCTCCACCTCCCCACTTCTTTCCCCCTATCCACTTTCCCTCTCAGGTCCCTCCCTCCCTCCCCACTTATGATTGGTTTCTTATTTCTACCAAGTGGGACTTAGGCATCCTCACACGTGGACTTCAACTTGACCTTTTTGAGTTCTATGGACTATATCTTGAGTATTCTGCACTTTTTACCTCACTCAGGATGATTATTTTCTTGTTCCATCCATTTGCCCACAAATCTCAGGATGTCCTTATTCTTAATAGCTGAGCAGTATTCCATTGTATAAATGAACCACATTTTCTGTGTCTATTTTCTGTTGTGGGACATCTAGCTTCTTTAAAGCTTCTGCCTATCACAAATAAGGTCGCTATAAACATAGTGGAACACGTGCCCCTGTAGCATGGTAGGGTATCTTTTGGGTATATTCCCAAGAGTGGTATAGCTGAGTCTTCAGGTAGATCTATTTCCAATTTTCTGAGGAACCTTCAGATTGATTTCCAGAGTGGTTGTACCAATTTGTAATCCCACCAGCAATGGAAGAGTGTTCCTCTTTATCCAAATCCCCTCCAACATGTGTGGTCACCTGAGGTTTAGATTTTAGCCATTCTGATTGGTGTAAGGTGGAATTTCTTGGTCATTTTGATTTGCATTTCTCTGATCAGTAAGGACTTTGAACATTTCTTTAGGTGCTTCTCAGCCGTTTGAGATTCCTCAGTTGTGAATTCTTGGTTTAGTTCCATAACCCATTTTTTGATAGGGTTGTTTGTTTTTTTGGTGATTAATTTCTTGAGTTCTTTATATAGTTTGGATATTAGCCCTCTATTGGGTGTGGGGTTAGTAAAGATATTTCCTCAATCTATAGGTTGCCAATTTGCCTCATTTACTATGTCCTTTGCCTTACAGATGCTTTCCAGTTACATGAGGTCCCATTTGTCAATTCTTGATCTTAGAGCATGAGCCATTGGAGTTCTGTTTACAAAATTTCCCCCTGTGCCAATGAGTTCAAGGCTTTTTCCCATTTTCTCTTCTATTAGATTCAGTGTATCTGGTTTTATGTTGAGGTCATTGATCCACTTTGACTTGAGCTTTGTACAAGGTAACAAATATGAGTGTATTGTCATTCTTCCACATACAGACTGTCAGTAAGACCAGCACCACTTATTGAAGATGCTTTCTTTTTTCCATTGTATATTTTTGACGTCTTTGTCAAAGATCAAGTGATCAAAAGTGTGAGGTTTTATTTCTGTGTCTTGAATTCTATTCCCTTGATCAACATGTCTTTCTCTGTACCAATAGCATGCAGTTTTTATCACTACTGCTCTGTAGTAAAGCTTGAGGACAGGGGTCGTGATTCCCTGTTTCATTATTCTTTTTTTTTTTTTTTTTTTTTTTTTTTTTTTTTTTTTTTTTTTTTTTTTTTTTTTTTTTTTTTTTTTTTTTTTTTTTTTTTTTTTTTTTTTTTTTTTTTTTTTTTTTTTTTTTTTTTTTTTTTTTTTTTTTTTTTTTTTTTTTTTTTTTTTTTTTTCTCTTTTTCCTTTCTAGTTGAATTTGAGAATTGCTCTTTCCACATCTTTGAAGACTTGGATTGGGATTTTGATAGGGATTGCATTGCATCTATAGATTGCCTTTGGTAAGATGACCATTTTTACTATGTTAATTCTGTCAATAGATGAGCATGAGAGATCTCTCCATTTTATGAGATTGTCTTTGATTTCTTTCTTGAGCGACTTAAAGCTATTGTCCTACAGGTCTTTCACTTGTTTATTTTGTGAATATTGTGAATGGAATTGTTTCCCTAATTTCTTTCTTAGCCTGTTTATTCTTTGTATAAAAGAAGGCTACTGATTTATCTGAGTTAATTTTATATCTAGCCACTTTGCTGAAGTTCTTTATTAGTTGAAGAAGTTCTCTGGTAGAATTTTTTGGATTGCTTATGTATACTATAATATCATCTGCAAATAGTGATACCTTTATTTCTACTTTGCCAATTTGTATCTCCTTGATATCTTTTTGTTGTGTTATTGTTTTAGCTAACACTTTGAGCACTATATTGAATAGATATATAGAGAGTGGGCATCTATGTCCTGTCCCCAATTTCTGTGGAATTATGTCAAGTATGTCTCAATTTAATTTGATATTGTCTGTTGGTTTACAGTAAATTGCTTTTATTATGTTTTGGTATGGGCCTTGAATTCCCTGATCTCTCCAATACTTTTAACATGAAGTCGTTTTGTATTTTGTCAAATGCTTTTTCTGCATCTAAGGAGATGATCATGTGATTTCTTTTTCTTTAAGTTTGTTTATATAGTGGATTACATTAATAGATTTATGTATATTAAACCAACCTTGCATATCTAGGATGCAGCCTACTTGATCGTGGTGAATAATGGTTTTAATATATTATTAGATTCGGTTTGCAAGAATTTTGTTGAGTATTTTAGCATTGATATTCATAAGTGAGATCTCATATTCTCTTTTTTTGGTTGGGTCCTTGTGTGGTTTAGGTATCAGCATAATTATGGCTTCTTATAATGAGTTAGATAGTGTTCCTTCTGTTACTATTTTGTAGAATATTTTCAGGAAAATTGGTATCAGGTTTTCTTTGAAGGTCTGGTAGAATTCTGCACTAAGTCCATCTGGTCCTGGGCTGTTTTTGGTTGGGAGGTTTTTAATGACATTTTTTTTTTTTTTTATTTCCTCGTGTGATATGAACTTGTTTAGATAGTTTACCTGCTCTTGATTTGACTTTGGTATGTGGCATCTATCTATAAAACCATCCATTTCATCTTGATTTTCCAGTTTTGCTGAGTATAAGCCTTTTTTTAGTAGGATCTTATGATTTTTTTTTTTTAATTTCCTCTATTACTCTTGTTATGTCTCTCTTTTGATTTCTGATTTTATTTATTTAGATACTGCCTCTTGGCCTTTTAGTTAGGTTGGCTAGGTTTATCTATATTGTTGATTCTCTCAAAGTACCAGCTTTTGGTTTTGCTGGTTCTTTGTATTGTTTACTTTGTCTCTATTTGACTGATTTTTGCCCTGAGTTTGACTATTTCCTACCTACTACTCTTTTGTGTGGGTGTACTTCTTTTTGTTCTAGAGCTCTCAGGTGTGTTATTAAATTGTTAGTGTAAGATCTCTCCAGTTTCCTTACCAGGTCATTTAGTGCTATCAACTTTCCTCTTAGCACTGCTTTCATTGTGTCCCATAAGTTTGGGTATAATGTGTCAACAATTTCATTAAATTCCAGGAAGTCTTTTGTTTCTTTCTTTATTTCTTCCCTGACTAAATTGTCATTGAGTAGAGGATTGTTGAGTTTCCACTTGTATATGGGCTTTCTATAGTTTTTATTGTTATTGAAGACCAACCTTAAGCCATGGTGATCTGATAAGATTCATGGTATTATTTCAAACTTCTTGGATCTGTTGAGGGTTGTTTTGTGACCAATTATATAGTCTATTTTGGAGAAGATACCATGAGGTACTGAAAAGAATGTGTATTCTTTTGTTTTTAAATGTTCTGTAGATATCTGTTAAATCCATTTGGTTCATAACCTCTCTGAGTTTCACAGTGTCTCTGTTTAGTTTCTGTTTCAATGACCTGTTTGGCTGATGTTGGCCCTGAGTTTGACTATTTCCTGGTGAGAGTGGGGTACATTATTATTGTGTGGATTTCAATGTGTGTTTTGAGTTTTAATAAAGTTTCTTTTATTAATGCAGGTGCTCTTGATTTGGGGCATATATGTTCAGAATTGAGACTTTCATCATGAATTTTCCCCTTATTCAATATGAAGTGTCCTTCTTCATCATGCTTGATAACTTTTGGTTGAAAGTCTATTTTATTGGATATTAGGATGGAAACTCCTGCTTGTTTCCTAGGAACATTTGCTTGGAAGACCTTTTCCATCCTTTTACTCTGTGATAGTCCCTGTCTTTGTTACTAGGTGTATGTCTTGTATGCAGCAAAATTCTGGATCTTGTTTTGCCTATCCAGTCTCTTAGCTTATGTCTTTTTATAGGTGAGTTGAGTCCATTAATATTGGAAGATACAAAAGAAAGATGACATAGCTGAATTTTTTATAAATATTTTTCATTTACATTTCAAATGATATTCCCCCTTCCTGCTTAGCCCTCCATAATCATTCTTCCCATATCCCCTCTTCCTCCTCCCCTTAGCCTCTATAAAGTTGCTCCTCTACTCACTTGCTGACAAGAACCTGATATGGCTGTTCCCTGAGAGGTTCTAACTGCACTTGACCAGTGCATTTTATTGTTGATCTCTCAAGCCATTTGTGTCTTGAGAAGGTAGATCTCAGCAGAATTTCTTGGAGAACTCAGTGCGTTACTATGACTTCTTTTGCCACATTGCTCTTCAAACTGAATACTAGGTAGTATTGTCTTTTCTTCTATAGTTGATGACACCTATAGGCCTCCTTGTTTTTTTCAAAGTCCACCTATTATTGGCTAGTCAGAAATGCCTTTTTCAAAAGCCAAGTTTCTTTTAGTTAATATTTCTACCTACCTAGCAATGCTTATGCAAGAACTGAACTGAATTTCTATACTTCTCTCTAAAGGCAACAAATCAATATAAGCTTCAGCCATGCAGTTATTTTCTTGAGTCTTAACTATTCATCACAGCTTTAAAAATTGGACACTTGGACCCTTTGATGAAGCTATATTAGAACACATGCAGTGGCAAATTCTTTTCTGTCACATTTATGTGGTTAATGGTAACATGGGGATATTTTTCCATGTTCTATTAACCAACAGAAAGTCAATACATTTCAGTCAGAGGGCCTTAGTTGCCCTCAATTTGACTTGCCTCAATAACTACTAAGATACTCATGTTCCAGCCAGTGCAGGGTCCTAGACAGGTATCTGTGGATATGGCTGCATCTCAGGAACCATGTCACTCTATTCTTGTTAATGTATGTGACTTTTCAAGCTTAAATTGTGCCATGTGTATTTTCCTCTTCACTTGTCCACAATTTCTCCCATTTAATTTAGATTGTTCAATTACCATTAATTCCAGGCAATCTATTGTTTAATTGGATGGATTTCAATTGCAAATTAGGACTGCTGATTTCAACCGAGAAAGCTAATTTAAACCTGACAACAGGTTTGTTTAAGAAAAAAATAGGAAATGGTATGAGAGAATAGAGACTAGCAGAGCCATTTGTTTGTATATTAAGGTGTCACTTGTTTGTTTAATTAGAACAAAACTGTGGTTCTCTACTAACTAACTTGTTAAATTGCAGATTCCTCTGGTGGGGAATATTGTCAT
This sequence comes from Mus minutoides, assembly GCA_902729485.2. Classification (NCBI taxonomy): domain Eukaryota; kingdom Metazoa; phylum Chordata; class Mammalia; order Rodentia; family Muridae; genus Mus; species Mus minutoides. Next base: position 94,946 of record LR751637.1, on the reverse strand, counting down.
GGATGATATATCTATCCATTTAGCAATTCTAATACAGTTGCTTCATACTTTAGTAGTGTGATTTAGTAAATATCATCATATAGTCATTATATGAAAAAGAATGAAAATTTAAGAAGAAGACATGCAATTCAAGTGTGTGGTACTGTGTTTAGCAAATATAAAACAAATATTCTTTCTTCTCAGAGTACTAGAGAGGTGCTATTGTTTGTATATGCTTGGTCCGGGGAGTGGCACTATTAGAAAGTATGGCCTTGTTGGAATAGATGTGACACTGTAGGTGTGAACATTAAGACCCTCATCTTAGCTGTCTGAAAGCCAGTATTCAGCTAGTAAACTTCAGAAGAATATGTAGAACTCTCAGCTCCTCCTTCACTATGCCAGCCTAGATGCTGCCACGCCCCCCCCACCTTAATGAATATAGACTGAACCTCTGTACCTGTAAGCCAGCCCCAATTAAATGTTGTCTTTATAAAAGTTGCCTTGTGCATGGTGTGAGTATGAGAAAAAATATCCTAAGATGTAGTATTGTTGCTGTGGGTGGTGGACTCATATTTCAGCACAAGCCTATTATAAAATTATAGATATAATATAGTTGGGAACCAAAAAGAAAATTCAAAACTTTAAAATATATAATTAATACTCCTGATACTTCCTGACATGATAAAATATGTATTTCTCTAGCTGCATATATAGAAGAAGATGGCCTAGTTGGCCATCATTGGGAAGAGAGGCCCCTTGGTCATGCAACTTTATATGCCCCAGTACAGGGGAACACCAGTGCCAAGATGTGGGAGTGGGTGGGTAGGGGAGCAGGGTGGGGGATGGGAGAGGGTATGGGGGACTTTTGGGATAACATTTGAAATGTAAATGAAGAAAATATCTAATAAAAATTGGAAAAAATATGTATTTAAGATCCATAATGTTAATTTACCACAAACATGATTTTACAAAGGGAGAAAAGATAAAGTGTGTGAATCAAGAAATGTCTTTGCTAAAAGATAACACAGAACAAAATCTTGAGATGAGTCAGCCATTTGGTGAGTGTTCCAATGATGTTGAGAAAATTTGTTCAAAGAGAGATTGCAATGAAAGTAAAAGTTGAAATACAGCAGGGACATAAATATTAGAAATTTAAAATCTGAGAATTTGCAAGGCAAGGAATAAGTGATAACCAAAGATTCCATAGATTGTTCTGTGAATTCAACATGTGATTCATGGGATACATTAATTCCAAACAGAGCTATTAGTACTACATTTACCCATGGTAAATTCTTTTTCATTGTAGACTTAATGGCAAAATGAGGCATATTAAATATTAGGTAAACACTGTCATTGTTTGCTAATCAAAGTAAGGGTTTCTTAGTACATAGGCTACCACACCAAAAAGTACAGATCAGAAATGAAGATTACTTAAAAACAATGAACACTAAATATATCATTGGCATTTCCCACCCTTGACATTAGAAAGTTAACTATATAACCCCTAAAGAGTGATCACAATCACTCAAATAGCAATGTGTAATTATTCACTGAAATTATGTAAGGATGCATAAAAATAGGCGTAGGCAGAAACTTTCTGCTTTCAAATGACATTTCTAATGTTAAATGCCGTGAAAGGGTCTGTTTAAGAGAAAGTAGAAGCATACTCTCTATTATATAAACATTTACAGAAAATGCTGAGAATAGCTAATTTTTTAAAAATTCCAGATTCTTTTGGAGGCTTCTGTTGAGTTTCACTATCATAAATAGTTTGAGTATCATGGTAATCTTTACTGGATTGTCCTCCTTAGTTGCAAGACATAGTTTCATTTTAGAAAGCATAGAATATCCTTAAGTTTATCTTAAGAACCTACTCAGGATGCATATCACGAACACCGATTGTGCTGAAGCAATGTTTACTCAGAAAGGGAATACTTAGTATGAGAAGGCTCTGAGTTCAATTCTCTGCACAAAGCAGAGGCAGAGAAAGGAACAGGAGTAGGGGCAAGACAAGACAGTTGTATTGGTAATATCAGAATTGTTAATCCTCCTCGTTGCTCCTACATCATAAAACATGCTACCCTATGGGATTATTGTTGTTTTGTTACTTAAACCTTTATTCTTTCTTTCCAGAGATGCCTCTAAATTAAACATGGATTGCTCTCCACTTTGAGTTGGGGAAAATCACTTTTGTGTTCCTATGTAAGGAGTAGCTTCCTTAACTCTAACACAGAAAGTATTCTTTACATATAGATTTGAAACCAATGGCACTTTTAATATTTTAACATAATATTCTCCTCTCGATGAGACTATTTGTTTTTTATAACATAATGTAGACCCTTGTGAAGCTGCACTAATAAAATTGTGTGTATTAAATGAAGGTTATTAAAATCACAAGCATGAGGCTAAATTCTTGGTGTTTATTTAAATAGTGTGCGTGTGTGTGTGTGTGTGTGTGTGTGTGTGAATATGTGTATGTATGTATGTGTGTGAACCCAGATATCATGACAAGTAAAAGCATTTTTTTCTTTTCTGTTTGCATTCACATGTTTTAAAGTAAGATAGAGACATTAATAAAACATTAAAAACTTCTTGGTGTTTAAATGGTTTCTGTGTGTGTGTGTGTGTGTGTGTGTGTTTATCTGTGTGTAAACCCAGATGACATTACATGTAAAAGCAGTTTTTATTTTCTGCATATATCCACTTTTAAAAAAGTAAGATAGAGATATTAATGAACACCACGTATTTCACACCTAGCCTTAATCACCACATATAAATCAAATATCATACTTTTTCACTAAATGTTGAAATTCACAACCAATTCTCATAGTTAGTTGTCTGTGACTATGCAGGGTATTCATACTCTGTACATCTATAAAATAAGAATAGCTATCCTCAAATGTTAGAATACTGTAAAGTAGAGAGGACGTTTGAATAGTTACCACTGGTATGCTATAGCTATGAATTCAGGAGCCAGATTAGGTATGTGAAATTAAGTTATCATTCCTATAATTTTCTGGGAAAGTTTCCTTGTATAAGTGAATAGCACTTTCATCATGCAAAATCTTATCCTGACCCTAGAAGAAGATCAACAATATGAACTAATCAGAACCCCCAGAACTCGTGTCTCTAGCTCCATATGTAGCAGAAGATGGTCTAGTTGGTCATCATTGGGAAGAGAGGCCCCTTGGTACTGCAATCTTTATATGCCCCAATATAGGGGAACGCCAGGGCCAAGAAGTGGGAGTGGGTGGACAGGGGAGCAGGGAGGGGGAGGGGGGAGGGGACTTTCGGAATAGCATTTGAAATGTAAATTAATAAAATATCTAATAAAAAAATGGAAGAAAAAAAAAAGAAAAAAAATTTCCTAGCACTAGTGAAAATCTTCACTATAGTGGACTTGTGACTATGGTTTAGAACAGTTCCTACCCATTATTAATAAACAGAAAGAGGAAATAATAAAACCTCAACATTTATGGGAGAAAACAAAAAAACAAAATTCAAAAACAAAACAAAAAAGAAACCTGATAGCACCAATTTGGAGTAATTCACCTCATAGGTTAGAATAGGATATGCAAGGTCTGAAGAGAGAGCAGAGCTCCCTGAGGTAGACCTGGTAATTAATGTCTAAGCTATATAGTAAGAGAACTATGTGGGCACATGGTGGTACTGGAGGACCAAGTCTAGGTCCTCTGAGTTCACTGAAGGCTGTGCTTCTCAGTGGGGAATTAGATAGTCACAGGGAGAAAAGTGAAAGCTAAGTGATTATAACTTTGTAAAAACATACATGGAAGTAAGAAGCTGCCAGAGGTTTATTGTACATAGTGAGGCTGTGGAGCTTTATTCTATATTAGCAAAATTTCTTGTAAGGACACTAGTAGAAAACAACCACAGCGAAGCTCAGAATGAAGATCCATATCAATTGGCCTCCCATGTTTATGATGATCAAAATGTAGGCAAGAATTCACAGACTGCATGGGAAGTAAAATGATTGTATATTGAGGGAATGAATCAAATTTCTTCATTTTGAAAAGCAGAGGGTCAGGAGGATGAAGGGAAACATGTAGCAATAGGGGGATGAGAGACTGGGGAACCTCTAGAAAGAATCAGAGGGCTGGGATGTGAGAGGTGCCCATAACTCAATAGGAAAGACATTAGTTGAAATGTCCAATAGTGGGGAGATGGAACCTGAAGAGTCCACCTCTGGAAGATAAACAAGGTGCCCAGTCGAGGGATGGAGCCAACTACCCTTCTTCAAAATTCTTGACCCAGAATGGTTCCTGTCTAAAGAAAGTTCAGGAACAAAACAAAAAACAAACAAACAAACAAACAAAAACAACAACAAAAACGCCAAGCAGAAACTGGAGGAAAGGCCATCCTGTGACTGGCCCAACTTGGGATGGATATGTGCAGACAACAAACCCCAACACTATTGCTGATGCCAAGAGGAATTTGCTGACAGAAGCCTACCATGGCTGACCTCTGAGAGGCTATATGAGCAGCTGAGTCAGATGCAGATACAGCAACCATTGGACTAAAGACAGTGGCCCCTACGGAATAGTTAGGGAAAGGACTGAAGTGGGACAGCAACTCTATAGGTAGACCAACACCAACAAGTCAACCTGGACCCCTGGAGCTCCCAGAGACTAAGTCACCAACCAAAGAGCTTGCATGGCCCCGGCACATATGCAGCAGGAGACAACCTTGTCTGGTCTCAGTGGGAGAGATTTCACTTAATCCTGAAGAGACTTGATGCCCGAGGCAAGGGTTGGTGGATGTGGTGTGGGTGGATGGATTCATAAGAGACGTGGGGGAGTGGGAAAGCACCCTCTCAGAGGCACAGGGTACGTGGGGATGGGGTGAAGAAACATCGGAGGGAGAGATTTTGGAATGGAAATAAAACAATTTAAAAATAATTATAAGAAGCAGAATCAAAGTGAGATTTGAATACATTCAAAATGGACTGAAATACTGTCAAGGCTTAGCAAGCTCCTTTACTATGTCATAAAGAGAAACTGAAGTCCCCTTTGATACTTAAACATTCTGTATCTATCAAATCTAATATACTTTGTTTCAAAGAATAAAAGTATTAAAAGGCATGTTAATTTTGCTTTTTCTGAATATTTGATCACCATTAAGAAATGGTATTAAAGTGGTATTGTATCTAAGACACTGAATTAAATACTTTCAAAGAGAGCTCATTATTGGCCTTAACTCTGCTAATACCACACCAGGGAGGGTTCAAAAGAAAGGTGCTTAAAATGCTTCTTGAAGAGAGCACTACTCTTTGGGAATGTGTGTAATGCTTTCATATGTATGTATAAATGAATTCAGATAGGATTCAATGAATATTTTACTAAAAATGCCCTCTTGTGGGACTTGGGAGATGGCTCAAGTGGTAAGCTACTCCATAGGAATTAAGACCTTAGAGTAGATTCTTCAATACTCAATAAAAATAGGCAGTGTCATGTCCCAGGACCTGGGAGTTAGAGATAGAAGACACAGTCAAAATTGAGTTTGTATACCCAACTCTTGCTAGCTTGTGGGTAAACAGGTTTAGGTTATATTCTTACATGCCTTTGTGTGTGTGTGTGTGTGTGTGTGTGTGTGTGTGTGTGTGTGTGTGTGTGTAAGTGTTTTCATGGGAATGGGGAGGACAGATATTTTTGTCTAGTCTTCCTGATATATGGATGCAAATCCTATGGAATTACAGCCTCACCTTTATGAACTCATTGAATATGACTTAGCCAAATAAAGACCATTATTCCACTTATGATAACATTGGCATTTAGGTTTTCAGCATCCAATGTAAGGAGGGATTAACTATTCAGATACAGAGCAAGGCTCTATCTTTTGTAGTAAGAACTATACATGACACCAAAGTAGCTAGAGGGATAGTAAATAAGTCACAAAAAAAAATAGTCTGTGTTATCATGCCGCACTGTTAAGATGGCACCTTTCCTATGTGCCTAGGGGGTTATATGTCATTGAGTCTTAGTTGGAAAAATAAGAAAAAGTAAACTTTTTGTTAAAAAAAATGGCTCTTCTAAGGAGGCTTGTAACCTAAAAATGACCAACATTGCATATTTTTTCTCACTGGCTTGAGCTGAGGTTCTGGAAGACAGTGATAAGAAGAATCCTCCCACTAGGCAGAGATTGGTCACAGGCAGTCTAATGCCATCGCTACTTTTAACATGAATTAGCTTCCTTGCTCTTTGGACTAAGAAGCAGAATGTCCGACTTATTTCTACAGTATCTCAACATATAGGGAGAAGATTATAACAAAATCTTCCACTTAAAATTCATACTTATTTTCTTATTATATCTCAAGATAAGAACAAAGAACTTGTGTCTTACAAGGATGTATTTTGGACCTTCTGCTAACAAGAATATGTGGGAATTTCTTCTTGTTTTGGTATTGAAAATAAATGTTTTTATTTTTTTTCTCATATAGTAAATTAGATACAGTTTCCCCTTCTCTACTCCTCCAGTTCCCTCACGCCTTTCCTCCCAGCAGGACCCACATCTTTTCTGTCTCTCATTAGGAAAAAAAAAAGCTTCTAAGGTATAAATAATGAAATCAATTTACTCTAATAAGATAAAACAAAAATCAACGCATCAGGCTAGGGGCAAGACAAACAAACAGAAGGAATAGAGCCCAAGAGAAGGTACAAGACACAGAGACATACTTGTGTTGGGGGAAATATCTAGAGCTAGTACCTCTGTCAGGTCATTTCAGTCACTCGGACTCTCGGCCTGCCACCTTGCCAGCCTTGCTAGGCCACATGGCTCCCACAAGGCCATCTCTCGGACAGGCCCTGAGTTCTTCTTGCTTTCACTCACAACAGCCCACACTCCCCTGGTTAACCATCTCAACACCTAATTACCCAGTAGAATCAAGACTCTTTTTTTTGTTGTTGTTTGTTTGTTTGTCTGTTTGTTTTTTTTTTTTGGTTTTTTGAGACAGGGTTTCTCTGTATAGCCCTGGCTGTCCTGGAACTCACTTTGTAGACCAGGCTGGCCTCGAACTCAGATATCCGCCTGCCTCTGCCTCCCGAGTGCTGGGATTAAAGGAGTGCGCCACCACGCCCGGCTAGAATCAAGACTCTTAATGCTTAATGAGCCAATCAGATTTATGTATCAATAATAACATAATTTACAAGATGCCAATACAATAATTTCAGAGCCAAGTGACAATGGTGAAGCTTTAACCCAATTATTCTAACCTTTTGATGACACCACATTATCCTCTATTCTGGTTATCCATCCTCTCCTCAGACTCTCTCTGTTTCCTCCACTCCTCACTCTGCCTCCCTTTTCCTGTCCAACCACAAGCCTCCAGCTGCCCAAATGTGGTTGGACAGGGAATATCCTGCAACACACTTGTTTGCATACTCCCATAAAAACACAAAACTAGAAGTCAAAATATACATTCAAAGGACTTATAGAGTAAAGGAGAACATAAAAGTAAACAAAACAGAAAAAAATAATGAGGTAAATTTTACAATACATGAAAACCCTGACATGTCCTTAGGAGAAGAATCTCCAACTATGCCATTTCATTGGGTTTTGCAACAGAAGACATTGATGTGGTGCATGCAAGTTAGACTCCCTTGGAAGTAAGGAAAAAAAAAAAAAAAACTTATCGGCAAGTACTTATCAATTGGAGTTAGCTTCTGGGTGAGGGATGCCAACATGTGCCCACTTTTCCCTTCATACCCGTGGAGGTCCTGTGCATGCTTCCTAGGTCTACATGAGTCACATAAGCTTTGGTCTTGTGGATTTTAGAAGGCCTCATTTACTTGATGTTTTACATCTCCCCTGGCTCTTACCTTCTTTCAGCTTCCTTTTTTTGAGGATCTCCAAGTGCTCTGAAAGAAAAGATTATATGGATCCACCATGTTTAAGGCTGGAAGTTTAACTCTCTTCCTTTTTGTATATCTAACATCATACAAAAGGTTTCTGTGTATGTTCCCATCTATTGCAGAAGGAAGCTTTTCTGATAATGGCTCATTGAGGCACTGATCCTGGGTAGAGCAGAATGCCATAAGGAAGAAGTCATTTTATTGATTTTTTCGTGTTTGTTTACTTGTTTGATTGATTGTTTAGAAGAGTAGTATTTTGCTTTACTCTAGGATACTCAGGTATAGCTATCAAGTCTCTGGTTACTTACACAGTGTTGAATATGGGTTCATCTCTTAGAGTAGGCCTTCAGTCAAATTAGCTGTTTGTTGGTAACTCATTACCACAGGCATTGTGACACAGGCATTGCAGATAGGACTCCTAAGTAGATGAAAGAAGGGTTTGTGGTTGGTTGGTGTTTATGTTCCTTATTTGGTAGCATTTAGAATACCTTCCTGTACCAAACACTCTAGAAAGTATGATTGAAGGCTCCCTGTAGACACCAGCTCTGCCTCTCCATGTGCAATGAGTTGTTTAAGTTTTGTATGCAGCAATGGGCCTTTGCTTTCAGTTAATGAAGTACAACTGGTAGTCTGCAATAGCCAGCAATATTTGGGGGTTCCCTTGGAATTCTTCTAGCCAACATATCAATGAGAAGTAACACAACCCTGGTATTTGATGTCCAGGGATGGTCAATTGGGTCATCTCTCCTAAATGGGAATTTCAACTTGTCATTTTATATGAATAGGTGAAGGCTATAGAGCCAGGAATGAATTAATGTTTTACCTTTTTGACCTGTTTTTATCATGGCTTTACTAATTTGTAACAAATCATTAATTTGTTACTATTTTAACCAATTCATGGCAATTAAAACAATTTTAATAATTGTTCCCCTTAGGACACAGTAAGAGTTACTATTTGCTGTATCTCTTTCTACATAAGGCTTGCACAACTTCTTATTTCAGAACATTGTCAGCTTTCAATTGTAGTGTTGCATAGCACAGCACAGGATAGAGTGTGTGAACTTATCTCTTAGATCCTTTGTCCTTTCAAATTCAAAATGAGAATATCAGTAGTTATATACTGCATGAACACTAAAAGACCAAAATGACATCCATGAATTAGGAATCACATGGAGAATAACGAGAAGTACTTCTTATTCCTTGGGCTTTGCCTTCAGCTCACAGCCTTTGCTTCTTTCTCTCTTTCTTTCTTTCTTTCTTTCTTTCTTTCTTTCTTTCTTTCTTTCTTTCTTTCTCTCTCTCTTCCTTTCTTTCTTCCTTTCTTTCTTCCTTTCTTTCTTTCTTCCTTTCTTTCTTTCTCTCTCTTTCTTTCTTTCTTTCTTTCTTTCTTTCTTTCTTTCTTTCTTTCTTTCCTCTCTTCTCTCTCTTTCTTTTTTTCTAGAACATGATTTTAATATTTTCAACTGTTGATATTAAACAAACAGAATAGTTATTTTAAGATATACTTCATTGTTATGTCTCTCTTTTCATTTCTGATTTTATTAATTTGAATACTGTCTCTGTACATTCTGGTTAGTCTAAGGATTTATCTGTCTTGCTGATTTTCTCAAAGAACCAGCTTCTGGTTTTGTTAATTTTTTGAATAGTTCTTTTTATTTCTATTTGGTTTGCTTCTGTCCTGCTATCTACTCTTCTTGGGTTTATTTGCTTCTTTTTGTTCTAGAGCTTTCAGGTATGCTGTCACGTTGCTAGTGTAAGCTCTCTTCAGGATCATTTTAGAGACAATTAGAGCTATGAGTTTTCTCCTACTACTGCTTTCATTGTGTCCCATAAGTTTTGGTATGGTGTGTCTTCGTTTTCATTAAATTCTAAAAAGCCTTTAATTTTTCTTTATTTTTTCCTTATCAAGTTATCACTGAGTAGAGTGTTACTCAGCTTCCCTGTGTATGTGTGCTTTCCATTGTTTTTGTTGATATTTAAGACCAGCCTTAGTCCAAGGTGATCTGAAAGGGTCCATAGGATTTGTTCAATATTCTTTTATCTGTTGAGACCTGTTTTGTGACCAATTATATGGTCAATTTTGGAGAAAGTACCGTGAGGTGCTGAGAAGAAAGTATATTATTTTGTTTTGGGGTAAAATGTTCTATAATTGTTAGATTCATTTGGTTCATGACTTCTGTTATTTTCAACTCTGTCTCTCTGTTTAGTTTCTGTTTCCATGATCTGTCCATTGCTAAAAGTGGACTGTTGAAGTCTCCCACTACTATTGTGAGGGGTGGTATGTGTGCATTGAGCTTTATTAAAATTTCTTTCATGAATGTGGGTGGCCATGTATTTGGAGCATAGATGTGCAGAATTGAGAGTTCATCTTGGCATATTTTTCCTTTGACTAGAATGAAGTATCCTTCCTTATCTTTTTTTGATAACTTTTAGCTGAAAGTTGATCTTATTTGTTATTAGAATGGCTACTCCAGCTTGTTTCTTGGAACCATTTGCTTGGAAAATTGTTTTCCAAACTTTTACTCTGAGGTAGTATCTGTCTTTGTCTCTGAAGTACATTTCCTGTATGCAACAAAATTTTTGGTACTGTTTATGTATCCAGTCTTTTAGTCTATGTCTTTTTATTGGGGGATTGAGTCCATTGATGTTAGATATTAGGGAATAGTGACTGTTGCTTCCCTATTAATTTTTATGTTATTTTTATGTTTGTGTGGTTGTCTTCTTTCAGGCTTGTTGAAAGATTACTTTCCCAGAATCCCAGGATCCTCGGATGTTTTGGGTTAGGGGTTTTTGCTTTTTGCATTTTCTTTGACTGATGTGTCAATGCTTACTATGCTATTTTCTGTACCTGAGATTCTCAATTCTATCTCTTTTTTTGTTTGTTTGTTTGTTTTGTTTTGTTTTGTTTTGTTTTGTTTTTTGAGACAGGGTTTCTCTGTATAGCCCTGGCTGTCCTGGAACTCACTTTGTAGACCAGGCTGGCCTCGAACTCAGAAATCCACCTGCCTCTGCCTCCCGAGTGCTGGGATTAAAAGCGTGCGCCACCACGCCCGGCTCAATTCTATCTCTTATAATCTGTTAGTGGTGTTTGCATCTATGACTCCTGATTCCTACGTTTTCTAACTCCAGGGTTGTCTCCCTTTATGATTACTTTATTGTTTCTATTTCCATTTGTAGATCTTGGATGGTTTTGTTCATTTCCTTTGCCTGTTTGATTGTGTTTTCCTATAATTCTTTAAGGGATTTTGGGATTCCTAATTAAGGGTTTCTACTTGTTTGCCTGTGTTCTTCTGTATTTCTTTAAGGGAGTTATTTATGTCCTTCTTAAAGTCCTCTATCACTATCATGAGAAGTGACTTTAGGTATGAATCTTGCTTTTCTGGTGTGATGGTGTATCCAGGACTTAGTATGGTGGGAGAATTAGGTCCTGATGATACCAAGTAACCTTGGTTTCTGTTGCTTATGTTCTTATTCTTGCCTCCTGCTCTCTGATTATCTCTAGTGCTACCTGACCTCTCTATATCTGATGTAGCTTGTCCTGGTCCTGGTTGTGTCAGAACTGCTCAGAATTCTGCTATCTCTATGATCTTGTGAGTCTGGGATCCTGGGATCCTGAGATCCTTGGTGTGTCAATGCTCCTGGAAGTCAACCTGCCTTTGGGACCCTGAGATCCTTGTGTGACCAAGCTCCTGGGATCCTGGGATTCTGTGATCCTGTGGACCTGGTTGTGTTAGAGTGCCTGTGATTGGGGCTTTTGCTGGGTGGTGTGGGACTGGCTGCAGAGGTCTTGCCCAAGGTCTGCTCAGGGCATCTGCTCAGACCCAAAAGAACTGGTGTCACTGGTTGGGTAGAGTTCCTAGGTGTCTGAGTCCCACTGATCCTAGTTACTTCCAGTGTTGGGGCAGACAGTTTATCCTCCTCACCTCTGATCCTATGATGCTGGGAGTGTTAGATCACCTGGGAGTGGAGCTTCCTCTGGGTGTTGTGGGCCTGGCTGTAGTGTTCATGCCTAAGGTCTGCTTAGGGCACAGGCCCAGACCACAGCCTTACTTTCTTATCCCGTCCAATTAATTTACATATTTGAAAGTGCTATGTGAATATATAGAATTATGCTGTAATTATTAAACATCAGCAGTTATTCTGAATGTATTCTTATACTCCTTCTTGAAACTTGAAGGTGAATTTTCTTTTTTGATCAGAAGTTTTGCTAGGATCACTTATTTCTCCTTAAAAAAAATTTTTTGAAAATGTTTTCCAAATGACCCATTATTTTCTTAGCCTAATAAGATGGTAATTATGATACTGATTATATAACTATTTCTTACTTAAGGGAATTCACAAACTTATACCAAACTGACCTACTAAAACTATATCTCAAGTAAACAAATATACCAAATGTACTTTCTAAAGGTAAATGTTTGTTTGTTTGTTTGTTTGTTTTAAATTTATTGAGACAAGGTCTTACTCTGTCACCCTGAATTCTCTATGTAGACCAGGCTGACATGGAACTTATAGAAATCTGCCTGTCTCTGTCTCTTGAAATCTAGGATTAAAGTTGTATACTACCATGCTCAGATAAGAAACATTGTATTTTGAAATAATTCAATATCAAATCAGTGAGGTGCTTGAGTTGTTTTCCATTTCGCAAGTCTGAAAAGAATGGGATTCTATTATTTGTGAATCAGATGCTTACATGTGACAGTGAGTGAGACTGATTAATATATTTTGTTGTTGTTGTTGGACCTTTGTCTGGTTTTTGAATCAGGATAATTCTGGCTTGATAAAAAGAGTTTGGATTTGTCCCTCCCATTGCTATTTTATGGAATCATTTGTAGAGTATTGATATTACTTTTTGAAGATCTGGAATAATCTGTGCTGAATCTATTTGGAGTATGGCTTACTTTTAGTTAGTGCATTTTTTTTCCTTTTATTAAAAATAGTATATTTTTTTACATAATTTATCTGTATTATTGTTTTCCCTCCATATTCTCCTTAAAGTTCCTTCTCATCTTTCCATCTTTCCATCTATCTGAACCTGCCACCTTACTGTCTCTCATTATAAAACAATAGACTTCTAAGGGATAAAAAAATACAAAATAAAATATGAAAAGTTAAAGTAAAACTTGTACATTGAACTTGGGCAAGGCAGAGGGACAGAAAGACAAGAGACCCAAGAAAAAGCACACAAATCAGAGACACATTGGTCCACCCACTCAAGAGTCTTATAAAAATTACCAAGCTTAAATAATATGAAAGATAAGAATGAAAAGAAAAATAAAATAATAAATGGAATCATTTTATCACTTTCATTATTAAGAACCTTGGGATTGGCACATCTGAATGCCTTGTCTTTGTCTGCTGTTCGGATCATATGCCCCAATATAGGGGACTTTGGGGATAGCATTTGAAATGTAAATGAAGAAAATACCTAATTTAAAAAAAAGAAAGAAAGCTTGTCTGTGCTAAGAAAACAAAAGCAAAAATGACAACATCAATTCAAAAACAAAACTAAAGAAAACAAACAAACAAAAAATAACTGTATGTTAGGTCCAGGGTAATGAGAACTTGGCAGTCCTAGCAAAGCCCCGATAGATCTGAGATCTAGCCAAGAGCAGCAGACACAACTTTTTGGCCCACAAGGAATCCAAAATAACGTCTTACCCCAGAATTACCTAGACAGAATGAGGAAGACTCAAAAGTGTTAGGTGCTGTTTTGGTTTGCATGTGAAATGTTCCCACTATGTTCTTACTTTGGAAAACTGGGTCCCCAGGTGATGGCAGTGTTTAGGATGGTTACAGACCCTTTAAAAGATGGAAACTTGATATATCAGGCTATGCCAGTGCCTGGCAAACACAGAAGTGGATGCTCATAGTCAGCTATTAGATGGAACACAGGGTTCCCAATGGAGGAGTTAGAGAAAGTACCCAAGGAGCTGAAGGGGTCTCCAACCATATATATGGAAGAACAATATGAACTAACCAATACCCCCAGAGCTCGTGTCTCTAGCTGCATATGTAGCAAAAGATGGCCTAGTTGGCCATCATTGGGAAGAGAGGCCCCTTGGTCTTGCAAACTTTACATGCCCAAGTACAGGGGAGCGCCAGGGCCAAGATGTGGGAGTGGGTGGGTAGGGGAGCAGGGCTGGGTATGGGGGCAGGTATAGGGGAATTTTGTGATAGCATTTGAAATGTAAATGAAGAAAATATCTAATAAAAATTGGGAAAAAAAGAAGATGAAAACTTTCTGGACAAGGTGCTTCATTAAGGCTTTCTAGTCTGGCTACATTTTTCATTCCCTTTTTCTGCTTCTGATGAGGATGACACATGAACTATCTGATCCCTTTTTCTGTGCCTATGATTTACTTGCCTGTTAAGGTGTCATCTTGCTGCTGATAATAGGTATTGTCTCAGTGACAAAAAGTCTAACACCATCACTTTATGCAAGTCAATACAAAAGCTACCATCATTGTTTTTCCCTACCCTGCAGCATTCCTCAGTGCTTGAGATGATAAAGGCATTGGTTGGCTCACATGCCCTAAATCATTACTGGAAACATATAACTTTAAAAGCCTGGATTTTATTTCATTCATACAACTTTGTTCCCTGGTATTGTTTCATTTGGTCACAAAATTGCCCACATGCCCATCAAGATTGATAGAACATTTGGGAAAGCTAGTGATCTAGTAGAGTCTGTGGTTGCTAAATAGTCTAGGTTATTTTACTTTAAAATCTAGTTTTATGAGAAGACAGATTACAGACTATTATACTTTCATCTTTAACTCTCTATTTATTGTAAACTGACTGTCTCTGCAGACAAGAAATGAGTGTACACACACCTATGAACCCTTACTTCTTTATTTTTTTTCTCCCTCATTCTGGTCAACCTTGCTCGTTCTGGTGAGCCCCCCCTTTCTTCTTTAATAAAGCATACCTCTCTAGTATGTGATTAATAGGTCTTGATGTAGAAACCAAATAGGAAAGCATATATTGTTTAAAGCCCCAGTTTAAGGCTTACTTGGAGAAATAATGAGCGATAGGAAAAGTTCTCCAGATGATTATGATAGACCACGGTGCTCTGCTTAACTGACTTTATTACTTTGGGGAGGCTGATCTGGTCGGTTAGAAACACTAATAGATAAAAACATAATTATCACATAAAACCAATAAAACTCACAATGAGTCAATCTTAATATTGCTGTCCTCCCATAGCCAGTATGAAACCCTCCATTTTACACAGGAATATAGAATAAAGCCATCTGGATTGTTGAAGAAAAGAGCAATCAAGTGACTTAGATTAACCCAAGCCTTATTTTCTAAGGGAATTGTTCCAATCATCCAGCTAAAAAAGATGTCAATTTAGAACTCAGTTTGATAGAAAGGGAGAGAGAAGATTACGATAATTAATTGGCTTCTGACCATGTTTAAAGAGTGGGAAAGTTTGGGGTGGAAAACAATCTCAGTGAATTGCATTATAATTATGAGAAGAAACAGGGTCTATCTCATTGCCTGCAGGGGACAAGATATAAATAAAGAGTTGGTACAACTTTATAATAGTGAGATGCCAGAGTCCACAGAGTATTATTGCTGTTATCATCAATTTGCTATACTAAACGCCAATAATAGCTATAAAGCCATATATTTGTTTTCCTTAAAAAGTACTGATTTGAGAAATTGCAAAACTATCCACCCTTACTTCACCTTCAATAGTAAAGCCCTTTTCGGTGCAGATTTGCCATCTTTCTCATCAAGAATGAGTGTGTGTTTCTCTATCAGCACAGTCTGAAATATCTGTGTCTGTACTGTCCAAAAGAATGAGGTAGATGTGACCTCATGTAGTATCTCTTGTGAGATCTCACAAATTTATGCTTGCAATGTTGAATACCACTACATGCCAGGAGAATGAGATTTTCTGCAGGAAGAGAGATTGACTCAGAGTTCAATTATCTAGCACACAGCCAGTATCAGTAAAATTAACAAGGATTGATCCAAAGATAACCATAAACAAATATTGAGTCTCACTGATAATTCATTTTGTCACATATGACAAGAACTACCTACTTGACCTGATGAATCTACACTAATTAATGGCTAACATGATTATTCTGGTAATGACTTGGTGGTTTATTAGGCCTCAATAGATGCTAATTAGATATTTATCATTAGAAAACAGAGAGCATGTTCAAAAATTATAGGAAAGGGTCTAACTATGTTGTATAGTGTACTATAAATCTATTATAAAACAATTGGATATAAGAAACTAAATAATATATGTGGATAAAATGTTCCTTAATAATTTGTCAAGACCATGATGGCCATAGGTATCATTTCTGCAAAGATCCAGTCCTCTATGACCTACAATTATCAGAAATGGTTCACTCCATCACATGGACCACTCATATTTTAGGAAACTTAATGTCAAAATCCAAATAAGTCAAGTGTCTATGTAGATATATTCAGTAGATCACAATCCTAAACCAAATTCTGAACTTTTAGTATAGAAGCTAGATATGATAATAAATTATCAGTATTTTTAGCATCACTTCAAACATATTTTTACCATTAAGACAATTTAAAAATTGTAATTGACCTAGAAAAACTAAGGGAAATATTACATTCTTTGGCTGCATCAGATCTTTCATCCCTCAGTACTTAGGAAGATAATAAAGCATACCTCACAGGAACAAAAGAATTTCACTGTATCATTTCTGTGCCAACTCTGACACAAGCACTTTAGTCATATTAATACACTAGTACCTTAAAGGGTTTGATACGTCCTTTACCTTTTCTCTCCTTCCTTCCTTCCTTCCTTCCTTCCTTCCTTCCTTCCTTCCTTCCTTCCTTCCTTCCTTCCTTCTTTCCTTCCTTCCTTCCTCTCTCTCTCTCTTTCTTTCTTCCTTCCTTTCTCTCTCTCCCTCCCTCCCTCCCTCCCTCCCTTCCTTCCTTCCTTCCTTCCTTCCTTCCTTCCTTCCTTCCTTCCTTCCTTCTTTCCTTCCTTCTTTTGTGTGTATGCAGCATATGTTTGTGTATGTGCATGGGCATGTGTGCCTCAGCATATGTATGGATGTCAGAGGGAGTCAGCTTTTTCTTTCCACTCTGTAGCTTACATGGATCAAATACATATATGATCAGGTATGGCTACAATAACTTAGCCTATCAGGTATATTCTACTATGACATTGTAATTATTGTTTTATTTCTCAAATTTCCTAAAATGCAGTTTTTTCTGTTCCAGGATAAAGGTTTTATTTATTCCTTTCCTTCCAACTCATAAATAGCCTAACTTTTGGAGACATTTCTAATTGCCCAGAAAAATGGTGTGTTTTCTTTTTTTTTTTCTCTTTATTAGATATTTTCTCTTTATTATCCAGAAATTTCCCCATCTCCTCCCCCATCCCCGCCCTGCTCCCCTACCCACCCCCTCCCACATGTTTTCTATACTGTGTTCCCAAGTTTTATATATTCTTTGAGTATGACAAAACACATATAATATATTTTCTTCACATTGCTGATGCTTCAAACAATAGTAGCTACACATACTATATTGTGATTTGTACCAGCACATAATCTGGAAGTAGAAATTTATTATGTCATTTATATAGAGATTGGAGACTCCTCAAATCCTTCTTGGCTGTGGGTCAACAGTTTTACAAAAAAACTAAAAATCTGGATACATTAGCATTGACAGATTTTGTTGTTACTGTGAGACATTGTCCCCACCTACCTAACTACCTGCCCTTGTGTCACCACTTTATTGTAAGTTCTTCTATACAGACCTATTTTAATACTACTACTAACAATGATAATAATAGATAACGGTGAAAAGATGAAACATGAACATAAATTGAAATCTTTTCGAAGTTCTTATTTTGATGTCTGAAGTTTGGTGCTGAGCATGTAGCAGTCAAAGAGCGACATTCAGGAGTCATTTCTCACCTATCATCTTGTGGGATCTGGGATTCAAACCTACCGTGTCAGGCTTGTATATCAGATTTCAACTCACTGAATTACCTTGCTAGTTAAAATTCTGCAAAATGTGAAAATGCTTTAACAAATTGGGTACACACACACACACACACACACACACACACACACACTCATAAATGAAAACAAAACAACCAGAAGAAGTTGTGAGGACATACTTAGGTTTTGACTTACCCTTGATAGGATTAGAAAATAGGAAATTGCTGGTTTCAAATACTAGAACTGTGTTTCAAATGCATCACAGAACTGTGATTCCCGGGCAAAGAAGGCAGTGTCCAAAGCATGACCCATTCCACATTTCATGCTTTGAGACAGATACCAGGCTTGTTTGAAGAGACTGGAAAAGCAAATAAAGAAAAGGGCAATGTCCCTCATCGGTGAGAGAACTGTTTCAAGACTCTCAATAGATAAGCAGAGCTTGAAGGACAATACAAGAATACTCTATTCTCTCTGTAGCATAGAGTGAATACCTAAGTATGTATATATGCTTAAAGTAGAAACCTGAATAATTATTGGGCCGTTGTCAACTATAGGAACTGTTCAACTGGTAGTCACCTGAAGATTTGTTTTTTTCTAGGCGATATTTACCCTCAAACAGTATTTTTTTTTTTTTTTACTCTAGAAATCACATACTGTACTAAAATTTTCTCTGATGTCCAAGATGATTGCTTCCCAATGTTTGTTTTCTAGGCATATACAAAAAAAAAAAAGTATACACATGAGAATGTGTCTATGTAATATGAGGCAAAATGCTCCCATGGAACATTTTTACAAGTTAGACACTGTAAGAAGATAATATTCCTATATGAAAATAAAGCAAATAAAACTATTTAAAACAGAAATTGTTGATCGTGGTCTAGTTTAATCTTCAGACCATGGTTTAATGTGGGTAACAGAACCTCTGGAGGGTAAAACTTGAATAAGTTACACTAATGTACTATAAGTTGCAAAGTACACAGGAATCATCCGAGATATCATAAAGAACTCTCTGTACTTAGATGCATTTTATTTAAAAATTCACAGAGTAAAATTTCATAGACCTTGGATGAAGCATCTCTTGGAAAGAACATTGGCAGTAGATGATAAGATAAAAACCTTCCATGAGTCACTGGAGCAGACTTTACACATTGCCTTTGAGTGGAGGAGAGAGAAGTCTATCTCCAAATACAAGAGCCTGTTCAAACATTTGATACGAAACACAACTATTAATAGGGTCTCAGGTTACTGTATTGTAATTAATACCAAAGATTTCCTAGGAAAAGTTCAAACGTGTGTCAAAGGCAATATGTGCTACAAAGAAATCAATCACCTGTTAGATGAACTTCAACTTCTTTAGGATCAAACAGCAAAACCCAGAAGTACAACAACATAAAATTCATACTTTAAAAAAGGTTAAGAATTATTAGATGTAATCATGATCTCTGTGAGGAATAACCTATGATGATGGATAAGGGGAAAACCAACAACACTGTCTGATTTGATCTGAAAACTTCCACTCAGGTAGAGAACTTGATTAAACTTAAAGTACTATTTTAAATAAGAATATAGTTTCAGGAAATTACTCTAACGTTTAAGCCATTTAAATTAAACTGGTCTAATTTATTTTCATGCTTCATATAACAAGGTAAAAATATATAACAATGCTTTGAGTATTTTTCCTGTAAATAAGCAACTATTTGTTCTTGGCTGATGTGAATTTACATTATTTACATTGCTATGTATACATGACAAAGTTTTCTATTTTTAATAGTGACAATAAAAGCTCAGCCAAAATCTTCATAGTTTATGTTATAGTAGCTTTTGTATTTTTTCTGTCATATCAATAATTTTGCATTCACATACATGCACACTTTAAGAGCAATAATTATTCACAGTCATCTAAACACAGAAAAATGCTATATTCATTTTAAAGGAAACATTTGTACAAATAAAAAAAGTCATTATTTTGTAATTTGGCATGAAGAAACATGAAGATTTTGGATTTTGAGAAAAAAAGTATGACTAGGCTTTATTGTGAAATCTCAGATGTGGGCAAAATAATTTCTCAGTGCTTCCTCACAAATACAGTTATCAAATTCCCTAAGGAGACTAGAATTTTTGTATTAATTCTCAAAATACTAACTTTAAGTATGAAAGTGTTATGCTAATAATGATTAAAGATGCAGCTAAAATAAGGATGAATGTTTCAAGACAATACAACTAGGAAAGTCTCTAAGCAGTACCGAACTGCAAAAATGTCTGGGGAAATCGCTGAATTAAGTATAGATCATCATCTCAGAGTAACCTTTGATAGTTCTCATTAAGATTGCGGCAGTAGAATCTTTTAGAGGCCTCCAGAGAGATATTATGTGTAAATGCAGAAATTAAAAAATGAATATTGAATGATTCTATTGAGAAATTAAGGCCATTCACTTGTGTTAATGGTGGTGGCATATCAGATCTATGTTTTTCATCTGTTCTTCTAAAACGAAAATGAAAATTTGCATCTAATTTACAGATTTAATAAAACATATTTCAAACAATACCAATGATGCATAAAAATTATTATCAGGACCTTTTAAATGTGTAATTTTATATATATATATATATATATATATATATATATATATATATATATATATATTTGCCTTTTGAACACTGATCTAATTATTCTACAAATATAAGTTTATCTTAAATCTTCAATGCAAACTCCAGTTTAGCAGATCTGATCATTAAAATTAGTTTGTAAGTTTATACAGTATTAGATTATATCAGACTTTATTTCAAAAGTATAACATTTGGGGTAAAAAAAACTGTCTGTTACATCACAAAAGCTATTTATATTTCAGAAATTAAATATTTTTAGAAAGAAGATCTAATGTCCCCATCACTTTCATTAAGTGCTTTTAAAATGTGTACTTGGACCAAATTCAGAGCAACAAATTTGGACAAGATTTTGGACTACCAGGATGAGAACAGAAAGAGTAACTTAATGTGACCCTTGAATTGTATCATACCAGCATTATCAAGACCAAGAGAAAAAACAGTAAGTTCCAGAAGGGCGATACATGAGAATATTTTAGTTGAGACTTAATATTCGCATCTAAACCCAAGGCTGGCTTTGAGATTCTCTTTTTGTTACTCAGTATTTTAATTATGGCATGTAACACATGGGGTGAGGAAGGGTAAGTGAGGATTCTTTGCCTTCCCAGCATTACTTACAGGAGACATATTTCTGACATCAACCTTGGTTTTGCAACAAGCAGTTCAGCACAATTTTCAGTCCTGAAGCAAGCTGTACAGGCCTCCTGCTTGTTGGCAACATTACAAATACAGTCATAAAGAAGGAGGAGAATAACTTGAAAACTGCCAGGCAATTATTTCGTGAATAAAAGTGGCTCATACTTTAGGGCCAAATTATTTCTCTCATAACAAAATCACTTTATGAATTCATTAGGTGAACGCTAGCTTCCAAAGTAAGTTACATTCAAATGAAATGCTAATATGTATATGTGTGTGTGTGTGTGTATATATATATATATATATATATATATATATATATAATATAGTTTCATTTTATGTATAGCATTTAGATTGTCATGAACTGTCTCTTCTTTTGTTATATTTTGGATGATGCTAAGTTATAGAAAACAATTTTAGACCCAAAGTATGTGTAATCATACTTATGCATATTGATAAAACATCAGTCAGGCTTTGGGCCAAAAGCAATCTGTGAGATAAAGTAGGGAGCTTCACTTTCGTGCCAGCATTTCTCTTTCCTTTTCTTCCACCTGAATAGGCAAAGCTCTCACCACCCCACCCACACATATTCCCATTCCTATGAGCACTTCTGTATGAGTACTATACTAGTTATTTAGGCTGCTTGCCTAAGTACTTCATCCCATGGCTAGTTAGATGCTCAACATATCAAAACTCCATTCCTGAACTATTAGCAGACCTATGATTTTGTCCTTAAGTTCGACAAACACAAATGTTTACTGTAGTGGGAGACACTGTTACAGATGAACAGCATTTTGTGATGTTACTGTCTTCTAAAATGCTGAATCTACCGTGGTTTACTTTTCTTTTCTTTTTCTTTTCAGCTTCCAGTGTCAACTATGTATTCAATGCTTCTCTGTGCCTGCAGATTGTAAAATTCTCAAAAGGTTTTTAACTTCAGGAGTCATTTTTTGGTTGTTGTTCTGCATAGGGTGTATATGCTAGATTGTGTAGGTGCTGTTACTGTAACATCTGAAGCTAGACATTGGAGATATTTCTGATTATTCTAACTTATAGCAAAATATTGTGACACTTTTAAATAATTTTGTAATCATTGGTTCTTGAGTATTTTATCCCCATGGACCTCCAACTACTATGAAACATTATTGAATCTATAGTATACTGTCCAACAATTTTTCTTTTACATATAGGTGTGTGTGTGTGTTGTATGATATCAGTGTCAAGCTTGGTGGGCTTCATGCATGCTTTGTAAGTAAGATGACATCATCAAATGTTGGTTCTTACCTTCCTCCTTGTTTTAACATCTTTTGTTCATTGCCTCTGCTCATCAGGATAGGTGGTCCACAAGCCTTTGGAGAACCACCTGTCTCTGCCTACACTTTCAGCATATAAGCTCTAGGATTGCACATGCAAACTATAGCTTTGGATTTTAACTGGGATCTAGAAGTCCAAATTGAGGTCTTCATTTGTATGCTTTACACACTCTACCATCTTTACAGACCCCCAAATTATTCCTCATGGGCACTGAAAAAAAAAAAAAAAAGCTCTTTGTTCTATAGTGCATGTCCTTCATGATGCGCAAACGACCACCTCAGTCAAGGAGGAGTTTACTCTTCCTAACTCCTGCTTTCTCTGGAGGCATGCAAGATGCTGCTTATAAAATGTAATTTTACCTCAAATAGCAGTAATGCTTTAAATAGTATATGTAGAATATACCTACTTTAATTATAAAGACTTTTAATTATCTTAACATGAAGTCTGAAGGTAACTGTTTCTAGGTTATATTAGCTTATAAATATACTCAAGGGCCCCAGGTTGCTTTCATCTCTCTGCTGGTTACCACATACACATAGATAGTTATTACAGCTCTAAGGATCCAACTACCACCAGACAAAGTAGATTGAAGGACCATGAAATGGTAAAGTTTTCTAGTCCCTCCCTTCAGGAGGTTAAGTAAACGTAGATTAAGAGTAATCGACATTGACCCAATATACGAATGGGGATCTTTTCGGTAGTCGTTTCTCTTTGACCTTAATAGTCACGTGTGAGTCTAGTTAATCCTCAGTAAAGGATCACGATCCTTCGTCCACAGACTCTTACACGAAAGGATTGATACCCCGATTTTAGTCGGTAGTTGTTACCAGTTAGGAGAGAGTGCAGTGGTAACATGGGACAAGTGGCACATCATCTTTAGTAGTAAAACAGGAGCATTGAGTCTAAAGAAAGGGATAGATAAGGTTATATATATGAACTAAAAACTTTAAGCATGACCTTAGATGTACTGTTAAAGCTCCCAGTCTATATCTCTCTGTGTGTCTCTGTCTCTGTGTATATCTCTGTCTCTTTCTCTCTGTATCTCTTTCTCTTTCTATCTCTATCTCTCTATGTTTGAACTCTCTCTCTCTCTCTCTCTCTCCTTTGAAAACAAGCTTGATAAAGTAGCATCTTAGATCTCGTGAAAATAGGAGGTAGTGGAATACTTCACTCAGCTTTAAGTACTCAACTCTGCAAAGACTGGGTATAGCCTATAAGAAGTTTGATTAAACAGTGTACTCAAATGACACTTCTGCTGTTTCTGAAATCTCAAAAGAAGATGCTGTGTCTCCTCTGCAACCCACTGATTTTCTAAATTGCCAATTTATAAAAGTTCTCCTTTCAAAGACACTCTGCATAATGTACCTATTGTTCTTCCTTCTCCTATTTTTGAAATGAATCAGTAGCAAAGAAACTGATTTCCTTTGCTCCCAAAGCAGATGCCTTGTTCACAGATAAAAGACAGAATGACCTTTAGGTGCTGAGGAGGTAATGGGGAGCTAATCTAGTCATCGTTGAACTACCTTTGTTCAGAAATCTGCATCAAGCAA
Source organism: Mus minutoides (assembly GCA_902729485.2). Lineage (NCBI taxonomy): Eukaryota > Metazoa > Chordata > Mammalia > Rodentia > Muridae > Mus > Mus minutoides. The sequence goes on along the minus strand of LR751637.1, from coordinate 71,039 downwards.
GGGACTTGGAGATTTTGGAGAACTCCTGAGAGGAGAGGTGTCCTGTATGGACAAGATCCTGTGTTTAAGAAAAGATAATTTCACAATTCACCAACTCTTTTTATATTAGTCATCTAAGGAAGAGGATCTATTGAGGACAGAGGTGTGAAAAAGTAATTCTGGTCACCCATTAATTATGTCACTGAATTGTATGTGTTCCTCCATCCACAGTGAAGAGCTGATTTCAAGTGAATCCAAATGAGACCTGCAGTGATTCATGAGAAAAACTAAATTCAAAGACTGCATTTCGACAGGAGATTATATGAAGTCCCTATGTACCTTCTGTTCTTAGGGTTAGTGGTTATCCATGATAAGTTTCCCTTAGTATCATCTTGGTGGAATGTCTGGGGTTATGGACCAGCATATGTCATTTGAGTTTGTCAGATTGTTAAGTAGGTAGAGGAATTATCCCAAATAACGCTTTTCAGTTTACAACTCCTCAGAGAAAAGGTAGAAAAATCCTCGTATTTGCAGCCATTCCCCAGTCACAAATCAAATGGATGGTTGATTTAATCTAAAATCTGTGTTACAAATAGAAGAAAGTTTTTTTGAATCTTTTTTTTTTTTTCTATCCTTCCTGTGAATAACTCTGAAGTAAAAAGGAAAACATCACTAGAGGAGCGTCTGGGCTGCTTTGAAGGATAGAGAAACAGCCTTTGTTTAGCAAGACAGAAAAGACATTTAGGTTCCAATGTTAGTGATATTAGTTAAGTCATAGCAAATCCAAAGTAAAAAGAATCTTTGCAATTGAAGTGAATAATTTATAGAATTCTGGGCTATTCCAGAAAAAATTCACATAATCTTTAAAATAAGAATAAATAAAACTAATGTTCACAGTTGTAAAACTTGATAAACAAAATTATGTTTGCCATATTTTTTTAAGTTTAAAAAATTCCTAAGTTTTTTTTACATTTATTTTTGGCATTGCTATCACAATTTACAAGGCAGTATACCTAAGTTAATGAAAAGAAAAAGAAACAGAAAAAGAAAAACTATAACAGATAAAAGACCTCAGGAATGTATGTCTAAATGGCATTGGATTGCATTAATTAGTAGCTGTCCTTTTTGCAAACTGTGTCTAGTGTCTTCGGCAGGAAGGGTTTCCTTTTTAAGCTGCAGTAACATTTCTGCCTATGGATCATTGTTCCTTCAGTGGTAGGTTTGTTTTTATAGCGCCTCTAATGCATTTGGCACAAGTGTTTCAAATTATACTGAAGGTTTCCTCACAATTCCCATTTCTTTATTCCGGCTAAGAAGTGTACTAATTTTCTGCTGTTTTAAAAAATCTTCTACTATCACACGTCACCCCTTCCTAGAATTAAGATCAAAGCACACATTGAAAGAGTTAAAGGGAGCATTTGTGCAGCTCAATCCAAAGGATGGACCCAACGACTGCGGCTGCCAGGGATACATCCCACAATCAGTCACCAAACATAGACACTATAGCATAAGCCAGCAAGATGGTGCTGAAAGGGCCCGGATATAGCTGTCTCGGGGGAAAATATACCAATGCCTGGCAAACATGGAGGTGGAAGCTCACGGTCAGCTATTAGATGGAACACAGGGTTCCAAAGGAAGAAGGAGCTAGAGAAAGTCTTCAACCCTATAGGTGGAAGAATAACCATGAACTAACTAGTACCCCCTGGGCTCGTGTCTCTAGCTGCATATATAGAAGAGGATGGCCTAGTTGGCCATCAATGGGAAGAGAGGCCCCTTGGTTATGCAGTCTTTATATGCCCCAATACAGGGGAACGCCGGGGCCAAGGGGTGGGAGAGGGTGGGTAGGGGAGCAGGGCCGGGAGGGGGGAGAATATAGGGAACTTTCTGGATAACACTTGAAATGTAAATGAAGAAAATATCTAATAAAAGTTGAAAAAAATCTTCTACTATCATATCCACCACATCTACCACTAGATCTACAGCCACTGCCATAGAAATATACTCAGCTTCTTCTACTCAACTTTCCCATTTTGAGGGTCAATTATTTGATTTTCATTATCCACTAAAATTCCAAATTCATTATAGTTTCCCATAACCACTATAGTTATCTCTAACCAAATTTCCCCATTCATTTCTATCAGCAAACCCTCTCCTTTCAGCAGCATAGTCCTCATGCTATTTTTCCATATCCTGGTCCACTACCACCATGGCCTCCTCTACTACAATAAAAGAGAAAAGTAAAGGATATTACTAAATGTCTCCTCTACTATGTAAAAGATAATAAAAGACAGGGAAACAACATGTCTTGGGATGAATTTCTAATTCTGTGTGAGAGTTTTGAGAAGATTAAAAGCAGTTTGATTTGGTTTGATATACTGGGAATTATTGCCTGAAAGTGTGTGGGGTGTCGTGGGCATTCATTTTTGTTCATCTTATCAAAGTCATGAAAGTTTTCCTGATAGCAATAGAAAACTAAACAATCTTTAATTACCTTTAATCACTACTAAGAGAAGATTTTAAATCATCTCCCTCTCCTTGTCCATAACATCATAGCAAATCAAATAGTAAATCATAAGGCCTTTATTAAATGGCAATGTATAAAGGTCATTTGGTATTTTAGTTTGAGTTTGCAGTTTTGAAAAGCATTGCTCTAAATAAGGTAATGAACAAATTTTTACAGGTTAAGCCTAGGGTCTGGCTAATTCCAGATAAATGCAGAACAAAAGCTTTCAGAAGAAGTAAGGTTAAGAATTTTGTTTTAAAGTGGACTTTCTTGTTTTGATTTAAGTGGGAAATTTCCTCATTTTATTTCTAAGTTTGCATAACACACAAAGACATTTTGGGGACACAGCTATAGATACAATATTAATATATATGAATAGCAACTCCTTGTATCTGAATGGCATTATATCAAACAATCTCACAGATGTCAACTCTAGAAATCTAATAAAATGTCACATGTTATGTGAAGTAATATGTCATCATATTTTCCAATGCTTGGAACCATAAAACTCACTCAACGTATGAATCCAATTAATGATATTCAATATTCTTGAGCCAACTGTTAATAACACAACTAAAAATGCCTTGTAAGTTGTTAGTGATTCCAGTAGAAGAAAAAATAAAGGAAAAGGTATTTTATGTCTTTTGGACAGACTAAAACATGGTATTAATGTTTAGTCACGTTATGACAATCAGATAAAGTTAAAGAGAAAACAGAAGGCCCAGCGGGGTTGACAACTTTTATTTTGTACTAACGGCTCCAAAAGGTTGTTTATCATTTGTGACTAAAAAGCTGAAGAAATAAAAGCAATATCTCCAGGTAGTTTTAGATATGTAGATATGTCCTTTATTTGGTTATCAAATTATGAAGAGCATGTGCCCCAAGAGACTGGAATATTCTAGACATCAAGTGCTAGGAAATGAGAAAGCCTAATGTCTAGATTAGCCAGATCTCTTTCCAATCTACCACTTGATAGGCCACCTGTCTACATTAGATAAGATGAATGCACTTCTGTCCACTTTGACCAGGACTGTAGAGCTATGTCTAGATGGAGTTGAGGTTGTGAGTGGAGAGAGGGATCATCTCTTTGTCCCTCTTCCCAAGATTCTCCTTTTCTTACACATTCTCAATGACAACTATTCCCAAGTATTTCTGACACCAGATATAATCTGACACCAGATTTGGAAAGGAGATACAACAGAATTTGAAAAAAATTAATGCAACCCGTCTTGATACTGGCAACATATTCTATTACTATATTTTCCTAATATAGGCACATTTAATAAACCCTTTTTTTTTCAGAATAAGACTGTAAATTTTGGTGCTTTAAGTGGCTTATTGTGGAAAAGTGGTTGATTCTGGTTTCTTAGGGTTTAAAGTATGATTCCAAGTTCAGCAACACCCACATCATCCATCAAAACTTCTTAGAAAATGAGGAGTGTTGAAATTCAGTTCTCTTTGACTGATACATCTAAGTGATCAGGTCACTGCTACATAGTGTGCCAAGAACACTTCCTCAATTAATATTCAAATAGCTTCTTTAAGTACACAGATTGCACTTGTATTTGTTGTCAGGAGATACTGTCATTTTTGTCTTCCTGTGCTCTGTTAAACACAAGAGATATTTGTACTCATCTTTAATAATCAAAAGATGGCTGTCATGTAATGCTTGGACACCTGATACCATGATCTTTGAATACATAGCCATTTAGCCTGAAAAATATTCAGAAATTATCTTCACATGACTCACATATGCACCATTTAGCATATAAATAAACATCATGAAACATCTGACACATTCCCAAAGAATAATATTCAGAAATATTCCTGTCAATTCTGGATACAATCTGACACCAGAATTTGAAAGAAGACAGCAATAGAATTTGAAACATGTGAGTAGTCTAAGTACTCCAGCATAGACTATGTAACTCCTCAACCTTCTTTGGTCAATTCTTAATAAGGTTGGCTGCCTTTAAATACAGATATTTTTAAAAACCAAAACAACACAATGCTGTCAGGAACTATGTATTGCTAGGGTAGCATCCTTCTGGAGAAGCTGTTGATTTTTTTATACTCTTTAAAGTCCATTCAGTTTAACCAATTCCACATTGATCATGTCTTTGTGTTATTCACAAGTCTAATAACTCAAATGGCAGCCTACCTCAGAAATTGATAACTAGAGTTCTTTCTCATGTAGTTCTCTTCAGACTCTTTGTGTTTAACCTTTTTTTTTTACTCCCTTTTCAGAACCCTCTTGGTGCATAATCTGTTTTTAATGTTGGAGAGATTTCATAATGTGAATGTTATACACCCTGCAGACTCACTGATACAATCTATGTTGTACACATGTATGCATACACCTACACACAGAGGCTACTGCAATTCACGACTTTCTCATCTTTCAAAAATTATAAACAAAAATTAATCTAACTTTATTATGACCTGTTATCCCATGTTATGGGTCAGATCAGTGAATGAATGTCATTTGAAATGAAGATAGATAGATAAATAGATAGATAGATCGATAGATAGATGTATGTTGTGGTATATCTCCAACCCAAATATGCCCTGGCAATGAAAACACAACTCAGTTAATATGAATACATGCTATGCGCCTAAATTGGGCAGATCTACCGCTACACTACTATCTTCTCCATGCATGAGACCCCTCAGAACTTGCCATTTTTCCATGTGCTTCTGCTCCACTTTTCTTCTTCTTCCTCCTCCATGTCCTCTCCCTCTTCCATTTTCTCCTTCTCTCCTCACCTTCTGCTCCACCTTCCCTTTATCTGCCCAATCATCAGCTCTCATTTATTTTACAAATTAAGGTGGGAAGCAAGTTTACAGAAAATCACCTGAGTGCTGACTCATTCCTTGTTCACAACCCCTCACAGGAGAATAGAACTAACATCAAATATCATTATCCTCAGGGCTATCCAAAACAGATACACACACATACATATACATACATACATGTATACATACATACATACATACATGATAGATAGATAGATAGATAGATACATACATACATACATACATACATACATACATACATACATATATTCTAGGTAGATAGATAGATAGGTAGATAGATAGATAGATAGATAGATAGATAGATAGATAGATGATAGATAGATAGATGATAGATAGATAGATGATAGATAGATAGATAGATAGATAGATAGATAGATAGATAGATAATAGATAGATAGAATGAGAGAATTATGAAACAGTAAGAGCAAGAGGTGAGGAGAAGACAGGTTGAAGACAGAGGGGCTAAGGAAGGAGCAGGGAAAGAGTAAAGGAGTGAAGAGAGAAAAATCAAGTGAAAAACACATTCACTGAGGCCAATATTTTGGGGGTTACTTGATTGATTTCTAAGAGTGAGGTACCTGTAAAAACTACTGTGAATATAACCTCATTGTATTCATGCCTTTCTTGTTCCAGCTCTCATCCTATATTTCAATACTCAGAAGCTTTGAAAAGTCCTTATTCAAATTAAAGTGTCTGGGGAGACGGAAGAAAAGTCACATGAAGAATCTTAGTGATATTAGAAATGTCTTATTATTCCTCTTTCTATGGAGCAAATGAGAAAACGGAGAATAATGCAGTTAAATTAATCTCATAATACTAGTAATATTTAAGATACTATATCTCAATTTATTACTGCAATTGTCTTAATTTCCTATCTTGACTTCCTGCCAACATTCTACCACCAGCACCTCCCTCTGTATTACTCTTCAGTAACAGGTAGGGGAATAGGGCTCCCAGGAACCTCTGCTTCTTTCTTTCTCTAATTTATTTGACCATGAACAATAACGTAAGTGCCTTTTGCCTGATCTAATGTTACCATATCATTTGTACCCTTGGAAGTTTAACAACATTAGACCAAGGTAATAGCAATGCTAAGGCAGTCTATATCATCCACAATTGAGAGAAAGAGACAGAGAGTAAAAGAGAGAAAGACAGAACATAAATTATAATGTTACTAGTGTAAAACTAAGAAAAGCATGCCTTGTGAGATTTTAGGACAATGGTTTTGACTTCTTACTTACCTTTAAAAGGTGTAATATATTAAATTTCTGACAGTGCTATTTTTTTCCTTTAGACTAATGATCCTGCTTTGTTATTTGAACAAAGTACCTAGCTACTAAGTTTTCTCAAAGAAAGGCTCTTTTATCTTGATCTCAATAGAAAATGTTACTTGGCTTTCCCCAAATCCTATGACTCCTAATACAGTATTGTTCTGCAGTCAATCCCACAGGTACCCATTACAGGAGCAGAACAATCTATTTTGAAAGAGCCCAAAGGCATCTTCTTGTTCGCTGATGTAAAGGAAAGAGAAAAACAATTACCTTGACTGTATAACATCTACAGTGATTTTTTTTTTTTTTTTTGAAAGAAGGTATTGAATACTCGCCAACACTTATGCACTCATTTTAAGCGTTGACTGGAATCTTTTACTTTATGATGTTAATATGTTAATGTGATGAGAATGTAAAGTTCACTTTATTTGTAAGTTCCTGGTGAAAAGGCATAAAGCACATGAATCTTCGGAAGTTGAAGAGTTGACTCTGTTACTATAAAATACCCTTCCCCAAATATAGAGTAGTATTAAAACCACAGCATTCATTAATTTAATGTTCTGCATAATTTAGCACAAAGGATGTTATGTGGTTTTTAAACTTCTGGGCAGATTATCTCTTATATTGGCAGCAGGCTTTGAGTTGATTAACCAAGGCAGTTTGAGAAGAAATGAGGATTGTGTGTTGACTGGCATCTCCTAGCCCTCCATCTCCCAATCAACTGACTTGATCTTGTTTCTATTGAGGACATAGCAATGGAATTGCAAATCAGATAAGTCAAAACCAACAGACTGAAGTGTACAAATCCACTTCAGGCTTAGGCTTAAAGGATGACACCATAGTCTCATAAGGAAGAAAGTTAGGAGCACTTGGTCTGCAAAGGAAACATGAATAACCAACTACACTCAATGAGACTGAAAGGATTCAAGGAAATTCTTTGGCCTTGAGGTGTGAAGGACAGCATCAGGCAGAAACTATACAACATGTGGAGAACCTAGACATGGTGCTGTCTTGAAGAGAAAGAGCGACTTCTTTTAACTGGAGAAAGGCTTCAAAAAGAATAAAAGTAAGAGGGATATATATAGCAAGATAGTGAGAAAGCCACTGAGAGATGTCAAGGCTGATCAAAGAAACCATTAAGAGAAGTTTTTAGAATATCTCCCTGAACAAAGATACTTCGAGGAGACTCCAAACCAATCCCTCAGGAGAAAGGAAAGGTCTGACTTCTTCAAACCTACTTTAGGGTGGTTGAAATCTTCATATTAGGTAATTTACTTCAGCATAGCACACATGACAAGGAGCATGATTACTTTTTGTGACTTATTATTGTCACAAACAAGTGAGATTTCTTGCGCTATTTTCATATATAAATTCATTGAACACTGATTATATGTATCCATCTGCCCTTTCATGGTTCTGCATGCCACCTTCTCAAGGATGTTTCTTGTCCCTTATACTATCTTATAATTCAGAATACTTACTTTTCTGGTTCCAAATGTGAGAGAATATTAAATAATTGTCATTCTCTGTCTGAAATATTTCACTTCAGAAAATGTCATCCAAATTCTTCAGTTTCACTTACAAAATTAGGGTTTTTTTTTTTCTCTAATCAACTTTTTTTTTAATTGCTGACAATCACTATTCTTTATGAATTAATATTACCCCATTTCACATAGATAGCATATTTCCTTGTTTTCTCATAACTATTAGTTACTGTCTAGGATGAGTCAGGAGTTTAGTTATTATAAGTAATGCCTTAATAAACATATCCATGCAACTATATATTTTGTACAAGGACTCACACAAACAAAAGTGAGTATATAGCCAACAGCTTGATAAATGGATCATTCTAGTTTCATTGTTTGTATGAAAATTTTATAACCTCTTATAGAACCCAACTTAATTTTATCAATAACACAAATTTTAAATCTTTAGACAGAGAGCCAATATTCAAATCATAACTGATTTTCTCAAGAAAAAAAAATTGCAAATTACAAAGTAGAAGATGATTAATTGAGATCTTTGGGGTAAAGAGTGATCCCCAATAATTATAAGAAATATAAAGTCAATAACAGTTTTTATTATAGAATTTCAATGCCAGTTCCCAAGGATCTTTAGATTTGCATGTGATTTAGTTGGTCAGCTCAAATTCAGAAACTGTGTAAGAACTTTATTTAGAGAACTTAAAATTTGCAGCTTAGGATACATAGGCTCAGAGAAAACTATTCTAACCCTATTCCTGAGGCAAGGAAAATGAGCCATTTACGGAGTATTAAAAATTGAGAAAGAACAGTCCACATGCCTGGTTGGTGATAAAGAAGATAACTTGCTGTTTAAAACATTTGCAAAGCATGAGTTACTTCACTGACTACTAAGGTCCATACTGTCATATCATCTTTATAAATCCCTGAACCAAAAAATTTTTCTAAGCTTAAATCCTATTTATAAAAAAACGAGTAGCATATGTATTCTAGGACAACTAGTAAAAGTCTACTGAGTTAGTATGAAAACATTTACAAGTATACAAACTTAAATAGAATTTTTTTTCCCATATACTTATTATAATATATATTGAATATTTCAAAATAATAGAGACACTTAGGGAACCAATATACAGGAACTGGTTTTAGAAAAACATTAAAGAATATTTTCCCATGTCAATATTTTTACATATAAGAAATATATAAACATATTATATATGTCATATTTTGTAGACTAAGAAGGTTAATCCAAAGACTATTGTGATCATGAGATGGATAATTCAATTTGTAAACACATATTTGTAGTCAAGCAAAAAGACACTGCTATAGTGGGTACCTCAAATTTTAGAAATTAATAAATGTTTTAGGAGCCTGGCTATACAAATATAAGGACCCATCTTTTCATCCCCAGAATTCCTATAAAAACTTGGGCATAGAACCATGCTTCTGTAATTCTAGAGATGGGGATGGAGTTGTTCTACATATAGGAGAATTCTTGGAGTACCTTGGCCAACCAGCCATCCTGAGTCAATGATTTACAAGTGCCATTTTGGCAAGACATTCAGTCCAAGACCAAATTCATGTACAAGAAAGAGATAAATTATTACTATACATTTATAATATGAAGATGATTGCCTTGGGTTTATATTGCTGTGAATAGACAACTGATCCAAGGTAACTCTTATAAGGAAAAATATGTAATTGGCTCTGCCTTACAGTTTCAGAGGTTTATGGTGGGAAACATGACAGCATCCAGGCATGTAAGATGCTGGAGAAGGAGCTGAGAATTTTGCTTTTGATCCACAGGTAGCAGAAGTGTACTCTGTGCCATACTTAGCACAGCTTGAGCATAGAAGATATCAACGCCTTCTCCCACAGTGACATACATTAACAAGCCCATAATTACTCTGACAAAGCCACACCTCCTAATAATGCCACTCCCTGTGGGCCAAGCATTCAAACACATGAGTATATGGGGGCCGTACTTATTCAAATGAGCACAATGATTTTGTCAGCCTTGAAGATAGGCATGAACAAGTATTTACACCCCTGAGTAATACTATGTACTGAAATATGTATTTTTAAGTCTTTACGTTGAAATCTTTACTTCTTAACAATTAACTATATTTGATGACCAGACCTTTAAGGAAGTAATTAATAATTTTATAGAAGTTGTGTCTGAATTCAATGTCATTATGAGAAGAGGAAGGGACACATAGATAAAAGACACATAAATAAAATGTGACAATACAGTGATCCAGTAGCTTTAGATGCAAGTGAAGGGGAAAGACCCAGGCTAAAGCTAATTCCCAGTGTCTTTATAGTGGGATTCCAGCTTCCAAAACTATGAAAACCTGGCTCTCTGTTTTTTAGACTGCCTACCTAGTATATAATCATTTCTTGTGTTCATAATAACATAGTTAAAATATAAATGTGAGATATAAAGAAAGTGCATAAACGACACTCACTATCTGATGCAAAATAATCTATCATATACATAAAAAATAAGCCAAAAATCTAGTGTTCCATGAAGAGATGGACAAATCATGGACAAAGACATGCAAAGGTCTTGGAGTAATAAACATGGAGAAAGTATACATAGGTAAAAATATGGATTCAATCATGATGCCATAGAAATGTGGATACCTAATTATTAAATCATATAAATAAAATAAGGGGACCATGCCTTGTACACTATCTAGACAAATAGTACTTGGAATGAATTTTCATCATTTCAACACATGATAAACATTCCTCAAGCACTGTATTTTTATGTCATTTATTACTCATGGGAATGGAAGCATCTTTTCCAATAGGTGCTTTAAGGATACACACATTCATAACCTGAAGGGTTCCCAAAGCTCTACAGGTGCACTCTCACTTTGATACTTATATATACTGAAAATCCCTAGGTGGGACCCAGGACAAAATCCAGATATAGAAAGATTCAACAGGACAAAACAGGAACAGGAGAACATAGCAAGAGCCCACTACAGCTGGTCAGAACACAGACACAGGTGTGCTCATCGTCCTTGCTGATTGCAAACATGACAGGCAGCAAGGCAGAACAGAGAACGAGAAATGGAGCTAGTAATACTTACTCGTATGAAAAGCAGAAGGAAGCTGGTGCCACCTTGGTGGCAATTTCATCTTGCCACCCATTTATTACTCTCTCCTCCATCATTCCTCACTGTCAACTCCTCCCAATCCTTGAGAATTCTAGCAACATAAAGTAATGGACTGAAAAACGCTTATATTCTGAAGGTATACCTCTTGTACATTATGCTCGTTAACCAACAGGTAGAATTTAACGTAGGTAAGTTAAAAATCTTATTTCAATATCTTCATCTTCAATTTGTTTCTAATTATCCTCAGAATTAATGAAGAGATGCTTCGGCTGTTTTGTTCCACTTTGACATTTGAAATGTACATAGACTGTTCAGCGCTGGGATGCCCAGATTGTTCTTTGTGTTGTCTAACAGCTTTATTAAAGTTCAAAGGATGAACCAGAGTCCTTACATTACAAAATAATTGTTGGCTTGTGTCAGTCACTATTTTGCAATAAATTCTATATATCTGTACTCACACATGTGCCTCTATATTTGTGTCAGCTTTTATTTCAAGCCACATTCTCGAAGGGTCATCTCACCCCTGTTGTAAACCATTGCAACAAGCATTTTAATGTGGCATGGTTGTCCTCTGTAAAATTAATTTCTGACACCAGCTATAACTGAAGTGTCAAGTCCTGTTAACAATCTATGCCTTAGCAGATTTTTGTCAATCCATTAACACTGTGTATAATTAATAACAACAGGGAAAGGCTATTGCTATTAACTCACTGGTTATTCTTAATAATTATCAAGCGTGAACATAGTGAGACTTCTTTCTCCTAGATGGTTAAATTTGGTTTATTTTATACTCAGTAATATTAAGTAAGGAAAAATGTAATACATTAGTTTTACATATTAATTAATATTAAAACTTAATAAGCCTTTGTTAGAGTGTTACTCTATACTTTGTTGGTAATAACTCAATCATATGAATTAATTTTCTTCTTTAATCTTTAGAGTGACATTTGAAGTATGTTCCATTCTTCCTAATGCAAATAATATGTATGAATGAAAAAATGAAATCCAGAGACCCTTGAAAAATACATAGCTCAATTATGACTTGGCAAAAGCATAGGGTAATGAAAGAATCAAGATGTTCCTTTCGCAGTGGTCATCATCTCGAGTCTACCCCACTATATCTTAATAATAAGGATCCATGGCTCCAGATATATATGTAGCAAAGGATGAACTTGCATGACAGCAATGGGAAAGGAGGCCCTTGGTACTAGGGAAGTTTGATGCCACAGCATAGAGGGATATTGGAGCAGTGATGTGGGAGTAGGTGGGAGCAGCTTCATACAGGCAAAGAGGAAGAAGGAAGGCAGATGTGGGATGGGGGATTGGTAGAGAGGTAACCAGGAAGTGGGTCATCATTTAAGATGTAAATGAACGGAAAAAAAAAAAGACTATGGTGACCACAAAAGAAATAGGTAGGCAATACTTTCATAGCTTTTCTAGAATAGCATATTCCTGTTAACATTTTTAAAGGCTCATAGAAATTTCTGCATACAAAAAACATTGGAATGTAGTTTAACTCAAATTTCCCAAATCTCTGTAGCCTAAAACCCATCATTGCCAGGGGATCTCTGTACTTACTCACACTGAGAAACTGAAAACCTGCACTTCCTCCTTTGGAAAGGGTCCCCTAATCCACTATGACAAGGTATAAAAAATATATACTAGGTATAAAAGACCAATTACCTACCTATAGACCAAATGTATGAAGGGTCAAATGACATTGTGGCACGTTATACAAACTGTGAACTTTGAACTTGTTGAACTCAGTTTTTCAGTAAATGAAGACTATACAGGGATAATCAACTGCCAAGAACCTTTGTGATTGGGCAGACCTGGAAAGTCCAGGTCTAGAACCAAGCCATCTCTATTTCCCTTGAGGACCTTTTACAGATTTATTGCCCACATCAATGTTTTAAATAACACCCATCTTGACATGATTAAATAAATTATGTCAACATGATTTAACAGCAATATTAACTAAGAGGCTTCAGGTAAGGTGCAGAAGTTTTCTGAGCTTTATTTTTGTGCTGTACCATACAAGACCCACTAGCTTCAACCAAATTCAAGAGTAAGAATGTCCTGAGATAGCACAGCAGAAATTTCCAAGCCATCAGCAGCTTACCTGGGTTTTCTACCTATGAACACACTGGAATAACCTTGACTTATCTTATGCCTTTCTGATATTATTCTCCAATCTTTAGGTAACTCTTATCATGTCAGAATACAGTATTTAGGATAAGCTAAGCCTGTGTTCCCATGCCATGATACAGAGGTTTCTTTCCGAGTAAACTTCCCTCCTCCTTTTGAAATGAGAGCTCTTTATTTGTACCCACAAACTATTTTGTTGTTGTTGTCATGAGAATCTCTTGTTGAAAGCTCTTCATCCAGCTACAATGGATTTTTTTTTTTTTTATCCTATAGGACATGCTCAAAATACAAGCAGCAACATTAACTATGAGGCTTCAGGTGAGATGCAGAGATTTTTCTCAGCTTTCTTTTTAATAAAGCAACAACAGTTATGATGTTAGTGGATGAAACTTATCAAACTGCTGAGATGGTCAAGGAAAGACGCAAGCCTATGCATACCAAGTGTCCAAGAAGACTGATGTCCTATCTTGGTTAATCACTATAGATAATCACTAGTTGTGAGAAGCACACCTCACAGACACAGAGAGTGAGGGTAGGTTGGGTCGGGTCCTGCTAGAATTTAGAAGGAAACAATCAGAGTCATTTTGTCCTAAGAATATGAATTATATATATATATAATATGGAAAAAAGAGCATTGTAATTGGTAAAGCTGACACTGATCCCAATTAGAAACACAAAGAAGACAGAGGAACATCGCTTGTACTGGGGAACTGGAAGCAGTAGAAGCAGACACAAGATATACGAGCTTGGATTACAGTTTCAATAACCAAAATTTGGAATAGCCAAAAATTGGAAAAGGAAAGACTAATATATGGCACTCTTGCATTTTTCTTCGGAATTATCCACCAGCAACAACTTCAACTACTGGAAAGGCATGCAAATTCCTCAGATTCCAGACTGTAAGGATTGACTGTCAAATTCATTCAAATATACAGATTTTTATTCTTTTGTAGAAAGCAATCCCACTGATAGGCTAAGCAAAGCAGATATGCATCCTAGTAACTACTGTGGAACTGCCAGGCTCTGTGGCCTCTGGTAGTTCCATTTGCATGCTAATGAAGCCAGAGGCCAGATGCCACTAATTACAACCCAGTCACTCTGTCCAACACCCCACAACCAACTGCTCCTGAATGGACCTCATCATTCCATTATGCAAATGCTAGTTAGGAAGTGCAGGAATAAATTCTAAACAGTGGCAACCCGAGCCATATATTGGCAGGAGGTAAATTAATAAATATATTCAAGAAATGGAAATTAAAAATTATTATTCAACACTAGATTAATCATGGCTGAATAAATATGGAACAGGACAACTCTTTTTTTTTTTCCTTTTATGTCCCTTAGTGTCCTGTTTAATTACTTAAAAATTCCAGTAACTCAGGAAGGTCTATAGTAAATTGCATTTCCAGAAATAATCATTCAGTGTCTGAAGGGTTACATTTTCAAAACATACTCAAGTTGTTTCTTCTAGTGAAGAAAAAGAAACAGTAAACAATAAATTATGGGTAAAGGGCATTTCCCTTTTTCTGAATTATAACATTGTTCTGAATTTTAAAAAATGAAACCAAGGATGACCTTGCCTTATGTATTAAAACCCACACCCAGCTCCATAAAAAAATTAAATATGCAGAGACTCTCCTGTAAGACATGGCAAAAGCATGGAGCAATTAGAAGCCAAACAGTACTTGCAGTTAAGACCATTTGCAACACATGATTTTTGAAAAATGCCTTGCCTGGAAATGAATTGAACAGGGTTGCCCATTATTAAGTTCCAAAACCTTCCTCCCTGAAGATTGCCTTAGGAGGGATCTGTGAGCCAAGAGCAGTTCTCCCTAAGGCAATGTCAGAATCATGGCATCATTTTTCATGAACATCACAATGAGTGTTTAAACTACATTTCCCACATCTCTATTAGCAGCCTGTCCTCTCACGGAACATTTCCCTCACTCACAGTTGATTGGACTCCTCATTTTGGTACCATATACTTTCAATTTTCCAGCACTTCCTGATTATTTGCATTCTAATTCATAATTAAGGTGACTTGTTTTCTGGGTAGCCAACTGTGATGAATATATTATATATTGTGACATTTACCCTTCACATCCATTCACAAGTGAAGGTTCTGTCTGGCCAGGTGTGGTGGCTAATAGTATTTATGTGCTTGACATACTTGGGAGGAAGGGACCTCAACTGAGGAGTTTATTCATTCAGATTGGCCTTCTTGACATGACCGGGGTCCATTTTTTTAAACGACAAATGGATGGTGGACAGCACATCCCACTCTGTAGGCAGTACTGTCACTGGGAGATGAAGCTGAACACAAAATCTGGGGGCCAGATAGCAAGCAGCGTTCCTCTCTGACCTCTTTTCCAGTTATTACCTCTAGTTTGGGGTCTTGAATTCCTGCCTTGGGTTTCCTCAAGGAAAAGACTGCACACTGTGCACCAAAGAATAACCTGTGCCTCTCCAAAGTTGATTTGGTCAGTGTTTTATCACAACAAAGACAACAAAGTGGAAGCCAGGTATTAGGACTGCAGGGACAAAAATGGAGAAGAGACTGCGGGAAAGGCTGTCCAGTGACTGCCTCTACTTGAGATCCATCTCAAGGGGAGGCTCCAAGACCTGACACTATTACTGATACTATAGTGTACTTACATACAGGAGCCTAGCATGGCTGACCTTTGAGATGCCCAACAAGCAGCTGACAGAGACCGATTCAGATACTTATACACAATCATTAGACTGAAGTCGGGTACCCCTGTGGTTGAATTAGGGAAAGGCTGGAATAAGCTTAGGAGGAAGGTAACCGCATAGGAAGAACATCAGTCTTAACTAACCTGGACCACTGAGATCTCTCAAACACCAAGCCACTAAGCAGGCAGCATAAAGGAGTGGGTTGGAGGCCCTGGCATAAATAGTAGAGAACTGTCTGCTTTGGCCTCACTGTGAGAAAACTCTACTAAACCTGAAGATACTTGAGGCCCCAGGGTGTGCAGATGCTTGGCGTGGGGTATGGGCATTCTCTTGAAGACTAGGGGTGGGGATGGGGAGGAAGAATGGGATGAGAAACTGTGAGGTAGAGCAAACTGGGAGGGGGGCAATGATTGGGCTGTAAAAAAATAAAAGTAATAAAAAAGAAAGGAAAGCCAGAAATGCCCAACTGTTTTAGTGCCTACCAATATTCCTGTATTTGGCAAGAACTTGTTTAAATATTGAGCTAATCGTTCAACACAGAAAAATTAAAATGAAAAATTCTCTAATAACAGGAGCTAAAATGAACAATACTTAGTATTTTACAAGAAATATTAAGTCTAATGAATGCAACTATTTTAATGTGGACACACTGAGGAAATTATTAATTAAATAGAATAAATACCATCCAGTCTGCCAGAACTATACAGAGATATTTACAGAAAGTTATTCAGAGAGGTAGCTACCAGGGTGAAACCTACATGACCAAAGAGGTGAGATGAATAACATTAATGGAAAATGTAAAGAGGCTACTCCAGAGAGGTACCCCACCCCTATAATAAAGAAGAAAACTGAAGGAAAGGAACAGAACAGTTTTTTGAGGACCACTAAACAGGCATATAAGTTGATATTTGGAAAGGAAGATACCAGTATGACCAGACAGAGCTAGAGTGTTTGCTTTTTTGTATATATAAGGACAAAACTGAGCTCAGGACAGAAATATGAATGCAGTAAGATTCATTACCTCCAAAGGATAAGGGAAGCACAGGAGTTATTTCCAAACCAAGGTCTCCTTGAAAAAAATAACGTGGACTTCCTTCTCCAGAATTCTGTGTGCCTTTACCGTTAACTCGCAGTGCATAAGCACAAGACTGGCAGATATAATCCTGAGCATGATCATGGGAGGAGTGCATTTTTAAGCAAGCCTAGAAAAATCGTTCTGGGAGAAAATGTTTGGGAGCCATGCCTAGGTCAAGGACAAAGAATCCCTGTTCAAAAGTTAAAATAGTGCACAGGATGCCTGGAGACATTCTCAGCATCTTCCCAATAGTTTTAGATGAGAAAGGAAAGAGTTAAAGGTACACTAACACAGGTGATTTTACTTGAGGTCATTTACCTCACTTACTGACTGAAAGAATTACTGACTGAATAGTGTCCCTACACAGGCAACCAGATGTGGGTCTCAATTTTTCCCCATAGTTAAGTACCTGAATAATCCAACAAAAAATAGTTAACTTTGGAGAAAAAATGATCTACACACTAAGGACCCAGTTTGAAGATCTCTTAGTAGTGATACACAAAGTTATGATGGACATTTGATCTTGATAGGCAAACAAGAGTAAACCAAACCAAACCCCCCCCCCAAAAAAAAAAAAAAAACCTAATCAACAAACAACAAAATTTCCAATGAAGACCAGTCTCCAAAACCATAAAAACAAATTCATATCCTGTCATCCATTACAGAACCAGAAATATCAAAGACAATATATCCACATAGAAATGTTATAACTACCCTCTTCTTTACACTAGTCCTACGTTTTATATGCACTGGTTAGTTCTGTACTCACTACTAACAGTGTGCTAACTATTATCTCTATATCATGGATAAAGGAACTGAATTTCAGAAAGGTTAACTGACTTAAGGAAGCACAGAGTTATGATCACAGAAAAGATTGGACTGATGCCTGCAGTAGTGGACACTTCACTGGAGGAAACTTATCCTTTGTTTTATGGGTACTTTCCTCAATGTCTCTGTTTCAAATCTCGATTCTACTTTCCTACCTGGTATGTCTCTGATTGGGTGGCCCCTAGGTAGGGTATTAGTCAGTGATTTGAGTCTGTGATAACGTATCCTGTCGTTCACAAATGACTTCCCTGGGACTATATCGACTGAGGGTGTCTTCAGAATGCTCATAATCATATATATGATGGAACACAGGGCCCACAATGGAGAAGCTAGAGATAGAACCCCTGGAGCTGAAGGGGTCTGCAACCCTAGAAGAGGAACAACAATATGAACTAATCAGAACCCCCAGAACTCGTGTCTCTAGCTCCATATGTAGCAGAAGATGGCCTAGTTGGCCATCATTGGGAGGAGAGGCCCCTTGGTACTGCAAACTTTATTTGCCCCAATACAGGGGAACGCCAGGGCCATGAAGTTGAAGTGGGTGGGCAGGGGAGCAGGTAGGGGAGAGGGGGAGGGGATTTTTGGGATAGCAGTTGAAATGTAAATTAAGAAAATATCTAATAAATTAAAAAAAAAGAGAAAGTAGGTCTAGGCACAGTCTGCGTAATAGATCATGTGGCATACAGTTTAGGTTTTCCTGCCATATGATAACTCTCTCAAATGCTTAACACAGCTATTGTAGACAAGTAAAGAGCAACTTTCGATAACTCAGGGATAAAATAATGCAATGACCTTGCATCAAAGCCAGTTAAAAACTATTGAGTGGACAATATTGACCCCTAGAATAGTTTTAGGACCCCTACTATTCCCTGGGAAACTGATCATAGGTATGCTACCACATTATTGTACTACTCTAGAACAATTCTTGTAAGTTTTGTATTAGTATTTATAAAATCAATGCATATAGTACATGTGGTGGTACATGCTTGTAAGGGTGTCACTTGGGGAGCTAAATTAGGAAGTCCATTGATATTCATGCTTGCTCAGGGAACAAAGCAAGATCATGTCTCAAAACATTAAATAAAAAAATCAATTAATAAACAAACATGAATAAATAAATTATTTTTGATTCTCAAAATATGGCCCACAATTCTGTCATTGAACCATGAAAGCTCTATGACAGGAGGCCTTCATTTATTTTCTTAATGTCAATCCTTCCAGAACCCCAAGCAAGTCACTCAATGTAGTTTCAAGCATTAGTCTTTCTTGTGAGTGATCACCGTGGCTTCCATTTCCAGCACCAAAAGTTAAAAAGAAATAGGAATCAGAAAGTTTTCAGACACATAAAAACCAACTCAGGCATTAGCAGCATTAATGAATAAGCATAATGATGTAACGTGTTTTCTCTGTTTTAGACAGTTTAGGTGAACTTGATGGCATGATCTTTACTATTCTCTGTATGCTTAACAGCAGGGTTGGAGGTGCTAACAAGTAGGAGTTTTATAAGGAGGAATTTGGCTCCTGTAAAGGTTTTATTAATGTGCAACTGCTGAAATGTAATTCAAAAATCAACTGTTATATTGCCTGTGATGCATCATGTCAGCTCAGGGCATGCCTGCTTCTGAAAACGTACCTATGCCCTGCCAACTTTCCACACCACTCAATGCCAAGGGATGCTTCCTGAGGTCACTCAGAGAAGATTTAAGACTATTGTGTGTGTGTTAAAATTTATGGTGTTTTCTTCTTGCAAACAAGGTTGTTTGCAGTGATAACCTTGGAAAGGGCTTAGTGGGTAGGAGTACTTGTAGTCACGCCCAAAGAGCTGATTTCTACTCCTACAGCTCACATGAAAGAACAAGAGAACTGAAAGTAACTCCTTCAAGTCTTCCTCAGACCTCTAATAACTGGAAGAGGGAAATACTCAGCTTTATTGAAGAATTGGCCAATACATACTTGTATCCCAGGTGAATTTCTGTCTCCCATACCAACTGCTCTTTCTCCTAGCCTTTTTATACTCAGATTACATTTCAGAATGACCCCAACAAAGGACAAGAAAACGAGAAGTTTAACTATTTCCCCTAAGGTGAACAATACAGAGAATAAATTTTCAACATCTTAAGGAAATAGAATATTTTAATTAGCGAGTAAGGAATCCAGAACCCAACAGAGTAGAGGTTCAACAAATGAAAAATAGGTCAGTGCATAAAAAATTAAAAAATATATTTGGTAATGAGCAGATTGCTACCCCTCTGCCCTTGCTTCTTAGTCTCATAGAGTATGATCTCTGCAATGTTGGACTCTTGTGACCAATGCATCACATGTTAACTAAGTAGAAAGATCCTAGCTGACATCTGAGCAAGGACAGTAAGTGGCATTTGCAGCCTATGCGTACTTGATCTATTGTTTTTAATGTATGTCTGGATATAATTTCCATCACAGAAGTAGCAGACTTGCCTTTTCATCCCTATCACAAGGACAATAACCGCAAAATTGAACAAAGGCCCTTTTAAGATAGGAGTGTGCAGGCTTTGAATGCCACAGCAGGAGATATCCAACACAACCTGGGAAAAATTCTGTTTCAAAGCGAAGCTCATATCTGAAGCATTTTTCAACCCTATTTAAAATGAGAAAACAAAGAGAAATAAAACTCCTTGGAGAAGGCTTTGCTCAAACCCAAGTCACAGACCTTATCAAATGTTCCCACAGTAATCAATGAGCCCCTAACAATGGCTCAAAGGACTGGGGCAGTGGGAGGAATGTAGACCCATTTGCTTTGATTCAGAGGTTTTTATGAGAACCATTAAGGGAAGATGGGCAAGTAACTGTGCTGATCAGGGCAAAGCCCCACAGCTCTCTGATGGATGAGTCTGACCGAACCCTTAAAAGAGCCTTTCCAATCAAATAAAATCAAACATGATCTAGGGCTTTCCTCATAGTGGGGGAGCTAAGTCTTCCGACTTGTATTAGTTATTTTAAGACTAGACAGTGATTCCGATACCTCTGAGTTATAGCTCATAGGAGGACAAGCAATAGCAATTAAAATTTATGTATGGTTACCTTCAAATACCTTACGCATCTTAGACTGAAGTTTGTACATCTCACAGGTAATAGAATTAGGGTCATGATTTTATAAACGACGCCCACATTATCTATGAATGAGACTAAAACATGGTTTAGAGAAAATGAATAACTTCATAAGGAAATAAACATTTTTCTTAGCACTGCTCTCAATGGCTCACCAAGGAATGTATGCAAGCTCTCTCCTCTGTGCTCTCTGTGCTTTCTCCCTATTGACTAAGTATCCCCGGCATCTTTTTTTTTTTTTTTTTTTCTGTAAATATATTATTTATTTATTTTATGTATATGAGTACACTGTAGATGTCTTCAAACACCCCGGAGGAGGGCATTGGATTCTGTTACAAATGATTGTGAGCCACCATGTGGTTGCTGGGATTTGAACTCAGGACCTCTAGAAGAGCAGTCAGTGAGTGATCTTAACCACTGAGCCATCTCTCTAGCCCCCACGACCCATGCATCTTTTTAATCCCTTCACGTGTTTCTCTACCCATTCTCTAGATTACTTATTTTTCAAGAAAATGTGTCCAGATAACTTGATAGGAATTCATTTTGTTTCCAATTTTAGAGAGAATACACACACACACAAACACAGAGAGAGAGAGAGAGAGAGAGAGAGAGAGGGATAGGGAGAGAGAGAGAGAGAGAGAGAGAGAGAGAAAGAGAGAGAGAGAGCACAAATTTGGGTCAGTAGGGATAGGGAGTGGAGAAATATGAGAGGATCTATGAGAAGGGAACAATATGATACAATATATAAAAACTTTTTAAATAAAATTGTAAAAATTACAAAACAAATAAACCAACTTCTCTGCTCCCTTATTTCACTAATATGTTCCTAGTAACATCAACTATTTTTGTAATATATTTGAGGGTAACTCTTTACTAAGATAACCTGTGGTGGTTTTTTTTTTTTTTTTTTTTTTTTTTTCTTTGTCTGACCCTGATGAAACCTTCTGGTATATTTCTATGCTTAGTAATACAACCAAGCATTAGAAAGCACAAGGGGTGGCATTAGTTTTATGTAGGAGGAAATATTTTGGTCCTTAGCTACATATTACCAATTTTAAGGAGCAACTTCAGTATGGACACTAAAATATCAGCTCAATTAAATTTATGAATCACCTAATATTATGTAGAGCCAGAAAACCCTTAGCAACATGGACATGTTCTAGCTAGGTAATAGCAGATGATTTTATTGTAGGAAAAACTCTGTAGATGACATTCACACATATCCACATGACATAATTCAATATTGAAGCTTTGGAGTATTTGCAACTAATGAAAGTGTGTGTGAACAGCCTCGGCTAGCATAACAAAGCAGCCTGTCTTGCAGTAGATTTCATTTATGTAGACAGAGTGCACGCTAAACTACTGATAAAAATAATTACTACTACTATGCAATGCACGAAATTTCATGAGTTATCAGTTTATATAGTTATGAGTTAGGTAAGTCTGTTTATACCAGTTATACTAGAAACAACACACAATGAACTACTTTACAATTATTAGTACAGTAGGTGATAAATGTTTTTGTTCCATTATAATATGATAAGATACAATTATGCACATAGCTCTTCATTGACCATAACTTGGTTATGCAGTATATGTCTTTATGATGATGATTTCAAACTTTGTAACCTAACAAAACGCATCAGTTAATCAACTTCATTCAAATATGATGGTGTAATAATATATTTCTCTTCTGATTAGAGGATTTTATAATTATTTCCTTAGTGTAATAAATAAATATTAGTGAGAAAAAATTTATAACTTTAAGTCTGCAAATCAAAGTGTTTGTATTGTTTATGATAAGATCCACAGATGTATGTATGTATATATATATATATATATATATATATATATATATATATATTTTTTTTTTTTTTTTTCAAGTCAGGGTTTCTCGGTATATCCCTGGCTGTCCTGAAACCCACTTTGTAGACCAGGCTGTCCTCGAACTCAGAAACCCCCCTTCCTCTGCCTCCCGAGTTCTGGGATTAAAGGCGTGTGCCACCATGCCTGGCTCAGATGTATATTTTTATGT
Source organism: Mus minutoides (assembly GCA_902729485.2). Classification (NCBI taxonomy): domain Eukaryota; kingdom Metazoa; phylum Chordata; class Mammalia; order Rodentia; family Muridae; genus Mus; species Mus minutoides. The sequence continues at coordinate 47,996 of LR751637.1, read as the reverse complement.
TATTCATTTTAGTTTTTCTAGTTATGTAGACATAGACATTTTCTCTAATAACTAATTGAATAAGCGATTTCATCTGATTTTTTATTACTTCACTATTTGAGTACATAATTACATAATTTCTCCATTTTTTCCCTCCAAACAACCCATATATTATCTCTCCTTGTTCTCTTTAAATGCATAGCCAGTATTTACATGAATTGTTATATATATATATATATATATATATATATATATATATATATTCATAAACATTTATTAATATATATGTTCAGAAGAATATATTCCTATATTAATAAAGTCATAAGTATAACCTGTGCACTCTGTATAAATTTATTTGTATGCAGATTTCCATTGCTAACAATTAGTATTAGATAATCATCTTTTCGCGTGCTCTTCCTTGAGGAAGACTATTTTTCCTATTATTAACACTTCTTATTTACCTGGTATTTAATAATAAAAACTTAGATGTTTTGAACCAAGATGTACGTGCGTAAGTTCAGGAAAGGTACTTTAACACATTTTTATTAGGCTGGTTATGAAATCAATCTCAATAGCCTTCCAGAATGAAGCCACCCTGTTCATAGGGTATTGGTGTGAGTGTAGAGAGAGGTTTAATATGGTCTCCACACCATTCTTTTGGTTTGTTATTTCCATAATAGGCAGAGGACAAAACTTTTTAAAAATGGTCTCACCACTTTTTTTTTTTTTAATTAAAGTTTCAGCTTATCAACAATTCGGGTGACTTTAGTTTACTATTCCAAAATTTCTATGTCAGAGTTGATCAAGCTAAACAGAGAGTATGTAGATATTCACTTCAATTTATGCAAAATTTGATAGTATCCATGCTCAAAATTAATTTATCTCTATTGTATACACCCATATTGCCTGTCATCAATTATTTTCATTAATAAATGTGGCATAGAAATTGGGCTGAAAATGTGTATTTTGACTTTAATTACAATTAGTTCTGTTAATGTGAATCCAAATGGAAGACTAAGGCTGATTTTGTTTGAAAAGTTTAGAAGCAAAAGCTTTCATAAGAAAAGTAGGGCATGGAACTGTTCCTTGGTTTCGTCCTGTTACCCACAATAAAGCAGGGCCACATATTCCTGTGGGCATTTTGGAATGGCTATGTGATTCACCTTTCTCCACACGCTTTTCCCTAATATGCTCAAAGATATTGCTCTATGTGTTTATGTTAGGAGAGGAAGCATTTACCCTCTAGAAGCTAATTTCAAATGCCCATTGTTGGATAGTATCCATCTTCTGCATGCCAGTCAGGAATAAATGTCAAAAAATACCACCTTCTATCTCATTAATGCTGACTTGGCAAAAACAGATGAAATTTAGGACAAGTCAGAATTCTTGTTTCATTGTCCTATTTTCAGTATGAGAAGGAATTTAGGACAAGCTAGAATTCTTTCTCTTGCCCTATTTTATTGTATCTATGTTTATTCATATTCAGCAAAAAGAATCCCAATTTTAGCCTTTGGTATACTCATCTTAAAGAAAGTATTTCTCCAAATTAGTTTTTTTTTTTTTTAATTTTATTTTAAAGTTAGCATATTGATGTAAAGCAAATGGAAATTATATAAACTAGAACACAATTTTTAATTGGATCAGAGTTTGAAAAGTAAAGAAACTGATTATTGGGAAACTCTTGAAATATTCCTTTGTGAAGCACTTACAGTTTGTTTTAGGATGATTATTTGTGTGTAAGTTTGCTGGTCACTTATTTTTCAACATCTAGTATATTTATTTTAAATTTGTTTTATATGTAGGAGTTTTCCATATACCAGGTATATGCCTGGTGCCAGCAGAGGACAGAAGACACTGCATCTCCTAAAAATAGAAGTAGAGTGAGTTGTGAGCCTCCAAGTGGATTCTGGGAACGTAATGACTCTTCGTCCTATGCAAAACCAGACAGTGCTGCTTGAAGCTCAGCCCTGAGACATTTTCCTTTCCTCCCTTAACACTTATTTATATACTATAGACGTGGTCTAGGTTTTTATAAACTTCAGCAGTGCCAAGTGCACAGAATATCTAGCTTATGAGATGATATATTTTCTAAGCTATTAAAAAGATGGCATGGTTAACCTTTCTCCTATATACTAAACAGATGATTTTTTTTTTGTTATATTTTTTTTTTTACTGTCACATACCAAATCATGAAGTGTTATTACTATTGTCTTGATTCTTCACTTCCATTTATTTACTTTCTATTTATCGGGATACAATTCTTCAAATAAAATTAATGAATAATATTTTAAGAATATTCTATGTTGTAATATTTGGCATATTAGGAAATACACAAATATGATGGAATTTAAGACTCTGCACTGAGAAGCTATCAATCTCCTTAAATGACTGAGGCAAAAATATGTTCTAACAGTACCTACCAAAGCTATTGTGAAAATTATTTTGTTACAGGACCTTAATATAGAAAGGGTTGGTATTTTCCTTTTGATAATTTGATTTTATTAATCATTCTACCATTGACTCATCATCTTATATACTGCATATATTAGCTTCTGACTCTGGAACCAAATTACCTTTGAATATAACTCAAAGGAGGAAAGATATCCTTTTTGTTTTGAAAACTCATGATCTCAGAAGGTTTCCATCTACATCAAACTGTTTAATTATAAAACATAATGGGAAAGCAGAATCATATATGCCCTCATTTTATGGGAATACATTTAAACATTGTAGCTTCCCTCTTAAAAGTTTCTCTTAAAGGCAATGGCAAAATGTTTGCTGACGGTTCTGCTTTTTATGTACGTCTTATGGCAAATTCAAAGAAGTGTACGTCATCCCCAGTTGCAATTCGCTCCCTAAATTTAACTTCGCAGACACTTGGGGGCATTTGACTAAGTTTGAATTTTAATTGCACAGGCAACAAATTTTATACTGATTTGAGAACAGGGAAACAATAATGTGAAAAAAATAAAAGGAATGAAGGAAGAATGTGTGGCTGACACAGCACAAAGTGTTAATCTGAGACTCTAATGTTAGAAATTGTACCTGAGAGTCGTTAGAAAATAAAGTAGATTATACTGCTTCTTGTGATAGTAGAGATATTGAAATATATTCTAATAATATTTTAAGTGAATAATCGACTAATTAATTACCATCTGCAAGTGAAATTTGAGGAAGCAGACACCCTTCATCTTCTGTGATTAATGAGTTGAAAAGAGCTGAATCGGGCATTTGTCTTCCAGGATTTTGAACTCATAATGAAACCTTAGCAGCACAGGGTCTATGATGAAGTACTACTTTCACTGACTGGTTTTGAGGCCTATGCTATGTCACCTGTAGTGCGTGTTTCTGATCACTTTCTCTTTCTGTACTAGTGCAATGAAGTTGGCTACACCTGTGCATAGAATCAGTATAAATGAAACACAATTATGCATGTGTCAGTTTCTACTGCTAAAGCCAAGAAAGGCCGGAAGTATTGAGGAGTAAAGAAAACAGAATTGTTTAGTTAAGACTTTTGATACAGCAGGACATATTGTTGACCATCCGTTGCTCACAGCTAACCTATATAGGAGAATTATACCTGTTAAATAGGAGATGATTGGCAGAAATGCACCTCCTGCATCCCAGAACTGAATCCTGATAACCACTGTTTATCTTTGTTTAGTTTATGAGAACTCACAAGATCACAGATGGAATCTTGAGGTATGTTTATTTATGGGGAAATAGTCTAAAGCATACACATTATTGTATCTATTTATTTGTTTTTCTATGTATATGTAGATTGCAGACTTTTCAGAGATAAAATGATCTTCTAAAGTAAATTTTACAGAAAAGGTTGTGGAAAGTATCAGACACAGCAACCCCTTCGTTACTGACCATTATTGAGCTTTTTATTGACTATTAATATGCATTGTAATTAAATATAATACAAATGGGTAAGAAATCAACATATTTGCAGCAGTCAGCATTTTGACTAAAATTAAATTCTGGCTTTACCATCTGACCAGTGAGTGCACTGATAATATATTGCAGTTAACTATTATTCTTTTATTATTTGTAAAATTATGCAGATCAATATTATCTACCTCAAAGAAGGCATGCTTTCCATAGTTTTTCATTGTACCGCTTTAGAACACATTGGCTTGTGGGACATGATGTGATGATCATAATGGCAGTGATAATAATGATGAAGTTGAAAATGATGATAGGGGTCCGACAAATCCTGTGAATGTAGAAACCATGGTTTTTCGTTCTAATGATGTCGACTAATGAAATGAAAAGTAACATCCTTTACCTACCCAGTTTGGAGTCAAAAGTCTAGAATTCTGCACACAAACAGATATCTTTATTTTCCTACTGTATCTTGTGATTACAAATAATAGTATTTTGATCTGAAATACCATTTATGAAATACTATAGGACACATACAATATTTGATGAAATATCATCGAGCTACAAAGATATACTAAAATATAATATTGGATATCTTCATGGATTAGCACAGAAAGACATCCTAGAAGAAATGTTTATTAGTTGTATAAAAGTACCCAAGGAGCTGAAGGGGTCTCCAACCCTATAGGTGGAAGAACCACATGAACTAACCAGTACCCCCAGAGCTCCTGTCTCTAGCTGCATATGTAGCAGAAGATGGCCTAGTCGGCCATCATTGGGAAGAGAGGCCCCTTGGTCTTACAAACTTCATATGCTGCAGTACAGGGGAGTGCCAGGGCCAAGATGTGGGAGTGGGTGGGTAGGGGCGCAGGGCGGGGGATGGGGGAGGATGTATGGGATTTTCAGGATAGCATTTGAAATGTAAATTCATTTCAAACATACAAAAAGTACCTTCAAAGGTTTTGTTTTGTTTTCTTTCTTTCTTTTTTTAAAATTTTAATCTTCTGTAAATGAAGAAAATATCTAATAAAAGTTGAAAAAAAAATAAAACACATAAAAAAATTTTTAATCTTAGTGCAGCTTTCTCAGAATACAGAACTTCAATATTTGTAGTCAAGTACATAGATTTGGCAGGACAGATATTAAATGTAGTTTAATATCTCATTAAATGTAGTTTACTACTAAGTACTTATCTGAGTAGTTAATATGTTATTACATATATATTATTATAATATACTGTATTATTACTACATTGTTTTAGGGTTTCTTTTCCTGCAAAAATATTATGACTAAGAAGCAAGTCATAGAGTAAAGGGTTTATTCAACTTACACTTCCACATTGCTGTTTATCACCAAAAGAAATCAGAACTAGAAATCAAGCAGGTCAGGAACCAGAAACTGATGCAGAGGCCATAGAGGGATGCTACTTACTGGCTTGCTTCCCCTGACTTGCTCAGCTTGCTTCCATATGGAACGCAAGACTGCCAGCCCAGGAATGGCACCACCCACAATGAGCTGGGCCCTTCCACCCTTTTCACTAATTGAGAAGATTCCTTACAGCTGGATCTCATGCGGGCATTTCCTCAAGGAAGGCTCCTTTCTCTGTGATAACTCCAGATTGTAACAAGTTGACACATAAAACCAGTCAGTACAATTATAATCCCAAATATTCCCCACTGCCCTAAGACGCATATGTCCTCTTCTGTCTGACACATAACAAATCCATTGTGAACATTTAGATTTCCTCAAATAGTGAGTCATTCCTTGATATGATATCTATTAATTACATATACACTTATTTTGCTTTCTTTCAGAAGGAAAATTCAACAATGGCAGAGATTTAATCTTGGTTCATTTACAGCTGTATCACCTCTGCCATGATCATGTCCTCTAAAATCAGGGCCTCAAAAATACATGTATTAGATAAAGGTAACTATTTACTATCTCTGAATCCATGAACAATTCATGCTTAGGAGTAATAAAATTCAGGACAAAGGAATCTTAGTGAAGTTGCGACAGTATAACAAATGAAAAGTTAATTGATAGTTGAAAAAAGAAATCAGTCTCTCTCTCTCTCTCTCTCTCTCTCTCTCTCTCTCTCTCTCTCTCTGTGTGTGTGTGTGTGTGTGTGTGTGTGTGTGTGTGTATTTAGGGCAGAAGAAAACCTCCAGTGGCAGCCACATTTTTGAGTCACGGTCTCTAGTTTCTCTAGAATCCTGCTAGCCTGACTGACCAGTCAGCTCTGGGGATCTATCTGTAATAATACTCCAAGCCTGGCAATTTCATAGCTGCATCACCATGCCTGGCGTTTTAAATCTGGACTTCTAAGGATTACGTGAATGTCCTCATTCTTGTACAGCTGAGCTATCACCTCAACTCAGCAGAATGTGATTTTCTCCTGTTCTCATTTTGTTCTTTGTTTTCCTTACTTATCATAATATTGGCAAAGGAGTGTAGTATTTAAGCAAAAGAAAACCAGGGACTCCAGACCTATCTCAGCAGTTGTGAGTACTGGCTGCTCTTCCAGAGGACACAGGTTCAATTCCCAACAGCCACATGAAAGCTCACAATTATCTATAGCCCCAATTCTTGAGGATCTGATGTCCTTATCTGGTCTTTATAGCATCAGCTATGTGCATGATACATAGACATACATGTAGACAACACACCCATACACATAAATAAATATTTTTTAAAATAAAAATTAAACAAAACTGAGAAAGATAATGATTTAGCTGTCATAACTAACACCCAGGAAAATTTTGTATTATGATAATGAACTATTACTGAGTCAATGCTGATGGACTGGTCTTCCCTACCTTATGAAATATGAAAGACTCAAAAAGTTTATTTGTTTTTTACACTTAAGGATATAGAATGGAGGCTAAGATCTCCAGCAATCCTTGTTACTAAGGTAGAAAGTAAACAAAACATATATATTCTAAAAAGTGAGAAAAGAAAGCCATGAAATACTGATAAGTAAATAATAATTATAATAACCAAGTAATGAGTAATGTAATCAAGTATGAACCCATCATAATCAAATAGATACAATACAATCAATAGAAAATATGGATTATCTACATAGAACCTAGTTTTTCTGCTGCTGACATTATTTTCAAATAAAAAAGAATCCATTCTGAGAATCATTCCTAGAATACCTGCATATAGTTATAAATGCTTCCTGTTGTGACATCTACTGTCTAATGGACACATTTTGAACAGGGCACTGTTCTCAGGAATGCTAAAAATATGGTTCCTTTCTTACTCAAGGGACAAAGAAATAACTGTTGCTATGGTTCTAATTGAATTGGGACACTGTAAAAGCATAGTGTCTTCCAAAAGTGTACGTATATTACCAACAAGGAAAAATTTTTGTTTTTCAAGCCTGACATATAATTGAGAGTTGAAATTTCAAAGACCCTGGGATCTCATTCAAATACAACCAATGGCATGCTGCACCCATGGTTTAAAAAAAAGTCTCCCAAAGATCCCCATTTTAGGTTGCTTAGCTTTTATACATGTCTTACTGCTCTATGTAATCAGAGAGGGATTGAAACAAAATGAACTTTTGCCTCAGCAACTGGAACCTTGAAGACTCAGACTCCCTGATAGATGTTATTTAAATATGCTTGAAAAACTGGTACTAATCTCTTTCTCACATTAGCACTCCCAGTGACATAGATGATGTTCATTTGCCTCATTATTTGAGCCTCTCCTTCCCAAACACCAAAGTCATAAATAGATCAGGGAGCCAGAGGGATATTATCTTTTCCTTTCAACTCCTGTTAATTTCCCTGTGATAATTGACTTCTAAAGGGAGCATAGGAAACAGAATTAAAAATATCAGTTGACTGCCTAATGATCTCACGTTGCAGAAGGTCCCACTTGGTTTGGAACACACTTGACATCCCTATCAAGCGGCCTGATCTGAGCCTTGTAGTTAAACTTGAAACATGCTCATGAGCACCTGTTTTCCTCCCAGGGAGAAGAATTTGACACAGAGCCAATATGATATGCAGAAAGGCTGGTATGGGGAGGGAAAGGAGGGGACTGCTCATGTACAAATCCTCCCTCTCACGCCACTGAAATGATTCTGTCTCCTGAAATTATCTGATGAAGGGGAAATCGGTGACATTTAATGTTCATAAATAATGTAAGCATCTCATTTCAGGTTGGCAGCATTGTCACAGGCTGTCAGTATTATTTTGGTATCACCGATCTCATCTCAAGACTTTGTTTCCATTGTTTCTTTATTTTAAAAAGGGGGGGGGGATGAGGAAATGAAAGAGATACCAAGGAGCCAGGCTTTTGTTGAAGAAATCCAGTGAGAGGTATAAAAGACAGAGCTTGAAAAGCTGGACTCTCAAGAGGCCTATGCTTATTAATGGAATGGTAATCATTCCTCTGGTGCCCAGCCTGAGCTATTGGTTCTAACAAAAGGGATATTTGTCATTCATATAAAGAATGAAATGAGACAAAATTGCACAATAATGTTATCAGATGTTTGTAGACATTGAATGATTACATCTCAAACAGAGTGCAGGTGGCAAATATTTCTCAAAAAATAAAAGTTAAAAAAAAAAACCACAAAAACCAAAACAACCCCCCCAAAAAACACTGAGATTAAATTGACAAAAAAAACCCTCCTATATTAGCACCAAGTAAAATAAGCATAACATTATATTCATTTTTTCTTATTCATTAGTGTTTTAAAATTGGAAACCTATTTTCCTATTTAAATCTGAGCTTATTCAAATCAAATATAAATACAGATCAACTTTTTAAAAGTTCAACTTTTGCCCTGTTTGTTCTAGAATATTCATAAATTCAAAGGAGCCTGAAGAAAGCAGAAAAGAAAGGAAATAACCTTTTATAGCTGGAGACCCTACTGTAGTGAGACCCATCTTATTATTATGCAAAGTCTCTGGAAAAGTCAACTCAGCTAATGTGACAATTTAGTAGTTCTAATAGTGTTTTTAAATAGATATTCACCAAGGTGAATGTATCTAAAAATAATCAATACTTCAGATCTACTGGTAATTTTTGTGTGTGTGTGTGGCTTTTGAAGTGTAGATACCCTAACATAGGGCAGACATTGGAGACTAAAAATATAGATACTTTCTGAACTCTAAGAAGCACATGAGAGGATTCCAAACCAATAAGACCATTGTGTTTTCAAGAGAAAGGTGATCTAAAGTCATAGCACTGAAGATACAACTTACATTTGGGCAGAATATAAACAATCTGAAAACTTAAAATTGTTAGAAAAGAACAAAATTATCTACTTTGAGTTTGACTTTTTTCTGATCTGGCTTCAAAGAGAAGGGATAAAAGACAGAAAGTGATTTTAAATAAACACTTTCAGTGACTGGTAGAGTTCTGGAGAGGTAATACACAGTTGGCATGCTTTTTTCAAATCTTAAATTCTGATTGAAAGGCAAACCTATATAGGAGCCCTTTTCAAAGTATAATGTGTGTGTGTGTGTGTGTGTGTGTGTGTGTGTGTGTGTGTGTGTGTTTGTGTATCATGTCAAACATGATATTATAGGATACAAATATAACAAAATAGTTTTTCTGTAATGAGTGAGGAAAGCTATTTTTACAAAATAAATAATGAAAGAAAGAGGTAAAAATAAACAGGCAGATGAAAGAAAGAAAGAAAGAAAGAAAGAAAGAAAGAAAGAAAGAAAGAAAGAAAGAAAGAAAGAAAGAAAAACGGAAAGGGAAAGGGAAAGGGAAAGGGAAAGGGAAAGGGAAAAGAAAAAGGAAAGAAAGAGGTTGTCAACTGTCTGTCCTCTATTCATTTGTCCACTTTAGACAGCATTTTGTTTTGCAGGTGAATCCATAGTATTTTCTTTATCTAGTGGCTAGCTTGCTATAATTGAAGCAACTCCATATGGAGATTGTGATTTTCATCTTCTGTGAAGGTACTGTCAGGAGTAGATTTGCCTCAAAGTCAAAAGATCTTTTAATAATAAAATGATTAAGAATGCCGTATTATGTGGATCACTTAGGTTTTGAAGACCATATATCTATTCAGAGTATCTTAAAAAGCAAATGTTCCCAGTCTGTGATGATCCAGACTAGTATATAACATGATCAGGTGCTTAATTGACTGATTACTAACTTGCATTATTAAATTTTCCTAAACAGTTTGTAACATCAACTAATAAAAAGTCTGGAACTAAACCTAGTATTATTAAATGAGTTGCATAGATTGATATAAGAGTTGAAACATACAATATTATGTTTTTATTAAATTTTGTATCAATGGAAGAAAATGTAACTCAAGTTCTCCATCAAAATATAAAAATCTCTACCAATCTAAGATTATGGCCCCTAAATTTTGGGGTTTCATTTTTTTGTTTAAGAATAAGTTCAACAATATACCCATGCTTATACAATTTCTTGTAATATTTATGCATACCTCTTTTCTTTTCAACCCCATACATTTACCTAATAAAGAATGGGTAGAGAAGATGAAAAGGAAGATACAAATTATGGAGTCTAAGCTTTCTATTCCATTTACTCCTTTCATAAGACTATAATCTGAGAAGGACAGTGTAGGGAAGATAAAGGAGTAGAAAATAGCAGACCATGTGTCCTTTTTACCAGTTGGAACATATTCTGGGTATATGCCCAGGACAGATATTGCTGGATCCTCCTGTAGTACTATGTTCACTTTTCTGAGGAACCACCAGACTGACTTCCAGGGTGGTTGTACAAGCTTGCAATCCCACCAGCAATGGAGGAGTATTCTTCTTTCTCCACATCCTCACCAGCATCTGCTGTCACCTGAATCTTTGATCTTAGCCATTCTGAATGGTGTGAGGTAGAATCTCAAGGTTGTTTTGATATGCATTTCCCTGATGATTAAGGATGATGAGCATTTTTTGGGGGGGTTGTTTCTCAGTCATTCAGTATTCCTCAGTTGAGAATTCTTTGTTTAGCTCTGTACCCCATTTTTAATAGGGTTATTTGAATTTCTAGAATCCATCTTCTTGAGCTTTTTGTAGATATTGGATATTATTCCCCTATCAGATTTAGCATTGGTAAAGATCGTTTCCCAATCTGTTGGAGGCCTTTTTCCAGTGTCTGGCAAATACAGAAGTGGATGCTTACAGTCATCTATAGGATGGAACACAGGGCCCCCAATGGAGAAGCTAGAGAAAGCTTCAGGAGCTGAAGGAGTCTGCAACCCTATAGGTTGAACAGCAATATGAACTAACCAGAACCCCCAGAGCTCCTGTCTCTAGCTGCATTTGTGGCAGAAGATGGCCTAGTTGACCATCATTGGGAAGAGAGGCCCCTTGGTATTGCAAACTTTATCTGCCCAAATACAGGGGAACACCAGGGCCAAGAAGTGGGAGTGAGTGGGTAGGGGAGCAGGGCAGGGGAAGGGTAGAGGGCACTTTCGGGATAGCATTTGAAATGTAAATTAAGAAAACAATAATAATAAAAAAGAAAATAGCAGAGGAAAATATTTAAAAGAAATGCATATACAAGTTGACAGATATAGATACATTAATTCGTTTATTGAGTATTTGATAATGTGTTTCATCATCGAATACTCAACAAATACAAATATTTTGATACAAAATATTGTCACAATTTTCATATTTCCTTCCCTCCGTATGTGTTTGTGTGTTTGTGTATGTATGTGAAAAAATACTCCAAATAGATAGGGCAATAGAAAAATATACAGAAATGGAGAATAGAAGCCTGTTTGCCCAGAATAGGATTTTCAGAGAGGAAATAAGGAGAAATTGGTCAAAGGGCATTTGTATCAAATGAGAAAGATAAAGGTCTAGAAATCTAACTTGCGATGTGAAAACTGTAGGCAGGAAATCTTTGTGTAGACAATATTTATTACGTCAGTCGATTTTAGTTATATTTTTGCAATAAGATATCCATTTGCAGCATGGTAGTAACCATTCCACTGTTCACCCACCCACTCACATCATCCTCCAAACCTTAAATTTGAACAATAGGCTGCCTTAAAAGATGAGATTAAGGCTCCCACGTGGATGTTCCTTTTAGCAAATGAAAATTTCAGAGTTAACTGTGAAATAAATAATGAGTTTTGTTCCATATATGGCTATTCCATGGATGATAGAGTGAGTGTGAGAAGAAAGTGATTGCTTTACAAGGAGGAAAGGCAAATGTTATGAACATTGGTTAGGAAGGGGAGATCTTTTTCTACAAATATACAAATAGTCCATTTGTTAAACATAGACTGAATGGGAATAGCACAGACTTCATATTTTACAGGGAGCTGACCCAGCGACCCAAGACACAAGATTCACATAGCAAAGTAGCCAAGCTCCTATTATTCTTGGTGAAGGGGCTCCTGGGACATAAGAGAAAAGGGTGTGTTAGCAAGTGGATTCCATGGAGGGATCATATAGTCTTACATGAACTTGAATATTTTTGGTAGCATCAATAACTCTAAATAACCACACATAAATTGTGTTGTGCCAAGTGGAAAATAAAGCTAATCTTTAAAATTTCAGAATGTCTGCATTTTTCCAATGAGGCCATGACATCTTAGAAAGTCAACGACTGAACAAACATAAAATGGGATATCCTTTTGGTTTTGAGAATGCCACCAACTTTTGCAGTGTGTCATATAAGTCTCTCAACACTTTTGTATGAAGCATGTTTGAGGACCGAGGAAACTGCCCCCCTGTTCTTGTGTACCTCCATATTTGGATGTATTGCAGCTTCAACCACTGTGTTTGTTTAACCTTAACAATTTCATTATGGTTTGGCAGCTAGAAGCAAGAGTGAATAAAATAATGACTGCTGACTCAGGTCATGGAGTCTATTGTTCACGAATTCATGTGAACAATAATAAGTTATCAAGAAAAGAAGAAAAAGAAAGGATGAAATGAGTCAGGAGAGGAGGAGAAAGGATGAAATGAGTCAGGAGAGGAAAAGAAAGGATGAAGTGAGTCAGGAGAGGAAAAGAAAGGATGAAGTGAGTCAGGAGCGGAGGAGAAGAAATTTAAAAGCACCTTCCTCTCTCCCTGTCCCCCTTCCACATGAAGTACATCATTTTTTTTTTTAAGGGATGTAAAAATATGGCCCAAGAATATGCTTGGCTTATTCTGAAAACAAAACTGTGTGACTCGTATCTCTGATGTCTTCTTCCCTTCTTATTGCTCCCTTTTCCACTCGTTCCTTATGTTGTATTTTCCTTTTTTTTTTTTTTTTTCATTTCAGGCATGTTTTCTTGAATGTGATTTATAAATACTTTATAAGCCTTGACAGTATATACTCAAGATTACTGTTATTAATTTATTCCATATATGAAATTATAAGGAAAAAAAGAGAGACCATAAAGTCTTTGAATCTGACTAAATACCAGTTTTTCTAGGATTGTCTTTTACTTCTCTATTAGTTTTGTTTGATCGTTTTTATATTCCCTGAGCCTCAGCTTCTTCAGATGTACACAGACATTTCTGTCCTGGTGTTATTGCTTGGAAAGCTATTTTAAACAATGTTGCTATTTTCTTCCAAGAATCTATGGGTCACATGAGTTTTTTTTCTTTCTTTCTTTCTGGCTACTCAAATAAAAGTAACACTTCCCATCTGATTTTTCATTGTATATATTATTGCATGAAGTCACTTCATGTAGGTACTTCCATGTCTTCATTACCAGAATTCCTCTGTAATAAAAGATGATAAATATGGATCATTGAGAACTTAAGTTAGTTATCCAATGCTGTGTGACAGAATCAGTAACCTAAACAAACATTTATCATCTTTGAGATTCTGTGTTTCAAAAATAGAACGTTGAGCTTGAGCCCTCAACTTCAAGAGATTTCATGATGAGCATTTTCCGTTTGAAAGCTCAACACCAGGAGAGTCTACCAGGCTTATTCACATTGCTGTGGCCTGGTTCATTTTCTCATGGCTCACATGCCAAGGACTGCAATTGGTCACAAGCAGGTGGCGAGAGGTTTCCTTTCCTTCCTCAGGTTGGAGATCATCATACAGAGCACCCAATGATCTGGAAGCCTGTTCTTTTTCAGTAAGCATACGAGAAGACACAAGTGTATGAGTTCTAACAAGTCAGGAGTCAAGTGCTTTATAATACAGTCCTTGAAAAGGAAATCAGAGTTTACTAAGCTTTTCATATTGTGTAATGGAGAAGTCAACGGCTAGATCCAGAAGTTCTTGATGGCGAAAGAAGAAAGAATTATAAGAAATGCAAATTTTAGGAAGTAGACATTGTGGGGAGCTATGTTAGAAGACAAACAACATGATGCTCTGCCATGTGTCTATGAACGGAGGGAAAACCCTGAATCTAAATTGATATGAAATATTTTAAAAAATAAATGCCAAACAAAATCTTAGAAAGGAAGTACTATGCTTTAGAAGTCTTGCCCTAATCTTCTCTGTCAGATAGTCTAAGGACTAGCTGCCTCTCAGAAAACCTCGATTGCTTGAACACACACATAAATGAGTGCCAGCTTACCATCCTGTCCATCACAAAGGTGTGTGTCTAACCCTTTCTTTTGTGGCATTAAAAGGCATCATGGAGTGCATCATAGGAACAGCAATTCTTCAACTCATTACACACATTTCTTCGGAAAATTTTTAGATTTCAAGAAATATCAATATCTATTACTCTGGGTCCTGTGATAAGTACCTATCGGAGTTATTATTAACAAATAAAAAAAAGAAACTGATAGTCACATATGCCAGTGGAGTTGTACAGCTATAGTGTATTGAAGTCTAGACACTCAAAAATATTCAATTTCCTTTTTGTGGTATTTTGGCTATCGCTGCAACAAATGTTAACATTTGAGCAAGTGAATGCATGATATTTAGAAAAATCTTTGCAGCGTTTCTGTAAAATCCTCCCAAATCTAAGATCATTTCAATGTGAGAAGTTCAAAAACAACTACTTATCATCTCCAAAGACAAACAAACCCAAGCGATGGCTTTTTAAAATGTTCCTATATAACAGAGTTATCCTCATATACAGTATTCAATGTAGAATGTTCCCTAGACTTGTGTCACAGTGTGCTAAACTCCTGTATACATGTGGCCACTTATTTACATTCATTAGAATATGGCACATGTCTCTGATGCTGTGCTATTAAGGGCAGAGTCTCTGAACCCTTAGCATAACATAGCAAACACCTGCTTTTCGGATTAGAGACGACATTCTCTTCCTGAACACTATAGAACAGATTAATGCACTTGCTGTTGGAGTATTTTTATTATGTCCTCCTATCCTTTTAGCTCTGGCTAAATATCTCTAGTAAAAGTTTTGCAATAAAACTTGACTTTAAAATCAAAAGCTCTCACCAAGGTAGAGACAACTATGCAAATAACACCCCTCCAGCCCCACTCATCTCCTGTCAAGCAACTCCTGACTAGCCTGACTTCCCTGAGGATGGAAGAAAATATTTACATAAGTGAAACTAAACTTGACTACAGTCAGATTTTTCTGTAGGCAAAGCCTTGTATCCATTAACAGCTCTGCAAATGACTCGACTGGGTAGATGCTATTGTGTCTGCATTTTATGGATGAGATACTATGACTAACAAGGAAGTGAGGGGAGACTTGAACTTTGATTGACATTACCATATTTATCCTTTCCATTAATGAAATCTCCTGTAATGCCAATCACCCTGGCTGTCCCATTTTTTAGAGACATGTAGCAATTAGCTATCATGCAATACTCAAGATGCACATCTTTTTAAAAGAAATGAACAGTTTTTATCATTTTATGATTCCTAATCCAAAATTTGCAGTTGATAGACCTATGTGAATTCTTCCAAGTAAAAACACCCAGGGCTGAGCATGCACTCTTTTTCTTTGAATTCATAAATAGAGTAGCTTAGCTATTCTTATTACTTTACTATGTCTGACTATTAAACATTTTTTAAGCTCTTAGCACCAGAGGGTAACCTTAAATGAGTGACATTTTCAAGTGCTTTATACTCCAGACCTCGGGATCAGATGTTGCCATTTTCAGAGACAGCTGTAGCTCCACTCACAAAAGGCCAAGTATCTTATAAAGGAAAGAAGCATTGTAAAGTAAGCTGTTCAAAGCCATATGCCCAATTCTTTTCAGGTACCTTAAGAACAGGACCTACTCCTGCACCTCTCTAGGATACAAATTTCCTTATTTCAGGCCCTACTCTGTAAACCATGATTATTCAGCCAATTTATTAAACTATTTATCATCATTCAATTTTATGTCTTATGTATGTCTCTTGTGTTACCCATGGAAGTTAAAAAGATGGTGCAATAGTATGCCCTGTGTACTATCAAGACACTTTCTCTCCTAATGAAAAATTTATGCCATTTTTTAATTAGATATTTTCTTTATTTACATTTCAAATGCTATCCAGAAAGTTCCCTATACCATACCCCTGACCTGCTCCCCTCCCCACCCACTCCTATTTCTTGGCCCTGGCATTTCCCTATACTGGGGCATATAAAGTTTACAAGACCAAGGGGCCTCTCTTCCCAATGATGGCCTATTAGGCCATCTTCGGCTACATATGAAGCTAGAGACAGGAGCTCTGGGGTACTGGTTAGTTCATATTGTTGTTCCACCTATAGGGTTTCAGACCCCTTCAGCTCCTTGGGTATTTTCTCTAGCTCCTCCATTGGGGGCCCTGTGTTCCGTCATATAGATGACTGTGAGCATCCACTTCTGTGTTTGCCAGGCACTGGCATAGCCTCACTCGAGATAGCTATATCAGAGTCCTTTCAGCAAAATCTTGCTGGCATATACAATAGTGTCTGGGTTTGGTGGCTGATTATGGGATGGATCCCTGGGTGAAGTAGTCTCTGGATGGTCCATCTTTTCCTCTTATCTCCAAACTTTGTCTCTGTAACTCCTTCCATGGGAGTTTGTTCCATATTTTAAGAAGAAATGAAGTATCCATTTTTTGATCTTCATTCTTCTTGATTTTCTTACGTTTTTCAAATTGTATCATGGGTATGCTAAGTTTCTGTGCAAATATCCACTTATCAGTGAGTGCATATCAAGTGACTTCTTTTGTGATTGGGTTACCTCACTAAGGCTGATATCCTCCATATACATCCATTTGCCCAAGAATTTCAAAAATCATTGTTTTTAATAGCTGAGTAGTACTCCATTGTGTAAATGTACCACATTTTCTGTATCCATTCCTCTGTTGAGGGAAATCTGGGTTCTTTCCAGCTTCTGGATATTATAAATAAGGCTGTTATGAACATAGAGGAGCATGTGTCCTTATTACCATTTGGAACATCTTCTGGGTATATGCCCAGTAGAGGTATTGCTGGATCTTTCAGTAGTACTAAGTCCAATTTTCTGAGGAATTTCCAGACTGATTTTCAGAGTGGTTGTACAAGCTTGCAATCCAACCAGCAATGGAGGAGTGTTCCTCTTTCTCCACATCCTCGCCAGCATCTGCTGTCCCCTGAATTTTTGATCCTAGCCATTCGGACTGGTGTGAGGTAGAATCTCAGGGTTGTTTTGATTTGCATTTCCCTGATGATTAAGGATGTTGAACTTTTTTTCAGATGTTTCTCAGCCATTCGAAATTCTTCAGTTGAGAATTCTTTGTTTAACTCTGTACCCCATTTTTAATGGGGTTATTCATTTTTCTGTAGTCCAGCTTCTTTAGCTCTTTGTAGAGGTTGGATATTAATCCCCTATCAGATTTAGGATTGGTAAAAATCCTTTTCAAATCTGTTGGTGGCCTTTTTGTCTTGCTGACTGTGTCTTTTGCCTTACAGAAGCTTTGCAATTTCATAAGGTCCCATTTGTCAATTCTTGATCTGACCGCACAGGCCATTGCTGTTCTGTTTAGGAATCTTTCCTCTGTGCCCATATCTTCGAGGGTTTTCCCAGCTTTCTCCTCTATAAATTTCAGTGTCTCTGGTTTTATGTGGAGGTCTTTGATCCACTTAGACTTGATCTTTGTACAAGAAGATAAGAATGGGTCAATTCACATTCTTCTACATGATAACTGCCTTTTGTGCCAGCACCATTTGTTGAAAATGCTATCTTTTTTTCCACTGGATGGTTTTAGTTCCCTTGCCAAAGATCAANTTTCTCCTCTATAAATTTCAGTGTCTCTGGTTTTATGTGGAGGTCTTTGATCCACTTAGACTTGATCTTTGTACAAGAAGATAAGAATGGGTCAATTCACATTCTTCTACATGATAACTGCCTTTTGTGCCAGCACCATTTGTTGAAAATGCTATCTTTTTTTCCACTGGATGGTTTTAGTTCCCTTGCCAAAGATCAAGTGGCCATAGGTGAGTGGATTCATTTCTGGGTCTTCAATTCTATTCTAATGATCTACCTGTCTGTAGCTGTACCAGTACCATGCAGTTTTTCTCACAATTGCTCTGTAGTACACCTTGGGGTCAAGGATGATGATTCCACCTGATGTTCTTTTATTGTTGAGAATAGTTTTTTGCTATCCTAGTTTTTTTTTTTTTTTTTTTTTTTTTTTTTTTTTTTTTTTTTTTTTTTTTTTTTTTTTTTTTTTTTTTTTTTTTTTTTTTTTTTTTTTTTTTTTTTTTTTTTTTTTTATTCCAGAGTTGGAATTTTGATGAGGATTGCATTGAATCTGTATATTTCTTTTGGCAGGATAGCCATTTTGACTATATTAATCCTGCCAAACCATGAGCTTGGGAGATCTTTCCATCTTGTGAGATCTTCAATTTCTTTCTTGAGAGACTTGAAGTTCTTATCATACAGATCTTTCACTTCCTTAGTTAGAATCACACCAATGTATTTTATATTATTTGTGACTATTGTGAAGGGTGTTGTTTCCATAATTTCTTTCTCAGCCTGTTTAATCCTTTTGTAGAGAAAGGCAATTGATTTGTTTGAGTTAATGTTATATCCAGCTACTGCACTGAAGCTGTTTATCAGGTTTAGGAGTTCTCTCGTGAAATTTTTAGAGTCACTTATATATACTATCATATCATCTGCAAATAGTGATATTTTGACTTCTTCTGTTCCAATTTGTATCCCCTTGATCTCCTTTTGTTGTAGAATTGCTCTGGCTAGAACTTCAAGTACTATATTGAATAGGTCGGGAGAAACTAGGCAGCCTTTTGTAGTCCCTCAGAAATGAAAAAGGAGACATAACAACAAAACATGAGAAAATCCAAATCATCATCAGATCCTACTACAGAAGGCTATACTCAACAAAACTGGAAAACCTGAATCAAATGGACAACTTCCTACACAGATACAAGGTACCAATGTTAAATCAGGATCTTAACTATCTAAACAATCCCATTTCCCCTAAAGAAATAGAATCAGTCATCAATACTTTCCCAACAACAACAAGAACAACAACAAAAAAAGCCCAGGACAAGATGAGTTTAGTGCAGAATTCTATCAGACCTTCAAAGAAGACCTAATTCCAACTCTTCTCAAACTATTCCACAAAATAGAAGTAGAAGATCCTCTACCCAATTCATTCTATGAAGCCACAATTACTCTGATACTTAAACCACACAAAAATCCAACAAAGAAAGAGAACTTCAGACCAATTTCCCTTATGAATATCAATGCAAAAATACTCAATAGAATTCTCTTAAACCAAATTCAAGAACACATTAAAACGATCATCTATCATGACCAAGTAGGCTCATCTCAGGGATGCAGGAATTGTTTAATATATGGAAATCCATCAACATAATTCACTATATAAACAAACTCAAAGACAAAAACCACATGATCATCTCGTTAGATGCTGAGAAAGCAGTTGACAAAATCCAACACCCATTAATGATAAAAGTATTGGAATGATCACGAATTCAAGGATCATACCTAAACATAAGAAAAGCAATCTACAGTAAACCAGTAGCCAACATCAAACTAAATGGAGAGAAATTTGAAACCATTTTTTCTTAATTCCAGAAAACTTCTCTGTGCTCTACCTACACACGTGTTCTATTATATTTTTATTGTTTTTTTCCCTGATCTTTCCTTTACATCTTCTTCAGAAATAACACCTACTGTAGTCACATAGCATAATCTTTCATTCATTATAAGTATGGAGTTCTGTTCTCCTTCTTGTTCTGATTCTCTGTCAGACAGAATACCCGAGCAGTTTGTAATGTTGACTTAAATAGTCAAATACATACACACACACACACACACACACACACACATGCACACGCACTCACAGGCACACATGCATACACACGCTCACACACTCACACACACATTCATGTGTATATATACAGAGACACATCCTATTACTCATAGACCTAGAAATATGATGTCTGTTATGAAAACAAGTCTTTTTTTTCCTTAAAACTTAAGAAAACATTTATTGATTATTTTATTTACATTTCAAATGTAATACACATTCCCAGTTTCCCCCCTGCAATCTCTGTATCCCATCCCACCTCACTTCTGCTTCTATGAGGATGCTCTCCTACCAACCTACCCACTCTTGCTGCAGTGCCCAAGCATTCCCCTACACTAGGGCACAGAGCCTTCACAGGACCAAGGGCCTCCCTTCCCATTGATACCAGATAAGGGCATCCTCTGCTACATGTGCACCTGGAGCCATCAGTACTCTTTGGTAGTTTAGTCTTTGGGAGCTCTGGGGGATCTGGTTGGTTGATATTGTTGTTCTTCCTATGGGGTTTAAAATCTCTTCAGCTCTTCAGTCCTTCTCCAAACTCATCCATTGGTGTTCCCATGTTAAGTCAGATGGTTGGCTGTGAGCATCTGATTCTGTATTGGTCAGGATCTGGCAGAGCCTCTCAGAAGATAGTTATATCTGGCTCCTGTCAGCAAGCACTTCTTGGCATCAGCAATAGTGTCTGGGTTTGGTGTCTGCATGTGGAATGGATCCCCAGGTGAGGCAGTCACTGGATGGCCTTTCCTTCAGTCTCTGTTCCACTCTGTCCCTGGATTTCCTTTAGACAGGAACAAGTCTGGGTTAAAATTTTTGAGATGGGTGGGTGTACAGGCTAGTTTTGTGTCAACTCGACACAGCTGGAGTTATCACAGAGAAAGGAGTTTCAGTTGGGGAAGTGCCTCCATGAGATCCAGCTGTGGGGTATTTTCTCAATTAGTGATCAAGGGGGAAATACCCCTTGTGGGTGGGACCATCTCTGGGCTGGTAGTCTTGGGTTCTATAAGAAAGCAGGCTGAGCAAGCCAGGGGAAACAAGCCAGTAAAGAACACCCCTCCATGGCCTCTGCATCAGCTCCTGCTTCCTGACTTGCTTGAGTTCCAGTCCTGACTTCCTAGGTGAAGAATAGCTGTATGGAAGTGTAAGCCAAGTAAATCCTTTCCTCCCCAAGTTGCTTCTTCGTCATGATATTTGTGCAGAAATAGAAACTCTGATTAAGACAGTGGGTGACCCCAATCCCTCATCTGGTGCCATGCCTAACCTCTGGATATGGTCTCTACATGTTTTCTCTCCCTGTTAGCTGAAATACCCAAAGGTAATACCTGTATGCTTGCTCAGCCTGCTCTCTTATAGAACCCAAGACTACCAGCCCAGAGATGGTCCCACCCACAAGGGGTCTTTCCCCTTTGATCACTAATTGAGAAAATACCTTTCGTATTTCAGCCAACATCGTCGCCAGTGAGTCCTCAGAGCCTCTTGCTTTCCTGGCATCTGGGAGTTCCTTAGATTTTCAGCCTAAAGAGGTGCTGAAGAGGCACAATAGCCAGACACAGACACACTAGTGTAGTATCTATCTTTCTGTATGTCTTGTCAGTCTAACATTCATCTATTTACTTGGTCATATGACTGGGTCACACACCTTTAAACCTATGTTGCAAAATGTTACAACTTATGATTTGTTTTTCTTTTAGTTTCACAACAGTGCAGAAGTGATCCTTGATAGAAACAGCACTAAAGGTTTTAAATTTTGATTTTTGTTTTCTGAGCTAGTGGTGTCCAAAGCAATCACCTTCCAACTGCTCAATAGCAGTAGCTGTCTGCAGCTCCTGGGCACCTACAAGTTCCAGAATCAGGCAGGCTGGTAGAGAAAATCACTGTCAAGTCAGAAGGGTAGAGACCCAGGAACAGCAACATCCAAAGAAGGAGAAGCAAGAATGGTTGCTTTAGTAATATATTGCTCGGGCATTTGCCTTGTTACTATTCTGGGACCAAGGCATTGCAAGATTCCCAAATACAGATGAGGTTAAGTCTCACGTCTTCTGAAAAATATCAACAAATATGAGGAGAAGTAGTGTTTTAGCTTCCAAGCCAGGCACGTTCAAACTGACCTATAAATTTAATCATAAAAGCTATGTAATCTTGTTTTTAACATTATGTTTCTCAAAAAAGAAAGCTATTTCACAACTGCATTTTCTTTGTGATTCAGCATTGTACGGGCTGATTTTGTGTCAATTTGACCCAAGCTGGACTTATCACAGAGAAAGAAACTTCAGTTGAGAAAATGCCTCCATGAGATCCAGCTGTAAGGCATTTTTTCAATTAGTAATCAAGGGGGTAGGACCCCTTGTGGGTGGTACCATCCCTGAGGTGGTTGTCTTGGGTTCTATAAAAAGTAACCTGAGAAAGCCAGGGGAAGCAAGCCAGTAAGTAACATCCCTCCATGGCCTCTGCATCAGCTCCTGCTTCCTGACATGCTTGAGTTCCAGTCCTAACTTCCTTTGGTGATGAACAGCAATGTAGAAAGTGTAATATTAATAAACCCTTTCCTCCTCAACTTGCTTCTTGGTCATGATGTTTTGTGCAGGAGTAGAAATCCTGACTAAGACAAGCAACAAACAGTGCTATAAATGTCTAGCAGACACAATGCCAATTCCTGCATCTAGAAAATGTACAGAGTTTCTCCTTTCTCTACTCCTTGAATGCAGAAGGAAATAGGAGCAAATCCAGTGCCTTTGAGATTAGATGATGAAATTATTACCATACCACCTCACTGTATGTAACTTCCTCCTACATAAGTTGTCAAAGTTTTAACAAGTTCTGTAATTGTAAACTGGCTAAGCTACAGACATCTAACAAAGAGATGCTATTTTTATTTTTATTCTTTTTTTCTTATTCTTATTCTTATTATTTCACCTATTCTAATGTTTTTTGTCATTTTCCTTCACAACTTGCCTATGTGAGGAATGTTATTAATTGAATGTTTCAGCTGGGTAGTGGTTGTGCATGCTTTTAATCACAGCACTTGGAAGATAGAGGCAGGTGGATTTTTGAGTTTGAGGACAGCCTGGTCTACAAAGTGAGTTCCAGAACAACCAGGGCTATACAGAGAAACCCTGTATAAAAGAAAGAAAGAAAGAAAGAAAGAAAGAAAGAAAGAAAGAAAGAAAGAAAGAAAGAAAGAAAGAACAAAGAAATGGAATGTTTCTTTAAATACATAGGTAATATAGCTTTTATGTCCTGTTCCTGCACACTGTGTTCTCATCAAAAGGTCTACACTTTGTGAATCAGTGTAGATGCTTCTACATATTAGAATGAGTATAAATTACTCTTTAAATATAAATACTACTACTACTACTACTACTACTAAAAATGATAATAACAGTAATATATACTCATAGTATTGTTTATATTCACTGTACATAAGCTGTAATACTTGGAATTCTATTATATGAGGTCTTATGCTATCACTAAATCTATTTGTAAAATGAAAAATTTTACTGTATGCTGTGGCCTGAATGGAAACAATATGTAGTTGTGTGTGTGTGTGTGAGTGTGTGTGTGTGTGTGTGTGTGTGTGTGTGTGTGTGAGTGTGTTTTACAGCAGACTTTTTTAAAGTGTATGAATGTTTTGCCTAGCACCTCCTTGTTCATAAAATGGTATCAGTCCTCTGGACCTAGTTTTAAGCTGCTGTGCACAGGCAAGAAACTAAACCTGGGTCTACTGAGAGAGCATTAAGTGCTTTTTAACACTGAATCATCCTCCCTGAGTCCCTTTTTGAATCTTTGACTTTAGCAGCTGATACAGTATTCAATCCCCTTTACTACCATCCTTTTCCTCAAAGTTCCTTCTTGCAATGATTAATCAGAATATCAAGAACATATGCAAACATGCATTCACACACATGTTAAAACTTTGCCAACCCCCTTTGACCACTGTTCTCTAGACATATTTAGTGCAATTGTTTTAAGCTATACAAAAGAAACTTACAATGCTGAAAAGAAACATTTAAATATATCTCTATGATAATACAATAACCCCATTTGAGAAATTAGAAATTACACAGAGCTCCAGGCTAGGCGATGAATAGATAAGTAAATGATATCTAGGTCAATTGATATCACCTAAGCAAATATAGGCATAGTTTTATAATGCTAGGGAACAGCGTGTAAATAGGACATGAAATTGGAAGATTGATTATAGCATTACTGCATTGGGACTTCTGGACTCAAGTTGGTAGAACAGGGAAGAGAGACGACAAAAAAAAAAAATATAACAAGGTTTTGAACCACTTCTTTTACTCTAGGAATTATTCTTCACTGTTAAGTGGAGTGTGACTTATTAAAATGTCCAAAGCTTTGTTAGGTTTCAACTGCATTTGGCTTGAGCTACTGGACTTACAAATGCAGAGATGGGCTGCCAGAGGATGTGAACAGGGAGGGAATAACTTTCCTGTTTCAATTAACAAGCACTTAGTGATCAGGAAAGGGGAGGCGTGGCCATGGGCCTCTGCAAAGCTCATTGCACAGTGTGAAAAATTCAGGGGAGGGGCTAGCTGCACTTATTCCCACTTCAAAGTTGCTGTCTACTAAATGGCACTGTTTAAGCTTTAGCTTCCAATAGAAGCATGGGGAAAGACTAATGAAAGCTGAGCGGTCTAATCTAAGAAATGAATACACATTAATAAATCAATGGTGATGCTATGTAGATTGATATGCTTATTTAAGACTCTTGAGAAAAATGCAGAAATTTGGAGGGGTAATTTTTAAAGACCCATTTCAGTTGCTTGATTTAATGATCTACTTTTTTTTTTTTTTTTTTTTTTTTTGAGCTTGAAAAGAGAACAACTTCAGAGGGCCATTTCCCTTTCAAGAGAAGGATTAAATAATCTTAAAGCAGTTTGATGTGCAGTTTGTGTTTGCATTTTTTATCTAATCAGCCAAACAAATATAATTAATTCAGACAGTTGTCTCTATGGTTCTGGCGCCTGGTAGGAGCAGTATCATTACAAATGCAAATATGTTCCTAAAATAATGAGAATGTCATTATCACCCCTCACTCATTTATGTGGTCAGAGCAAAAACTAAAATACCATTTATTATGGAAGTGATTTTTGCACACTGTGAAAGGAACATTAACTTCTTTGGCTAAGCAAGACATAGCCTGGCTGTGGCTTTCTCTAATGTCACTGTGTTGCTAATGGGGCATTCAAGTTGGGGGTGTATTAATGAACTAGGCACCTGACCAGCTAATTCCATGGACTATAGACTTTATTCTATCTCTGCCTCTGTGCCCCATAGAAAAATTCCATAACATGTTTGTGGCTTCATTCCTCATTCTTTCTGCCTTGTCCGACTGAAAGTGTTGCTACAGGAATTCAATGAATCACATGAAGCAGTATCCATATGTTACGTAGGATTGCAGCTAATCACATACCAAGCTGGTCTGAGTGTGTGTGGGAGCTCCTCTATTTCTTTCTGTTGATGTTCATCCAATGAGTGCTCTCATTTCACTTTCTGCTGGTGTCTATGCCGATGTTAGAGATATCATTTTTACATTTCTGCACTTATGCTTCCCTGCTTGGGATTTCCTTCCTTGTGTTGCTTCCATTTTTATCCTCCCTCAAACTAGAGCTCTAGTGCATCCAGAAAGTACTACCTTTA
Source organism: Mus minutoides (assembly GCA_902729485.2). Classification (NCBI taxonomy): domain Eukaryota; kingdom Metazoa; phylum Chordata; class Mammalia; order Rodentia; family Muridae; genus Mus; species Mus minutoides. Next base: position 22,325 of record LR751637.1, on the reverse strand, counting down.
TTTAAATGCATATAAATACATAGTAGTGATAGGGGCTGATGGCCATTGTCTCTACAGTCTCCTTGCTTCTTTCGAGTTTTCCTCATGATCTGATGGAAGTTTGTGACCACCTTCTCAGTGTCAGTCACTCAGTAAGCTGGAATATTTCCAAAAACTTTTCTGAAATTGCATTATATTTTAATAACCAGAAGCTTATGGTTTTCCACTTTCTAATCTACCCTTCTCCAACAATGAGCACAGTTGACTATCCTTACCTCTACAAAACCACAAACCTAGAGTATTATTGAAAATACGGATATGAACCACAGTTTCTAAAGTTTTGTATATTAATCACTTAATTCATGAGTATAGGTACTATGAAACCTTAATTATAGTAAGGGTCTTTCCTACAATTCAGAATATAGGTATTGCTAAAAATCTTCTTTTCTTACATTCTGTTTCTAATATCTTTTTCTCCCATGTTAATTTTTTATTAGATATTTTCTTTATTTACATTTCAAATGCTATCCAGAAAGTTCCCTATACCCTCCCCATGCCCTGCTCCCCTACCCACCTACTCCCACTTCTTGGCCCTAGTGTTCCCCTATATTGGAGCATATAAAGTTTGCAATAACAAGGGGCCTCTCTTCCCAGTGATGGCCGACTAGGCCATCTTCTGCTACATATGGAGCTAGAGTCACGAGTTCTGGGAGTTCTGGTTAGTTCATATCTTGAGATCAACAAAACCTGGAAGGAAGGTATAGAGAAACTATATATGGATAAAGATATAGATATAGATAGATATAGATATAGGTATAGATATAGATATAGATACAGATACGGATATGGATATAGATACAGATATAGATATATAATCATATATAATCATATAAAGTTATATATAGTTACATATAGTTATATATATAGTTATTGTTATACAAAATTAAAGAGTTCTAAAAATATGTTTTTATATTTATAATGGTCTTGAAGAGAAAAAGGCTTACATGGCCGATGACTATAAAACAAACTATGACTTGATAATAAGAAATGTAAGAAAATGCTGTATCAAATAATGTTCAGTAGATATTGTCTCCAAATTTTTAAAAATCCCATGATGGATATATAATTTAACTGTTAATAAAGTATACTTTAGAATAGGAGACCTACATTTCATGACTCTTTTTTTTTTCAGTATTGTAACAGTGAATATTTGGATCACTTATAAAACCTGTCTACATTTTATGTTTGTCCTCAGATAAAAGCAAACAGATGATAACTACTGTCATATGTTAGTGTTAAAATTAAATAAGGATGCAACTTGATAATTTGCATAAGATACTAGTAATAATTATAATCATTAAATAGCAATGAAATAATTGTTATCATTGCAAACACAATACAAAAAGCCATAAATATTTGAGCTTAAAGACAGTTTCTCAAGGAGCCATGTGGATGTCTGTGATCTGTTCGGCCACCAGAGGCCATGCTTATATCCTTTGTCTATTTTGCCACATGAGGTAATGTTGATGTTCATGATCAGGGCTGCTGAAGGTGATCATGTTGCTGTCCATGAGCTGCATTACTACCTGAGACCATGAAGTCTTTACTACCTGCTCTTACTGCAGGCCTTGTGGAAGTCCATGATCCATGTTTGTTCCAACTGTTATGAGCAAGGATGCTTCCTCTGCAGTGGTAACAATTACTGCATGCTCAGAATTGAGAGAGACATTGAAGGCTTTGTGACAGCATCTAACCTGCCCCACCTTGACCCACCTCAAAAAAACCAAAACAATAACAACAACAACAAAACTCCAGAAAAACAGTAAAAACAGTAGCTTATTGAGAAGAGTCCTTAAATGTTGTAAAAAAGATACTAAACAGTATCTCTGTAGTTGACAGCTTCTGGCAACAGTGAAATAGGAAATGACTCGGTTATATTAAAGGGGTTGACATCTACAACATTACCAATATCTGATGAATATATGAGCAACACAAATTTCAATATATATATATATATATATATATATATATATATATATATATATATATATATACACATATATGGAAGGATTGCACAATGGTGGGAAGGTGAGCCTGGGAATTATTGCAAGCAAGTGTGATTAGAGTACAATGTATGAAATTCCCAAATAATTGATAGAAGTATTTTTTGAGGAAAAATAGATGCTTTTTCTAGGAAAAAAAAAAAAAAAACAAGGAGCATAGCAACATTTAATATCACTCCTTAAAAAACTTGTAGGGGTTGACCGTGGTGTTATACACTGGTAATCCAGCTTCTTTGATGCATGAGACTATTTCAAGGCTTCAGTGAGCTGCAGAGTAACTTCAAGGCTAGTGTAGGAAAACTCATGAAACTGGTCTCAGAATAACAAAATAAGGTGAGCTTTAATTCTATTGGAACAAGGAGTAATTATCTTACTGATCCAAACCTGCAAGAAAGGATTGAGCTAGGAAGATATAAGTTGAGAAATGCTGGACTATAGTACATATAATTGTGTGTCTGTGTGGATCAGCATATTTGTAGAGATATAATCTATGTTTTGAGATTTTTGCTTCAATTTAAAAACTGTTTGTATATATAAATCATCAACTCTCATATTGCATCTTAATGCATGAGCTGTTTCAGAATAAAGGGGAATATTTTTTCAAAATACTTTTGTAAAATATTAAGAATAGAAGAGTATGAAGGCACTGTAAAGACTCAGAGAGAATGAAGGGGATTGATCCTCAGCAAAGAAAGTAATTTTATGTTATATCTTTTTATCTTAAATTATATAAAATGTATCCTCTTCAATATAATCTAAAATAATTTCAATTACGTATTATGAGTTTCAAGTTCAATACCTTCTTCAAGTATACTTTACATGTAAAAACTACACACTATACTTTCTGTGATCTTTGGTAAAATTCAGAAATATGATTTGCATAATAATGCCCCACAGAAAAAAGTATTTTCTGCTTTCATTTGTTTTAATTTCATATAAATTTAGGTATTTTGAAAGACAAGGCTAATATGTATAGAGTTCATCCAGACCATCTTATATTAGTAATTACTTATTCCACAGATTATGTGTTTTTTCAACAGACTCTGGACTTCTTGTGTGCCTGACTTCAATGGTAATGTTCGAACTATCTGAAACTTTGAGGTTGAAAACTTATCTTCTGGAACATTAAATAACAATTCATTTCTTCTGTCTGTCACCGCAGTTTGTGTTTATATACAATTCAATCACTTTCTTCATGTTAGACATTTAAGATTTTTTTTTAGTATTTGACATATAATAAGCAACATGAGGCGATTTGATTTATTTTGAATTATAAGAGTAAATGTCACTAAAAGGTTTAAGAGACAGATATATTGAAATATTCCAAGGTTTCTTTTATAAAGTTTTACAGAGTACATTCTGGATCATGAATATAAAACACAAATAGAAGCCATGGCAAATTTATGACTGTGCAGTATTCAATATAGAGAAAATACTGAAGATTTGGTCGATTCCAGAAAAACAGCAGTCAAGAAGATTATCTGGGTGGGTTATGTCCATTACAGTAAGGCATACCAGAAAAAACTATTCTAATCAAGTGAGCTGCTACTCAGGAGCATTATATCTTGTATGTTTTTCAAAGACCTGAACAAGGTGTTTCCCTTCTTGTACATGTGGAAAACATGAATACCTATATGTCTATGCACTGATTAAATGCATAAATATGGACATAATATTAAATTACTAATGTGTGTGTTTTAACAGATTTTATAGTAGAAGTATGACTTGATTAGAATGTTAAACACAAATTTTTCAATATATTGAATGCCAGGGCTATGCAGATGTGTCTTATGCACACAATCTCATTATAAAGAAAATTGACATCGCTTTACAATAGAAGAATAAAGCCATACCCAAGGTCAAACAATCCTTAGAGATAGAAAGCCCAAAAGCAGAGGCATGAAAAAATCCTATAGCTTGCCCAATGAGTTCATAAATACCAGAATCCCAATGAAATCAAATTAAAACACTATGTATATGACTATTTGAGACATCATTACAGAAGCTTGAACGTTTACTGGAAAATGTGAAGGGCTAATTAGTGTAGAGTGAAAGTGTATCCAGTTAAGAAAGTAAGCTCAATCCCATTACCATGTCAAGTGGGTTAAATGTGAAGTGCTCTCCTGAGAAGTGAGCTCACTGTCTCATTAGTACTTTGGTATATGCATATGTTTGCTTGTGGGGTGCCTAGGGGGAAATGTAAAAGAGTTGGTGCATAATTAGCCTCATATTACCAAAACCACTGTTTCTGGGACACACTTACTAACTACTTTTTTTTTTCCAGTATGCTTCTGTTATATGCATGTTTCCAAAAGAGCATTACAGTGAACTGAATCTACATCAATATTTGTTAGCATCAGTAGTGTGCAAAGTTAGTGCTTCTACCACAGCACTCTTGAATACTGAAAATACATGAATATTCATGAATACTCACCTGGCTAGATGAGAAACTATTTTGGATTGCTGCCTCCTTTCCTCTGCTACATGAAATTTTACAGAATCCTCTTAAGTACTTTCTCTCTCTCTCTCTCTCTCTCTCTCTCTCTCTCTCTCTCTCTCTCTCCCTCAGTCTCTTTCAGTGACTTTCAATCTCTTTCAGTGACTTCAGAATTAATACAAAATTTCATCGATTGAAAATATAGACAGTATTTCTTATTAGTATGTTTATATGTGTGTACATGTGTCTAATGGGAAATCTTAAGAAAAGAGGGGAAAATCTGTTTAGTGTGTGTGAAACAGGAAAGTGTGACTCTAAATATTATATTAAGGTATTAAAAATTCACATCAAAAGGAAGATGGGAAGGAAAGCTGGGAAGTACCTGTAAGAGCCAACACTGTACATTTCATCTATTGACTCATATACTTAAAAAAAAAAAAAAAAAACACTAGATTCAAAAGAATTTAGAAAATTGCTTTTAGGAACATAATGAAAACTGAAAAAAAAAAAAAAACAGAGGTGAAGAAATCCTTGGTAAGAACCAAAAACCTGATTGATGGAGCTGATGTTCCTCATGAAACTCAGTAGACAAGGCATATATATGTGTATGTGTGTGTGTGTGTGTGTGTGTGTGTGTATCTATCCTAGAGACTATAATAGCTTGGAGCAAATCTGGATGTACATAAACTGAAAACAGGGAATATACCATCAGAATTATATTGACTGTATAGTTTTCTACATAACTAATATGAAAAATCAATGAATTAATGTAAACAATACTTAAGTATTGGTGAGATATACCATGTTTGTGTATAATTAATATGGTGCAAGTGTACTTAATGAATACTTTCATTTGTTCAAAATTAATGCAATTATAATAAGACATTTGTAAGTATTTAGATGTATCGATTCTTAACCTTTATAGAATAGAAAGTAAATTAACAAATAAAGAAACACAATTAAAATTAAAAGGCGTGAGGTCCCATAAGATGTTTCCACAATCTCCCAAGACAGCATGTGCATTGGTGTTCTCATTGTTCAGGTCCTGTTTAGGCAGACATATAGTTGAGTGTTTATGGATGTATTCTCCCTGTCTTTTTAAACAAAATTCAACTCATAGCAGATTTCCTGGTCTAATAGTCTTTCTGCTCCCTCTGTCAAGATGTCCTTTGAACTGCAAGGGCAGTTGTACTGCAGATGCGTCTCTTGTGTCTGGGAACCCTATTATTAGTTGTTGTCTGTCTTTTGCCCAGTTGTAGTTTTCTGTAATGGTCTCCTGCTGCAAAGAAAACCTTCTTTGATTAGAGGTAAGAGCTACATTACTCTCTGGGTTTAAAGACCTGAATGCTTTCTCCCTAAGAACTTGCTTTCAAAGTACAAAAAAAGTACAATACAACCTGCCAAGAAAGTGAAGAAACTAATTTTTCTGTCCTGATGTGTTGTGATGTCAATGAAACATAACAAAGCAAGGCAAGATAGTCCTTAAGGTTCTGTAGTGGCTCTCATATCTTGGCAGTAACCATTTGCTGTCTAATTGGACATAATGCCTGCTCACCCAGAGGGAATTATGATTAGTGCTGGAAACCAACCCAATGACTTTGAGTAAGTAAAGTCATGGGTCTTAGAGGGAAGCATTCTACTCTCACTTTACTAAGCAAGTATGATTCCTAAAGACAGTGATTACATACGAGATATAATTCAAAATATAACCTTTTTCAATGTAATTTTTCACTTATGATATTTTTATTAAGGTGTGTGTGTGTGTGTGTGTGTGTGTGTGTGTGTGTGTGCATGTGTGTAAATATGTGTATGCATGTATAGCAGCACCTATAAAAAACAAAAGAGGGTGTTGGATCAAATCCTTGGAGATGAAGTTACAGGTAGATGTGTCTTATCATACATGCATACTGGAAATCAAACCTAGTCCATTGAAGTAGCAAGTGCCCTTAACAGTTGATCCCCATCTTCCCCACATATTTTAAAAAAGAGTCATTCCACAGGCACAGATTCAAGTCAAAAGCTGCTAGTAGTCAATATTGTTATAAAACTAAAATTATACAGATTATCTAGCATACCCATAAGGCAAACTTAGTTTGAACTGAAAATTGTTTTCAATGAGGTCTTAAAATTTTTCAAAGTACTAACCAATAAGCTAATATAGCAATTATAAATGTAAACATTACACAGTTTCCCTTGTGCTGACTTCATTCTTACGCTGCCTTCACGGTTGAGAACTCTGCAGTGGAGATGGTACGTATAGTTTACAGCCACCAAACACAGATGCTATTGTGGATGCTGGGAAGTGCTTGATGATGGAAGCCTGATATGTCTGTCTCCTGAGAGGTTCTTCCAGAGCCTGACAAATACAGAGGCAGATGCTCCTAGCCAACCATTGGACTGAGTGTAGGGGGTCCCCAATGGAGGAGGAGGAAGACAAGGGACTGACAGAGCTGAGGAGGTTTGCAGCTCTCTGGAGGGAGCAACAGTGTCAACCAGTCAGACCTCCCAGAGCTCCTGGGGACTAGACTACCAACCAAAGAATACACATGGAAGAACCCATGGGTCTGGCCCCATATGTGACAGAAGATGGCCTTGTTGGACATCACTGCAAGGAAAAGCCCTTGGGCCTAAGGGTGTTCGATGTCCCAATGTAGGGGAATGCCAGAGCATAAAGATGGAAGTGGGTGGGTGGGGAAGCACCCACAGAGGCACGGGGAGGAGGGATGGGATAGGGAGTTTTCAAAGGGGAGACCTGGAAAGGGGGAAACATTTGAAATGTAAATAAAGAAAATATCCAATAAATAATAAAGAATAAAAAAGAAGAAGATTGACTACTACAATGAAATGAGAATTAGTTCACTTTATCTCTAAGCACAGATAGCATTAAATATTGACCTGGGAACCAAAAGGAGTTAGACTGGATAAGAAATGAAAGTTATCATCCTCGGCTCTGAAAAGCATAGACTTTTCTCCAGATAGTACTTTATGAAGCTCAAAATGTGGGTGCAAAAGAAATAACAATTTCAAAGCTACAAACTGATCTGCTAACTCACTGTACACTGCCTGTATATTTGGATTATTCCACGTGTCAGAGTGAGTATATTCAGCCAATGATATCATCACGATTCTTTGGTAATTAATTTTAACAATGTAAGTAAAGTGTAAAAATGATGCTAAAATACTCAGTGCTTATTGAGGCCCATTAGTAAGTGACAAAATATTCAATTATCAAACCCATAAAATAGACAGAACAACTCTCTGGAGTCAGAATATTATTATTATCCCTGCTTAACTCAGGAAGACATGATGTAACATGGAGTTAATCAGTTTGTCAGATATATTAGACTTAGGCAGGGGAACAAGACTCCATAACCATTGCTCTAATTTTAAATTTATTTTTGAAATAGGAACTTTCCTTCACCTGATAGTCTGGATTTACTTCTGAGACAGGTCTTGACAAGGTTGGATTTGAGCTCACTCTTTCTAGTCTTAGCTTCTCAAGTAATTAAATGAAAGATCTGTACCATATCTAGCTCCCACTCTTCAACCATAGTGTGAATAGAGTTTATCTGGGGTTCATAACACACCCACAACAGTGGTATGGATAGCAGTAGCTTAATAGCCTATTTCTCTTCCAATAAAGGGGAGGTCCCAAGGTCTGACACTATTACTGAGGCTATGGAGCACTCAAAAAAAGGGATCTATCATGACTGCCCTTTGAAAGACCCAACAAGCAGCTGAAAGAGTTAGATGCAGATATTTGCACCAAACCAATGGACTGAAGCCACTGACCCCTGGTGTTGAATTAGGGAAAGCTGAAAGAAGCTGAGGAGAAGGGCAATCATGTAGGAGGACCAGAAGCCCCAATTAATCTGGACTCCCGAGTTCTCTAACAACTGGACTGCCAAACAGATAGCATACACCAGCTTATATGAAACCCCCAACACATATACAGTAGAGAACTTTCGGGTCTGTGTTCATTAAGAGATGATGCACCTAACCCTCAAGAGACTGGAGGTCCCAGGGAATTTAGAGGTCGGGTGGGGTAAGGGGTGTGGGCAACCACATGGAGACAGGGTGGGGTGTTGGGGAGAAGTGGGATGTGGAGCAGACAAAAGGTGGATTGATGGTGGGGAATGGAATATGGAGTGTAAAAAATAAATTAATTTAAAAGAAAAGGTATAAGCCAACAAAAAGGAATGTATTTTATTAATTTTTCTGAAACTTTTTCACAATCATTGAGGAAACTGTGTGCTATACATAGATACATAATTGTAGAGCTTGTGTGATATAAGAGTTTGTGTTAGAAGTTTTAAAGGAAATTAGAATGAAGGGGGATGGGTTACAAAAAAAATGACTACTGTATGAAAGGATTTTCTCAAGCTCATTGTAACCACCATAGATAGCTCTATTATTCTGTGTAATAGATGAGATGAAATTAAGATATGTTTTAGCCATAAGATGGTGCTGGCTTGGAGGAAAGAGGTGATGGGGTGCCCTAGTGAATCAGTGAAAGGCAAGGTATGATCCACAAATACAAAGCCAAAAGATGTGTTAGCAAGAGCACAGCAGTTTGGGGAAAATCAAGTAATTGGCCTACTTAAATTATTTTTTTAAAATCTCAACTGATATAGGTGCACTTTAAGATTCTGGAACCATTGAAAGGGAGAAAAATGCTTTCTGAATGCAATAATCACCTGGATGTAAGGGAAAGAAACACTGGGAGAGGTTTAAAATGCCTCAGTAAGCGGCTCCAGACCTAGTGACAGCCTGCGCTGAATATGCAAGAGACCCGACTTTCTTCTTTTGTACTTGGTTGGCAATTTTAAGCAGCATATTTTGAGGTAGGATTGTCTCAAAGGGGGAGGCATGGGGCCATTTGATGAGTCAACATGAAATGTGTCTTAATTTGGAGAAAACACATAGAAAGTTATTGGAAAGGTGAGCATTATATTTTAAAATAATTGCCCCGAAGTGCTCAATTACATGTTTCTTAGTATCAACATCTGTTAGTAAAAAAATAAGGATCAGGTTCCCAGGCTCTCTAATGTACCTTTAAGTGATGAATAAACAGATTAAACCATTTGAAGAAAGTGCATTTTGTATTTCACGGGGAAATTTTGCTGTGCAGAATTAATCAAAGGGCATTAAATAAAGAAGTGAGCTTTTACATTCCTACTGTTTCCACAACATTTTATATAATTCTAGAGGAGTTAGTACAAAGACTTGTACAGCTACAGGGCATAGTTGAATAAATGAGTTTTTCAATGGATTCTTATTTTTCTCCATTATGAAAGAGGAATAACAAAAATACCACCTTAGTAACTTTTAATGCGTTGGATGAATTACTTTTAATTTACATGGAGTTAACTATAAATGGACAGCTCTTGTTCTCTGTTCCACACATAATGGTGCTTTATCCAGTGCTCATCATCATCTCTCTATATATTACTGGTTTGGGTTAAAAGTAACACTAATGTAAATTATATAGCCATGCTCAGGAGGTCCTATCTCTATCTTTCTTTCTTTCTTTCTTTCTTTCTTTCTTTCTTTCTTTCTTTCTTTCTTTCTTTCTTTCTTTCTTCCTTCCTTCCTTCCTTCCTTCCTTCCTTTCTTTCTTTCTTTCTTTCTTTCTTTCTTTCTTTCTTTCTTTCTTTCTTTCTTTCTTTCTATCATACACCACACACACACACACACACACATATATTTCTGTGGACAGATGTGGATAAGAAGTTGTAATAAAGTATGACACTGCAGAGGCTCCTGGGTCTTGTTTTCTCACTGAGGACATTTTAGGTTCAACTAGAATATGATCTCCTTGATGGAGGGAGAGTCCTGGAAAATTATCCAACTCTATGCTAGGAACACAAGGTCAAGATGCCCCAGTTTAAATCTTACCTTTTGTTAAATTGCTTGTTCGAACAAAACCTCCACTTGTAGCTGTTGATCATGATACCAAGACATGGTTTTTGCCTTTAAAAATCCAATCGTCTTAAATACTCAGCGTTATACTTGGTCCTAGCCGGCTGGCATAAAGACTTAGTTGTGAATGAGTGGCCAACTCTGGTGGACTACCAATAACAAAATGAACAAAAGTACATACTTTGATCATGTGTAATCAGTATGGGAAAAGGTGTCTACATACTAATAACCAGTAAAAAAATAAATAAATCAAAAAATGAATAGTGTGTTCGCTTCTGAAAGAGCCATGAAAGGCTCTGAGAGGTATCAGTATCCTGAGCGCTTAAAAACGGAACATACTAACTAGCTTCAAAAACACATCAGATTTTTAGTAGGTAAATATTTACATTTTTATTTTGAGTTGACAACAATAATATGCTCATGGTTCAAAACTCATTAAGTTCTAACAATTATGATACGATTATTAACCTGCAATCTCTGTATTTAGCTATGCACCTTTCCAATACAATTTTCAATTGACTCATTGATCCATTCAAAATAGTATAAAACTACAACCAAATATATTTTTTTGCATTTTGTTATGTATGATAGTGTACCATGTCAACTTTTGAGTTTTATCATACATAGTAAAATATAGAAATTGATAATCAATTTGACTGTTAATTTTTTTCTTTTTTTAGTTATTTTTAATCAATTTTTATAGTCCAATTGTTATATCCCTCCCAGTCTGCCCACTGACAGACAGTTCCTCATCACAATCCTCCTGCCCTGCCTCCAAGAGGATGTCCCCACCCCTACCCTGCACCCCACCAGGCCTGCCCATTCCCTCGGGTCTCATGTTTCTCTAAGGTTAGGTGCATCTTCTCTCACTGAGGCCAGATCAGGCAGTCCTCTCCTCTATAAGTGTAGGATGCCTACGACCAGCTAGTGTGTGCTGCCTGATTGATAGCTCCGTGTCTGAGAGATCTCAGTGGTCCAGGGTAGCTGAGACTGCTGGTCTTCCTATGGGGTCGCCCTCCTCCTCAGTTTCCCCAATTCAACTGCAGGGGTCCCTGGCTTTTGTCCGTTGATTGGATACAATTATCTGCTTCTGACTATGTTGGCTGCTTGTTGGGTGTCTCAGAGATCAGCCATGCGAGGTTTCTGTCTCTAATCACATCACAGCATCAGCAACAGGGTCAGGACTTGGAGCGCCCCCTTGAGCTGGATCCCAATTTGGATCAGTTATTGGATCACAGTTCCCTCAGTCTCTTCTTCATTTTTGTCCCTGCAATTCTTTTTGACAGGAACAATACTGGGTGAGTTTTTGAATGTGGGAAGGCAACCCCATCCCTCCAACTGATGCTCTGTCTTTCTACTGCAAGACAAGTTCTACAAGTTCCCTCTCTCCACTGTTGGGCATTTCATCTAAGGTCCCTCTCTTTGCCTCCTGAGCATCTCTCAAACTCCAGGTCTCTGGTACATTATAGAAGGTCCCACTCCCTCCTATCTCCTGAGGTTGCCTGCTTTTATTCTTTCTGCTAGTTGAAGACATATCCAGACCATGAAGTTCCTGACACACCAGGCTTCATGTTTAAATAAAGCTCAACTGGAATGCGCATGGGTTTTGCTTCACATTGTAATTAAGGCATATTTATTGAGCAGGTTACCAGTTCATTGCTGAATCTACCATAGAGAGAGCTAATAATAACAGGTGAAACAGAAGTCATCTTAAGTTACTGATACAGTAGGGGAAATAGTTTAATTTTATAGAACTTTCAGAATATAATGTAAAACTTGTTTGAAAAATGCTAATACAATATGCACAAATATTTATGAAGCTCTATGATTTTCTGATCCCAATAAGTATTCCAGAAAAACAGCAAAAGTTCTTGCACAAAAAGCATGCTGTGGGCTCCTGACATCTTCTATTGTGGACAGGTTCATGGAGCCAGGCTCTGTGAGTTGGAGTTCTCAGGAGGTGGGATTTCTGAGGTAGACACATAGGCATGCAGTAGCAGGGTTGTTGAGGAGAACTTTCTGCAGTCACTGATAGAAAGCTATAAGGGAAAATTTCTGAGATTTAATTGAATGTGTGAGGAACCGTTTTTCCAACTGAAATGAATACTATAGATGAAATCTGAAAACAGGTAGGAAAAAGCAAAACAAACAAAATCTGGTTGTCCTTGAATCTAAATCTAAAAGTCATACATTGTGCTTCTAGTGAGTAACACATCCCTCCTAAGACTCTGAAGACTCAGGATTAAGGCAAATGTGTTGCTAGCTAAACCAAACAACAAAGATTATGTGTGAAATGACCTAGTTTCAATATGCACAGTGTCCAAAAAAGACCACTCTTCCTACAGATCAGTCAAAGGAAATTTAGCATAGATTAATTTCTAGAGTGGCTATACCAGTTTGCAATCAATCTTATCAGCAATGGAGGAGTGTTCCTCTTTCTCCACATCTTCACCAGCATGCACCAGCACTTGAATTTTTGATCTTCTTCATTCTGGTTGGTGTTAGGTGGAATCTCAGGTCATTCTGATTTGCATCTCCCTGAGCACTAAAGATGTTCAACAGTTCTTCTTCTTCTTCTTCTTCTTCTTCTTCTTCTTCTTCTTCTTCTTCTTCTTCTTCTTCTTCTTCTTCTTCTTCTTCTTCTTCTTCTCTTCTTCTCTTCTTCTTCTTCTTCTTCTTCTTCTTCTTCTTCTTCTTCTTCTTCTTCTTCTTCCTCTTCCTCTTCCTCTTCCTCTTCCTCTTCCTCTTCCTCTTCCTCTTCCTCTTCTTCTTCTTCTTCTTCTTCTTCTTCTTCTTCTTCTTCTTCTTCTTCTTCTCCTTCGTTTTTAAAAGATATTTTCTTTATTTATATTTCAAATGCTATCCTGAAAGTTCCCTATACACTCCCCCTGCCCTGCTCCCCTACCCACCCATTCCCACTTCTTGGCCCTGGCATTCCCCTGTACTGTGACATATAAGGGAAATACAAATCAAAACAACCTTGAGATTCTACCTCACTCCAGTCAGAATGCCTAAGATCAAAAACTCAGATGACAGCAGATGCTGGCGAGGATGTGGAGAAAGAGGAACATTCTTCCATTCCTGGTGGGATTGCAAGCTGTTACAACCACTCTGGAAATCAGTCTGGAGGTTCCTCAGAAAATTGGACATAGTACTACTGGAAGAACCAGCAATACCTCTACTGGGCACATACCCAGAAAGTGTTCCAACTGGTAATAAGAACACATGCTCTACTATGTTCATAGCAGCCTTATTTATAATAGCCAGAAGCTGGAAAGAACCCAGATGTCCCTCAACAGAGGAATGGATACAGAAAATCAACAGTTCTTTAAGTGCTTCTCAGCCATTTGAGATCCCTATGTTGAGAATTCTCTTTAGTTCTCTACCTCAGTTTTAATTGGTTTATTTGAGTTTTTGGAGTCTACCATTTTGGGTTCATTATATATTTTAGACATTAGCCCTCCATCTGACAGGGTTAGTGAGATCTTTACTGAAATTGTATGGTTCCTGTTTTGTCTCATTGATGGTTTCCTTTGTCATACAGAAGCTTTTATACTTAAGGAGGTTTCTTTTGTAAATTGTTGATCTTAGAGCCCGAGCCATTGGTGTTCTATTCAGGAAAATGTGCCCTGTGCCAATGCATTTGAGGATAATTCCTAATTTTTCTTCTATTAGATTTAGTGAATCATGTTTTATTTTGAGGTCTTTGATCTGCTTTCACTTGAACTTTGTGCAAGGTTATAAATATGAATCAATTTGCATTCTTTGACATGCAAACTGCCAGTTAGACCATTTGTTGAAGATGCATTCTTTATTCCACTGTATGATTTTGGTTTCTTTGTCAAAGATCAAGTGTCCATAGGTAAGTGGGTTTATTTCTGGGTATTTCATTGGATTCCTTTGATGAATCTGTCTGTCTCTGTACTAATACCATATGGATTTTTTATAACTATTGCTGTGTAGTACAACTTGAGGTCAGGGATGGTGATTCTTCCAAAAGTTCTTTTATTGTTGAGAATTGTTTTTGCTATCCTGGTTTGTTTTGTTGTCTGTTTGTTTTTTGTTTTTGTTTTTGTTTTTTTCCACATGAAGTTGATAATTTCTTTTTCCATTTCTTTGAAGAATTGTTTTGGAATTTTCATGGGGATTGTACTGATTCTGTATGTTGCTTTTGGTAAAATGACTGTTTCACTATGTTTATCTTATTTATCCCTGAGGATGGGAGATTTTTCTATCATCTCAGATCTTCTTGAATTTTTATTTATTTATTTATTTTTAATTTTTTTTTTTTTGGACTTGAAGTTTTTGTCATACAGATTTTTCACTTGCCTGGTTAGAGTTATACCAAGCAACTTTCAATTATTAAGGAAGAAAACAGACCCAAATATTCACATTTGTCCTCAATGAGCTTTCAATCTCATAGGGGTGCTTAGATTCAGGATAATAAGTTCCTCTTCCTCCTCCTCCTCCTCCTCCTCCTCCTTGTCCTCCTCCTCCTCCTCCTCTTCTTCTTCTTCTTCTTCTTCTTCTTCTTCTTCTTCTTCTTCTTCTTCTTCTTCTTCTTCTTCTTTTTCTTCTTTCTTCTTCTTTTCAGATTTGTTTCATATTTTCTTTTCCAAAGCAGCAAAATGACAATTTCCTTTTTAAAAGCCCATTTAAACTTCTGCCTATAACAAGTTGTCAGTGCCCACCTGTCGATTTCAGAAATAAATCTTGTCTGATATAGTGAGAAAGAAAATGTTGTGAATACAAGATAACTTGGCATTGCATGTCCAAATGCCTGAAACGCCACCATTTAAGGGGTTAAGATGGGATGATCTAAAGGATGAGAGCAACCTGGCCATCATGGTGAATTCAGGTAAGTCTGAGCTACATAGAAAATTCTTCCTCTCCCAAAAATAGAATAAATAAGAATGTCTAGTGTGGCACAATAGACCTTTAGTTCTAGCTCTGAGGAGGCAGATACAGGTGGATTTCTGTGTGTTTGGGTTCACACTAGTCTATACCTCAAGACTCTACATAAACCTGTCAGGACAAAATGCAACTCTATAAAAGTAAGTGAATAAAAATTACACTTGAAAAAATATCAATCATCATGCTTCTAGAAAAATTAACTCACAGTGTACTACCATATAAAAATTAAGAAAATTCATATCCCTAAAGATAATAGAAGGCAATAAAGGACATTTAAAGGTCAAGAAAGTATGGTGCTAGTATGGACATCTAGAAGGAGTCAACTAAAGATTGGAGATACCAGATATCTATGTAGCTTTACATAAACAGTAAACATGACTATCAGTCATCCATTATGTAAGCATTTCTGGACAAATGCTGTTCCTGTGTGATTCTTTATAAATGTGACATTGAGTCTAAAAGAGAGTGCCTTCATGCAAATAGATAATCTGCCTATGATGTCTCACATTTTCTTCCATCTCCTTGCTGCCCCACCATGACACTTCCTTGGCTGCAGAGCTCAGCCTTCACAATTTCCCAGACAGAATTCTTATGCTGAAATCCTCACAAGTATGAAGTTGAGCCTGGATGTTAATGGCAAGATGTTCTTAAAACCACTCAGATGTGTGGGTTTTCCTTCATATGAAAAACAAAGCTAGAGGACACTATTCAAGAACCACAAAGGCAGTGGGTTCCCCAGCCTTTGAATCTAACACTGACTTAATCATGGATGTCTCTCCACACTGAGATCTGTGAACATTAAAGCCTTTAATTTACAAGCTATTCACTCATTACTTACTTATAAGTAAGTATTTACTTATAGTAGCCTGGCAGACTGAGGAAAAACTGTCCTTTTTCTTTAATTATTTTTTTTTCTTTTTAAGATCGAATTCAGCTTGAACAAGTCACACATTGCTTACAGAGTAATTCAAAGTGAAAGTAGGCTTGCCAGCCAGATATGCCCAGTGCTCTGAGTGCTATCAGAGTTCACTCTTCCTCATGTCTGATATGCATGTTTCTGTTTATTTCTTGCTATTATAAATAATTCATAAGCTATTATTATGGAATTCCCAGCGTTTCCTTAAGATGGCAATTCACAAGCATGTCCTTGCATTGCGGGTGCAGATGCTAGTAAGTGTTGCTTTTAGGAGACGAGGATATGGTTCAGGAAGTTATTCAGAGTATATTAATTAGCCGCTTTTCATTAAATGGTACTGTAAGAATAATTGGCAACAGCATATTAATTTGTGGAAGATCTGATTTACCACACATCCTATAAAATACAGCCAAACAATATTGGGTACAAGTCTGAAATCTCTGTTGTACTAATTAATTTTAGTAACTACTAATTAACTCTAATATTAATAAACTAACATATGTATGCAGTAAGCATAATGAGTGTTGGGGTCATGATGTGATGTTTATTTGTTTATGTTTTCACTTTTGTCTGTAGAGTTTTGAGCTGGAACAAATGTTTGCTCTGTCTTGTCTTATCTGATCTTTGAAGAATGACATAGTTAAGACCCTGAATGAGATGGGATGCAATGTGATATTCCTAAATACCAAGTATGAAAACTGTAAACACAGAAAAAGGAGCCTTTTTAATTCACATCCTTGGAAATAACTGAATGTTTTAATTGTTATTATTTATTCATCTTGCTTGAACTGATTGTAAGAGTACAAGTAATCCACCAAAATATAAATTTATAGTTTGCCTTTCTCATATTTTCAAAATAGACTTTGCTAATCCAAATACATGAAAATTGCCTAAGGACCAAGTTACATTGAAAATAACTAGATTATTGTAAAGGACATTTTGGAACTCATTATTTGCTACTCAAGAGAGCATTCATCTATACAAATCTGAGTTTCCCAGTTAGAAACAAGTTTCCCACCTCTCTTAGGTTTTTACTGCTGTGAACAGACACCATGACCAAGGCAGCTCTTATAAGGACAACATTTATTTGGGGCTGGCCTACAGGTTGGGAAGTTCGGTCCATTATTATCAACATGGGAGCTTGGCAGTGTCCATGCAGTCATGGTGCAGGAGGAGCTGAGAGTTTTACATGTTTATCTGAAGGCTACTAGCAGACTACTGGCTTTTAGGCAGCTAGAATTATTTTCTTAAAGCTTACACCCATGGTGACACACCTACACCAACAGGGTCACATCTACTAATAACACTACTCCCTGGGGACAGTATATACAAACCATCACACCACCCCATTATTTTACCCTGCAGGCTACATTTCTTCCCCTCAGCACAAAGGAATTTGTGATTTACTTTGCTTAATCTGCTTGCCTATCCTAAAATTTATCACAAGATCCAACAGCAGAAATATAAAATGTACTTATAAAGTAGATTACTGGACAGATTGAAGAAATGAATGAATAATAATTAATAATTTCATGAATATTCAAAGAATGTGATTAAAATAATTTACCAAGCTCATTCCGGAATGAAGTGACCAGCACAATTAAAAAGAAAACAAATCGAGAAAGGTAATTAGGAAAATAAAATACAAAAATGAAATCAGGGAAGAAAAAGTTTACTAACTTAGATACAAAACTGGAAGCCATCATGAAGAAAACAACAAAAAGGTTTCTATGTATTAAAAGTCTATTAGTTAACATGTACTAATATTGTTTGAAGTCTAACACCAAAAGGTTTATTTTTTGCATGTTTAAAGACAGTAAAGCATATGCCAGCAAGATGGTGCTGAAAGGGCCCGGATATAGCTGTCTCCGGGGAAAATATACCAATGCCTGGCAAACATGGAGGTGGAAGCTCACAGTCAGCTATTAGATGGAACACAGGGTTCCCAAGGAAGAAGGAGCTAGAGAAAGTACCCAAGGAGCTGAAGGGGTCTTCAACCCTATAGGTGGAAGAATAACCATGAACTAACTAGTACCCCCTGAGCTCATGTCTCCAGCTGCATATATAGAAGAGGATGGCCTTTGGCCATCAGTGGGAAGAGAGGCCCCTTGGTCATGCAGACTTTATATGCCCCAATACAGGGGAACGCCAGGGCCAAGAAGTGGGAGTGGATGGGTAGGGGAGCAGGGCCGGGAGGGGGGAGGGTATAGGGAACTTTCTGGATAACACTTGAAATGTAAATGAAGAAAATATCTAATAAAAGTTGAAAAAAAAAAANATATATATATATATATATATATATATATATATATATATATATATTCTTATTTCTATAGTGCTAGCTATATGTATATGGACCTGGTGTTCTTCTATAACCTCAAACACAGGACACACAGTATTAATAGTTTTATATAGAAATAGAAAAGCCAAAATGGTACATTCGTACAGAGATTCAAACAGTCCTTGAGTTGGTCCATGCTTATTTTTTTTTCTGTGTTTTAAGCTAGACTCCATTATTCCATTTTATGCCACAGGCAAAGAGAATGATATGTAAATACTGTGAGTTTTCTATACAAAAGAATCAGTTACTATGAAGGCAAATCTTCAGAGAGTAAGTGTTATCATTTTAGTAAAAACTATGGATTAAGGGCTGCTATTGACATGACTCAGTAGAAGGAAATGCCTGGAAGGTGAATGACTTAAATTCACACAATGAGATCCACATGATATGAGGTTTACTGAAATTGGTCTCTGCTCTCCATAGGCATGCCATGGCATGTATGTCCATACATGAACATAGACCACACACACACACACACACACACACACACACACACACACACACACTCATACACACTCATACACACACACACACACACACATACATTAAATGAGGATGGTACAGACAGGATGGTACAGACAGGTTTATACAGGTCTGTGAACATAGCACAGAATGTGGTGCAATAACCTTGGGGGAGTTTCTAGTCTTCTCCTGAAATATAATTCTGTGTCAGAGACTGAAAAAACCAGAGTGCAGCAATATCAATCCAGAGCCCATAGATATCAAACTTTGGATCCTTCTGTTTTATGTTTTGTAGTTGCTAACTTATCTTTGGAAAACATTGTAATTGATGGTGCATGTCCCAATAGCTTCCTTTGAGGAATCACTGACGTAGACTAAGAGGGTAAGTTTGATAGATTCATCAGCATAGGTTTATATCTCCATAGCTATTCTGGAAAGCAATTGAGATATCAGACATTGTGGTAGATGGAGAGTGTTACAGTCTCAACTAAGACAGCAACAGTGTTAAAGGAGGAGCCTTTGCAAGGGAACAGACAGAAAGTAAAGCAAAGGTACCTTATATATTATATGTTATATATTATATATTGTATTATATATTATATTATATATTATATATTATACATTATACATTATGTATTATGTATTATATATTATATAGGCTATGGTTTCAACAATTGGATAGTTTCTTTTAACAGATAACCTATGTTAAAAACAAAACAAAACAAAAGAAAGAACAAACAAAACCCATGACCAAGTCCAGGCAAGGTAGGACATTTCTGAAATATGTACAAGGACAATGAGTTGGAGTTTAACTTGAGCTACATAGGAAACCATGTCTCAAAACTCTAGTTGTAGAAAGAGGAGCAGAGGCAGGAGAAGCAAAAACAGCAGGATCAACATCTTCAAAAAGGATAGAAAGTCATTTCTCAAACAGTAACTTATTTCCAGATGAAAAACATGTATAAGGAAAAGTATATTAGAAGATTTGGGAATCTATGAAATGGATGCAACCTATAGAATTCTTGCTTCACATACCTAATTTTTCTTATTATTATTTCATGTTAGATTTTATGTATGTACATACCTTCCTCTGTGTTTTTATGGGGTCTGCAGGATCTCAGTCTGGCTGGAAAAGGGTAGGGGGCTTTTCTGAGGACTTTAGTATTATAGCTCTTTTAGATGATATTCAGTGAAATGGCTCTCTTAGACAATGTTCAGTGAAACATGTTATTCACTCTCTTCAGTGTAGGGCAGTGAAAGGTAGCCTGTTTTCTGGTTGAGCTAGGTTTAAACCCTGCAAAATGGACAAATGTTTTTGCAAAAGGGACAAAAGGTCCATTTGCAATGTCCCCAGACACTAGGGTCCTGACAAGAGGCCCAAGCTCCATAATTCTGTAGTTATCTGTCATGGAGGGCAATGCCCCAAGCTCCTGGTATTCTGTCTAGACTCCAAACCCACAGTTACCTGGCAAAAGCCTGGTAGGCTGGTCCACTATAAGAGGCTGCTTGCCTGCTCCTCTCTTTTTTACTCTCTTACCCCCTTATTCTCTTACTCTCATACTGTCTTACTCTTGCCTCTCTCTTGCCCTGTTGCTCTCCCTCTCTGTCTTCTCTTCCCCTCTCTTTCCACATGGCCATAGCTGGCCTCTACTTCCATATTCTCTCCCTCTCTCTGCCTTTCTACAATAAGTGCCTTAAAACCATGGACAGCCTCTTCTCATCTGGATCTGCTGTGCTGGAATAATGGAGCAGGTTCTCCTATAAAGAGCTCCTTCTAACCTCCTGCAGGAAGCCTCTCAGTGCTTTCAGACGAGATCTCCACCAACCCAGGCCACTGCCTGAGCAAGCCAGCCCTGGAGGAACCAGCTGGAGCTTTCTCCTCCCACCCTTTGCCCTTCAGCCCCAGACTAGAGCCATCCTGCAGACTGACACTCTGTTCTCAGCTCTTCCATGGCATTCAGTGGTGTCTGGGTTGCTGGAGAGCCTGAGAACTTGTCATCGGCCTCCGTGCATGCCTGGCTACCCAGAGCCAACTCCAGCAGTTCTCTGAGGACCTCAGACTGCATCTCCCATCCCTAGAGCGGGGTTCTGCAGCTTCTCACAGCCAGACACCCCCAGGTGGTTGTGTGGGGTGTGCACAGTCATGTGGGACACAATTTTAATCCACACTTGGGGATAAACAAGGGCATTATATACCTTGGACAGTGGGAAGGGGGTTCAAGTGAATGTTCATTGGCTGGGTATGTCACGTTTTCATGGAGGAGAATTCCAGGTGCTTGCCAGGCAGGTTCTTATCAGGAGAAATCAAGTTATATCTGTAATTTTGAAAACGACTACAAGACATTCCTCAGATGGAGTCATATCTATCTGAGGTAGAAAAGAGGAAAGCTCACTGGAGAAGGGAGTCATCCATTTCGCTCACACTCAGGGAGCTTGGCTGGCCATGGTAGACTACAACTTTAATAACAGTTCTCTAAGTTTTTCCTCTTTAAATGCTTCTACTTGTTTATCTGTGTTTTATTGTATTTCCTTCTCATAGTCCTCCATCATCATCATGACGAGTGACTTTATATCCATGTCGTGTTTTTCTGGTGTGCTATTGTATCTAGGACTTGATGGGGTGGGTGAGTTTGGATCTGGTGATGCCAAGTACCCTTGGATTCTGTTGCTTCTGTTCTTATGCTTACCTCCTGCCATCTCTAACCAAGGAGACCTGGTGTTGGTGCAGGCCAGAAGGGAGAGTCTGAAATGGTCTGGGCCTTTATCTCTGTCCTGGCTGGTGTCTCAGGTCGCACGGGATTGGGCAGGAACAGATGCTGCGTTCAGCTGCTCACCTGTGGTCCCAAGATAGCCTGGGGAGTCCCGGGGAGAGTGCGCAGAGCCTGTGCCTGAGCCCTGGGCTGGTGCGGGGTGCACCGGACCAGACCTGAAGGGAAGGGAGAGTCTGTCCTGACCTGGGCCTTTATCTCTGTCCTGGCTGGTGTCTCAGGTCGCACAGGATTGGGCAGGAACAGATGCTGCAGTCAGCTGCTCACCTGTGGTCCCAAGATAGCCTGGGGAGTCCTGGGGAAAGTGCGAAGAGCCTATGCCCAAGTCCTGGGCTGGTGTGGGGTGCACCTGACGAGTTTCTATCTGGTTATAAGGACACATGTTCCACTATGTTCATAGAAGCCTTATTCATAATAGCCAGAAGCTGGAAAGAACCCAGATGTCCCTCAACAGAGGAATGGATACAAAAAATTTGGTACATTTACACAATGGAGTACTACTCAGCTATTAGAAACAATGAAT
>LR750488.1:384973-460816 GCA_902729485.2 Mus minutoides | reverse complement strand
TACAAAACTACTTCTTTCAAAAGACAAGGGACCACAAATTTCTGACAAAACCAACTTGTTTTCAGGCTTTATGTAATCATCGGATAGATGGATCCAGTCACATCAGAACCCCGTGACCTTGGCAACAATTAAACAAAAGATGCCAAAGTTCTGTATAACACATGTTTTAATTCTCCACTACCATAAGCAGATGATGTCTGTGGTTAGTCTGTCCTGACATTTGCATTCTTCACTGTAGACCTATAACAAGTATAATTATCTTTCTCCACTGTTCCTCCTCTAACAATAACTGTGGTAAAGGAAGCTCATATTATTTAAGTCATACAAACAGGGGCTTATTACATGGGTACAAGTAAGCTTAACCATTATACCCTGTCATATTTTATCTTTATTGGAACTTGCATATAAACGTGCAAACACACACATTTCCAAACACAGTCTGATTTGGGACCATTTGGTGGAATAGCTAAGTAATTATAAGATTTAATTCTGTATTTTTCTCCAGCTGTAGTCAACTGAATAGCTGACCAGAAACCTCAAGAACAGTAAGCTGGGTCAATGCAATTCACTTTCGCTGGAATTTTAATTGAAAAATAGCAAGAGGCTGTAGCAGTTCTTATGTAGGCCTTATGGAAGTGAGAGTGGGAGGCACTAAATCAGAAGTCACAAGACAATGTTAGGATTCTAGAGATTGTCACACATGGCACTGTGGGAGGATGGAAATTCAGACAAACAAGAAAGCAAGCAAGCAAAGAAAACCATGTTAGACTCTCCTCTCTACCTTTAGAAGCAGACCTGGCAGCATGAAGTAAACAAAAAGACTTTTAGAAAAGTACAGCCTAGTGTCAAAACGAGGTTCAAACAAGCAAAAATGGTGGGGTAGTTAGAATTAATTGAATCATTGCAGTGGCTTTTTGAGCCTGTAATGACATCCTGAAAATGTATGCTTTACAGTGTAGCCCATAGAATCATAAGCAGTCATTTCTGGGGAATCAAAATATCAGAACTCTCTTTGTTGCCAAATCATATCATAGAAAAACTATAAACCTCAGTTATTATTCTCAATCAAATGGTCTTAGAGTATCAGTCAGGGGCACACAGGCTTCAAGGTTAGTGAACTATCCCAGAAAAAATCTATCCAGAACAAATAAATGGCTCATTCCCTGGACATTTCTCTCTTTTATAAATGGCATCTGTGAGACAGATGTACATGATTCCTACCATAATACGTCAGCCATCTATACAATTGTATAGTTTTAAGTTTATAGAGAGAAGACAAAACAAAAGCAAAAATACTTTCCAATGTCAATATTTAAAATAATTCCCACTGTATGCGCCAGATATGTGTTGAAGCATTGAACATGCCTCTGGAGATGGCAGCATTTTATTACAATGAGACTTTCAACCTTCAGGCCGGGAGGATCATATACAGCCTCCAAGTCCATGTCTCTCTCTGACCTTCTCTTGTCCTGTCCTCAAGGAAAAACATAGATAATTCAATTACTCTTCCCTAAACCTGCCCGAAAAGATTTGTGTCATTCCAACTACTGTTCCCTACTTTCCTGGTCATAGAGAAATTCTTTGACTTTGCTTGCTAGTAGAATATAAGCCTCTGTTCTGTTCTCCACATACCAAAGTCTATCATGCCCATCACTAGAATAAACAAATACAATAACAGCCAAGTGAAGAGGATCTATACATATAGGCCTTGCTGGTCCACCACTCCCACGGTTATTACTAGGGTAGTCACTTACCTTTTTGTTGTTTCATAAGTTTAACCCTTACTCCAACTCCACTGATCAGAAATATAATAATTTTTATCTACTATGACATTTTCAGAATAAGGCTCATGGTCATGGAAAATTGCCACTCATAATGAGAAAGAAAGTAATTCTTCCAGACTATACTAATCTTTGGATATTTTACATATATGGTATCATTTAATTGTTCCTACAACTGTAAAAGGCGGGTGAAACAAACTTTTCATGATTAGAATGGTAAAGAATAAAGAAATTAGGACACTCTTGTCAAGTTTTATAGTCAGATAAAAGGCTAACTTTAGACCAATGGTCTTGAAAACCATGGGGTAGTACATTTGAAGACCTCAGGCAACAGTTGATATGACCTTTCTCTAGAGACAATATATAGAGCTGTCACAAGGTTATCAGCATCCTATTAAAGTGTCAGCACATCTCTGATGCATATGATAGATGGAACATGTCACCAGGGGGGCAGTTTAGATATTATGGGTGAATATAGATAGCTTGTTGTAGGCTCAGCTATATGAGACATCATACACTGTGTCTTTTCTAACACATGCATGCCTTTCTTATTAGGATACATTACTTCATAAAAACCTTACTCAAGCAGTTTTCACCCCATGTAGCCATCTCCTTTGCACCAAAGTGTGGACACTGGAATCTAAAGCAACCATTCCCAAACCTGGTGACAAAATTGATGGCAAAAAAGAGTCCGATTAGGAACTGAGCTCCCTTGAGAATTAGACAAAAAGAATTATAAGGATATGAGTCATTAAGCAGCAGGAATTTTGGTTCCTGCTATAGACATCAGCTGGAGAGAAAGAGATGATCTTTGAAAGTTATGAAGTAACAGAAACTGTGAGTAAGCAGGCAGTTCAGAGGAGAAAAGGCATAAATTGAAAGATGAGTTTTTCTAAAATATATGGAAAGCAAGCATGTGGAAAATATTTGTGTCATACTGTCACAGTAAGGGGTACATTAAAACTCAGTCACTATTGCTGTGGAAGTTTCTGGAAGTACATAACCGTGAAATTTGAGAATGTCTTTCTTTTTGGAACTCTGATTCAAAGGTATCCATCCATGTTGACCAATCTTCATGAAGCTTATTTGAGACCTTCATCATTCCCATACAAACAAAACCTACTTTTAATAACAACATTATCAGCAGCTACCAGAATGATCTTTCATTGTCAAGGGAAGACTTCTAGAAGTTGTATTAAAAGTATGCTGATGCAAGGGTTAGTCCTTCACTCTGGAAGTTGGTTAGTGATAAGTTAGGTACCTCTTATAAGGATCATACCTGGAAAAAGTCTTGAAAGAATCACTCTTTGTTGTTTAAAGTAAAGAACTTGTATAGGCTTAGGAGAATCCAAGCTGGCCACATGATAGAAGTTATTAACTGTGGATACCAAGAAATTTGTCTCTTCTCTGAAATAGAGCTTTGAAGTTGGATTAAAAGAGAATTCTTGCAAGGATCCATTTGTGGAAAAATGAAAAAAAAAGTTTCAATTTCTTTGACAGATTTTTATCATAATCTTATTTCTAGTTTCTCCTGGGTGAAATATCTGACTAAATAGAGTCTTTACTCTACTTACAAACACAGCTGTGGATACCTCATTTCCCTTAGTATTTCTGATGGATTTCTTTTTTTTCCCAATTTTATTAGATATTTTCTTAATTTACATTTCAAATGCTATTCTGAAAGTCCCCTCCCCCACCCCTCCCTGCTCGTTTAGGTTGTCTTTTATCCTTTAGGAAGCTACCATTTACTTCATATAGTTTTCACATTTTGAACTCAACTAATCTGCTGGTGCCTTCCTTTTAAATGATGATTTTTTTGGCACCTGACATATCATTGAAATTTTCTCTCATTTTGAATTGGCCTTTGTTATGTTAGGAGCTAACATGTAAATACATTGTGGTTCAAAATTTTATAGAACAAACTTAATGAAATGTCTTTTATTTTTTCCAAAGCTAGCAAAGGCGTGAAATAATATGGCACTTGTTTGAAATCCCTCTTTCAGTATATTACTAACAGTGGTTTCTGTTGCAATGAACAGAAACCTAAACACAAGGTTGACAAAACAATAAAGGAACTATTATATGGAGGCTGAAACTGTCAAGTTGTAGACCAGGCTTTAGGCAGTTGGACTGGGACTCTGTTCTGTAACTCTGGAGATTCCTGTCTCTGTATTCTTCCATGAGTTAACTTCCTATGCAGGTGAGTTTTCCACATGACAGTAAGATTGCAGTAGCACAGGCACTACATGGCATCTGCACATGGCTGTCTATTAATAGACCCATACTTGAGTGGCACCGAAGACTTCACACAGCCCTAAGTATTGTTTTCAAGTGCTTTGTCTCTCTCTCTTAATGAATTGAATTAGATGACATCTTAAGATACTTACAAAAGAGTCAGCACCTGCAATACAAACCTAGGTTGTTACTGTCACTGAGTTATTTACTGGATCAGATATTAATAAGATGGATTAAGGTTGAGTATATGTCATTAATCACTCCTCCTACCCAGGTGAGAGAGGCAGAGACTTTCATCCTAAGTGTATAGACTTTTCTTAGGAAGAAGGTAGTTTCTTCCACAATTGACAAGTGAGGAAACAAGCAGTCATGTGAACTCTGAGAATGAGGTTTAGGGTACTACAGTAGCAATTCTTTAGAGAAGATAACCCACATCTCAAGATTTTTATGGGAGGATTCACAAAACATATATAATTCTACTATCTGTTCTTCAAAAATAAATGACAAATGCCTGCTAAGAAATTCTATAGATTGTTCTAAGTTAAAAAAAAATAAACATTAAAGAGAAACACATTTTATCAGCTTGCTCTAACACTATAACTCTTAACGTTACTTAAATGAAATATAAAGAAAAAGGAGCACACCAGGCCGTTAGTGAAACTGTGAAGTTTGAAGTATGTGTCATGACTGAAGCAAATGTTTATATAAACAGTCAGTTTTACAGGATGTTTCGATGTGTTTTAAAACAAGGTACAAAATTTTTAAATAGCTATCACTAAGACACAGATGATTGTGTAGTCAAAATATTTAAGAAATATTAAATTAAACAAGGAAGATTGGGTTGAATTTTTGCTATAATAAATTTCAGACTCTTTAACAGGCTAAAACTAATTGTGAATCTTTATAGTTCATTTTTATTCATCACAAAATCACTGAAGAGAACAAATTTTAAAAGTATCAATTCTCAACTTTTGAAAGTATGTCTTTTCCACAAAACACAATCCCAAGAGACATTTGCCTGAGCATTAAATTTCTAAACGTGGGTAGATGATGTTGATGCCTACTAAATATCCTGTAATACTAATACATTCTCCATCTATAAAGAATTACCTTGATTGGAAGACATCTATTTAAGAAAACCTACCTGTGGTAAGCACATATTCATGTGAGTGAGTGTGTGTGTGTGTGTGTGTGTGTGTGTGTGTGTGTGTGTGTATTCATGAATGGATGCAGATGTTGAGGTATGGAATTCAGAGGACAGCTTTGAGTGTTGGTCTTTACCACAGTTATCTACTTAATGATGTCTTACAAAGAATTAAGTGCTAGTGTATCTCTAAAATATACAAAGAGCACCATGACAGGAAGGAACAGAAATGCTATGGCCTATACTCTTATAATTCTTATAATTTAGGCAGGCAAAGAAAGCATGCATGATTGTTTTCTTAATATTCTCTGAGACATACTCACCTAAGTGAGCCCAAACTAGCTAACTACAATGCCTGAATGCTTACAGAGATTATTGTATGTATGTATGTTTTTATGTATGTATGTATGTATGTATGTATGTATGTATGTATGTATGTATGTATTGCTGTCCCTTCTCTCTCATCTCATCACAAAACATGCTGGGATTACAGGCACGTGCTGCTTTATCTACCTTTATATGGGCTTTGGAGATCTAATTTCAGGCCTTTGCATCTCACAGCCAGAACACTGAGTTTTATTGTTAATAATGCACATTCTATCTCTAAAGGGTAGTACATATTATTAGTTTCAAATGTCTCACAATCAACTTGACCTTCCCTCAACAGCCCATGAGGATCTACAAATTAGAAAGTAAAATGTTCCAGAAAGGTAACTAAGTTAACTTGAACTGTGTCATAAACATACCTAACAGGGCTCTGGGAGTTATATTTACTAAAACTGAAAACATTATTACACTGAAAATTCAATCCATAACCTCACATTTCTATATGGAATCTGTCATGCTAGACTCTTCAGGTAGCACCAACTCCATCCTAATACCTAACATCTGAAAATCTTCTTTATTTCTCTACACAACTTTTACAACTCTATTCTGAATCATATATTCTCATCAACTCCTCAAGGCAAAGTGAGTAGAAGATTTTAAAGTAGATTTTTTTTAAAGGAGTAGTACAATTCATTCTGTGCTGAAAGCCTGATTGAATAATTGAGGTGGGAAATTCTATTAGTCTTACAAAGCCCTATTCAAATGTTTTTCAGTGATTCTGAGTGACATTCTATATTTAATGATAAATATTATCCATCAAAGATCATTGAAAAATAAACATTTGATATTAAGACAAAATTTCTTAGGATTTAGTCTACTACAGATATATAATAAAAAAATAATAACCAAAAGTTTAGTAAATTCAGAGGGATGAAATTTGAATTGACAATTTATTAAGGCTCCAAGTGTATAGATATTGCTGTCTGTACTTATTTATCAGTTCTCTGACTGACTTCAGTAGGAAGTTCCTGATTTCACACACAAATAACCTCAGAGTTCTGAAAGCAAACAGCCGTGTGGGACAGTCAATTGCTTGTGCCAGCCTCAGCTTTTAACCTTGCCCTTGTCTCTGAAGTCAAACCTCACAGAAAAGTTGTGAGAACAGAAATATTTTACACTGGAGATATAAAACGACTAAAGAATTGAAAGAATTAAGTGACAAATTCAAGAGGTAGAGCAGATCTTTGGACAAATATACTGCCTTCCTGTAGAATTCCTAAAACCTGGTGACCTATTAAGGAATGTTCTTCTTTCTCAACATTAGAACCCAGAGAAGAAAATGCCTATCAAACAAGAGGCTTAAACACTCTCATTTCTTTCTTCATCTGTTTTTGTTTTTCCCTTACTAGTACATTCAATTCGAAAAGAATGGGTTAAATGAGGTGACACAGGTCTCATTGGGAATTCCTGTGTTCAGAATGAGTGTCCCTGCGATGCAATGGAAAGTCCCTGACATTATCTCTCATCCAGTACTGGAAAGTTGTCTGGCTTGGTGTTAGAGTATTCTAGATCCAGCTTTGTTTGCTAATTCAGAAAACAACAGTGACATCATGGTATTTCTCAAACCTAAATTATTGCTTGCTTTTTTTTCCCCTTGTAAGTGCATAGGCTGAATCTCAGAGGAGCAGGAGAAGAATGCTCATGATATTCTAATTAACCCGGTTTCTGTAAATATCAATAATGATTACACATATAAAGTGTATGTGTATATACATGTGTGAATTTGTATATACAAGTGTGAGCAAATGTGTATGTGTATGTGCATGTGTATGTGTATGTGCATGTGCATGTGTGTTTGCCTGTACCCACAGCTCTATATTCTTACCTGTCTTCACTGCATTAAAAGTAAGACATATAATAAACAAGCATAAGAGGATGATTTGTAAGTGATATTGGATGTGGTTCTTTAATGTCTGGATGTCTTTTTACATGAACTCTTCTACAATGATACTAATGGATCTAATTTAATTTTAAAAAGGCATAAGTACACTGTTTAAAGTATAAACTATGATCATTTT
The DNA here is from genome assembly GCA_902729485.2 of Mus minutoides. Classification (NCBI taxonomy): domain Eukaryota; kingdom Metazoa; phylum Chordata; class Mammalia; order Rodentia; family Muridae; genus Mus; species Mus minutoides. The sequence continues at coordinate 453,251 of LR750488.1, read as the reverse complement.
TCTCTCTTGACTACCATTCCTTTTGACTCAACAGTCCAGTGCTCATCATAAACAGTTGCACAATCACCAGAGTAATGATATGGCAAGAAGTTGCATGTTAGTCTTTCTAAGGATGGTGCTGGATAAAATTGACACAGGAATAAGCCAGACTAATACTAGCCATGAGGCCAATAATTAGTCAGTGTGCCCAGTTACTTAATGTGATTATCACAATTAAGAGAGGTGACATCACAATTTCCACCTTATTGATGAGATACTTGAACCATCTGACTGGAGGTTACTCAAGTTATGCAGTGTGACATTTAATATTCAGATCTCCTTGTCTGATTCATTGACACCTCTGGGCTCACCTTCTGTTGATCTTATTTTAATAATATTAGCTCTAAGTATGGCATTTCATTCATAAGAGCTTTTTAAATGGTTATTATAAATATTAGACAATGTTCAATATATTACCAATTTAGAGTATTGTTTAATAACTGTTCATTTCTCATTCCTCACAATGCTGCTAATACTGCAAAATTGGTAGCAAAGACACTTTGTGTTTAATTTAGTAGTCTTCTTTGTGCAAAATCATTGGAATCGCCAGAAGAACTTTTAGAAAGAGGAGTTTGGGTGTTTCTAGGGTGATGCTGAGGGGATAGCATTCAGTAAATAGAGATTATAGAGGTGTGCAGGTGTATTGACCTTGGGAATTCCTTAAGCTGTACATTGGCAGTAGCTACCCAATACATATTCACCTGCAAATGACATACATGGTAAAAATAGAAATTCCAAGATCCAAATGCTCAGAAACTTGGCATAGGAATCTGTGGTAGGTACCTTTATTATCAACTCGACTAGACTAGGAAATCCCCAACACATATGCAAAACGTGCTCATCATTAAAGCTCTATGCAAGTCATAATTCGATTGAGTTGACAGTAAAATTAAGGTATAACACCTGCAAAATTCAAATGTTTGAGGAAGTGTAAAATAATGAGGTTAAGAGATTATGAGTCAGTATCTTCATATCATCTAAGACTTATTCCAAATTCCAAAATGGAAAGTGTCATTATTTGTGATATATTTATGGATAATCTACCACAGTCCCTTATTGTTTAGCTATTTCTTTAATATTTATTTGAATGAGATGCCTTATTTTTGATATATTTATTCATAATAAAAGAATGCATTTTGAAAACATTAGCAAAATAAATTTGATAATTCATGAATTAAAATTAGAAAGTCTTGGACAATTCATGATAGTACATGCTTGCAAATCCAGAATTCACGAGGCAGAGGAAGGAGAAACTCAAGTGTGAATTCAACCTGGGCAAAGTAGCAAATTCCTATCAGCCTGTTGCTATATTGTAAGACTCTGTCTCCTAAAAACCACAACAAAATAAGGAAGAAATCATGGGAAAGAGATGGAATGGCAGGATATGGATGGAGAGAGGGGAAGGAAAGACTGTAAAGAGAGGGAATGGGAGGAGAGGGTACAGAAGGAAAAGGAAAGAAAAGTAAGGTGGTTGGAAAAGAGAAAAGAGGAAATTGTAAAGAAGGAAGGAAGGAAGTGAGTAAGAAAAACAAAAACAAAAAAGAAAAAACACAAAAACAGGGTGAGTGGGATAAGGAGGGAATGGAGCTGAGAGTAAGAGAAGGGAAATATTTAGTACTTCCAAGCACATATATTTGCAAATAGAATCAAATACTGTTGAACATGCAGTTCTAAGGGACGTTACATTTTCTACACAGGAGAAAACATAGCATTTACCCTGGGTTGTTGACAGGGTATTGTTGTTCATAGAAAAGTGCTATGATTGCCCATGTCTTTTCAGACATGGACATTATGATACCTCAGAAATAAGAAAGTTCTATTTGCATTACTATAATTCTATTGCTAAGGACTCACTTGTGATAAATATGTACGTTTTCCAGCAATATTATTCAAATAAAGCTATAAATTATTTAAATTTCCAAGATCAATTATTAACACCAAAATTGATCAATTAAAATTATTTGAAATTATGCTGTATGGCTTGTAAACCTTTATGAGAACTTTTTCATTCCTGAGACTCTTCAGAAATCCATTAGTTTTGCTAGGATATTCTCAAAACTCTTAAGAAGTAATGCAATATGAAATTTTATTAATTCCTAATTTATGTTCATGAAAATGCTGTGCTCTCCACCTGCAATGTTAAAGTACAATCCACCTCATGGAAGCTAGAGTATAAGGTAAGAGTTGTATAGCTTACAACTTCTGTAATTAAGCAACATATGTCACATCTCATGGGATTGGATATTTCAGTTGTTAGAAACATACAGAGGCCATTAGTTGTTGATATTTCTTCTACTTCATAATAGTGGATATGCTGGAGAGAAGGGGGAGGAAAGATAAGTCTCTCATACCTCTGGGTTAATAGAGAGTGGGAATGTTAGGGAGTGCAGCTTTGGCTTTTATACATGTCTCTGTTTGGGCTTCTTTTACAGCCTGCATTGATCTGACCTAAGTAAGACTTCAAAAGACTGCATGGACTTTGGCAAATGGGGCTTGATCTTCAGTGCTGTGGTCCCCTGTGTTGAACTGACAAGCTTCCATATGGGATTCATTAGGTCCTTATCTCTCAGGAAACACATATCCTGTTACTGACCACTAGCTCCCAAAGTTTAACAGGAAGGCATAACCTGCCATGTCCCCTGCTTGGCTTTATTTATAGTTAATAATATTTACACAATCACATTTTATCTCTTAACGTTGACACATCTGTATGTTTGTATATTCTGCTTTTATAAAATACAATTATTTGAACTAATTGAACTTTGGACGTTTTAGTAGCAAAAAGATCAGACATTGATGATTTCATAATTTCACATGGCTCAGTCTGCTGTTAATTTAATTATAGCTATGCAAATAAATCAGATGAGTTTTAGAGTAAGTAACAAAAAGGCACTGTTACAGATTTATGTGTTTGTAAGTGTAAGTATGTGTGTATATATGTTTATGTGTGTATGAGTATCTATGTGGGGAATATAAATATGTATAAATGTGTGTCTGTGGCTCTGCCTGCCACTGTGTGTGTGCATGGCTATGGGTTTGGACATTATGTATATATGTGAATGCAGAATGTAGTGACTACAGATTAACAAACGTAGTATGTGCTAGACACTGCATTCTAACTCTATATATGGTAGAAAAGCAAATAAAGACCCCAGTCTCATGAAAGACACACAACCATACAACCATAAGATGATAATGGTTGGGAAAAACATTTCATGAAGTTAAACTGATTATAAAAAGCACTGGAGAGTTTATTTGCTATGAAAACAGGCAGTTGTTGTTAATATGGTAGCCAGGGAAGTTCTCATTCAGGTTCTAAAAGCTGAACAAAACAAGAAAAATGAGACAGATCATATATCTTGCAAAGCACTGTGACAATTCTGCTGCATGCCAATGAGTAAACAAATACAATGTTCCTGGGGAAGGTAGGCATTGTTTCCTCTGAAAAGAAAGATGGAGGCTACTACATAGAGCCAGAGAAGGAAGAGGACAGCGGCAACAGTTGAGGTCAGGAAACAACTGGCCATAGGGGGTATGGTTTTGACCTTGGTTGGCTTAGAGACTTTATTTGAAGAGTGATGGAAAAGTACTAAAAAGTTTTGAGCAGAGAAGCAAATGATTTGACATTTTATTTGGATGGGATGACTCTAGCTTCTATGTGAGTAATCTCTGACGATGATGAAAAAAAGAAGAAACAGGCACAACTATAGGGATAGGATGTAGCTCAGCTGGTAAAGTCTTTGCCTGTCTATACCAACTTCTATAATCATGACTGAATCCATCTGGCTTCACTCCTCATCATCATATAAATCAAGAGTTAGAGCACACATCTGTAACCCCTGCACTAGGGAAGTTGAAGCTGGGATATCAGAAATTTAGGGTCACTCATCCTCTTTTACAGAACCACAGTGAACCTTGAGTATGTAGGACCTTGGATAGAAAGAGAGTAGGGGAAGAAAGGGAGAAAGAGAGGAAGAAAATAGACAAATAAATTAGTTAATAGGTAGGTTTTAGGTAGGTAGACAGACAGAGAGATGACTACTGATGATTTTTAAACAATTATTGGTTTTAGCAAATATTTATGATGTAAATGTCTGTGGTTATCCTCCCCATAGTTTAAAAACAAAGGTATAATTTACACATTATGAAATTTACTTGTTTTGGTGTGAAGTTTATTATGCTTTCACATATATTTGCATGCACATGTCCACAAACTCATGTACACATCCAAAATCTTGTCCACCTCTTCCTCCAACCAATGCACAGATGTGCTTTCTTTAATAGATGAAACTGTCGAGTCTGACATTACTTAACTCTGACCTTTTATTTGATGTAGAGCATTGAAATTTTATTAGCACAAGAATCATATTCCATTGTGTAAATAGACCGCAATCTCCTCATCCATCCCTTTGTGCACGATTGGTTCGTTTTGGAAAATTACAAATTAATCCACAAAAATAGTCATCTAATGGTTCGTAATGAGGAAAAGTTGTGTGTGTGTGTGTGTGTGTGTGTGTGTGTGTGTGTGTGTGTGTGTTAGTTTTTTATTTTTTATTTCAATTGTGTAAGTTTCTAGAACTGTCAAGCTGTGTGATTACAGCATGCTCAGCTTCATGGAAAAAGGGATGAGTAGTCTCTTCCAAAGCCATTAAACTCTTGTCATTTGGAGAAAGAATGCATGTGGATTACAGTTCTTTCTTTAATTCCATTTTAATTTACCCCCCTTCTAAGAGATGGTAAAATATTTTGATGTTAATTTCCATACCCCCAATCTACTGTCTCTCTGATCAGATATTAGAGAATGTCTATTTAATATTTCTGTTCATTTTCATTGAATGCATATTTGAGTATTCAGATGTGAACTTTTTGTTATTCCACATACCTGAGTTATCAAACATATGCCTTACAAATATATCCTCCATATTTTCTTTTCTTTACCAGTGGTTTTTTTTTTTTAACATTTGAGTTTGATTAAATGTAAAATACCATCTTTTCTATCATGAACTATCCTTTTCGGTAATGCCTAAGACATTCTTGCTTAGGTATTCCAAGTTCACTACATGTTTCTCTCTCTCTCTCTCTCTCTCTCTCTCTCTCTCTCTCTTTTCCCAAAAACTTTATAGATTATTCTTTGTTTATTTGTTTAATAGATATTGGAATTTGTAAAATTGAGACACACAGATGACTTTTTATAAGTACTGATTTGTACAAAGACCTAGTCAGGACATATAAAACTAAAAAATGAAAAATAGTGTACCTGAAAATCTTTCCAGTCGATACTTATAACACTTGGTCTACCAATCAAAATTAGAAATTGAGTCAGCAGCTAGAAAGACCTTACACATGGCATTGTGGGTAAGCAAAGTGGCCTGCGCTTTGTCCTTCTTTAAATTAAGATGGAATAAAATGAGACAATGTAGAAGATAGACCCAAGCAAAGCATCACTCAGAGAATGAAAGACTCTGAGCCCAGATAATGGTTATTTAAGATGAAAATAACAAAGTTCCCAGTGCAAATGAGGATAAACATCAATGCTTTTGTATGTGAGCCAGAGAACTGTTTGGCTTGGAAAATAAAAATGAAGAGAGGTGGGGAAAGAATTTCAATTTGACCTTCAACTCAGCAACTTGTCGAATGAAATTTTTTTTTCCATGGCTTCAGTAGGAGAGAAGGGAATGTGGATGGCATATTTTTTCCCCCAGAGCAGAATGCCAGTAGATCTTATATTTCCTAGGGTCTCTTCAACCATATTTTAAATGCAGTCTGTTTAAACAGTGACTTCAGGAAGTTTAGGACATTCCCTACAGTCCTGGCCTTCCCTGGGCCCAGTGTCAAAACGATATTGTGCACAGCCAAGCAGCATACAGGGTGGAGCTGGGAGAAAGGTCTCTTCAGGTTTGGAATGCCTTTCTTTGGAAGCATTGTTTAAGAGAACTCTGATGAGAAGTGAAGGCATCCATAAATGTCAAAGCTCCTATGCAGGGTGTGAGTTTTAGAACTGAATTAAATGTCATGGAACATACCTGGCTTAAGCACAGTGCTTTCAATCCTTCTTCCACACCTAGTCATGGTCAGTTGGATGTCCACAACTCAGCAACTTATCAGAAGGAATCAAAGTCTATTTTTGACATATTCAAGAATTAGAAGGAAAAAAATTAAGCTTTTGTAGGGCTTTTAATTCTTATGTTTTTAATTTATGTTTTCACAAAACTAGTCATTTCTTTCTAAAATTGTAATACATGTGTCCTGGAGTTTAAACTTAAACTAATTATTTTCCTTTAAATGCTATGAAAATACTTTCACAAACAAAATTCAAAATAATAAATAGCACAAATACTTTATAGGTTATATTGTCTTTATTCATGTCCATCAAAGAACTAGATGTTTATGTTGATGTCTGAGAAAACAACCCTGGTCTTTAACAGTCTTAATTTTCAGTTCATTTATTTCAAGAATAGTCGAGAAATACTCATGTGTTTTTAAATATGAGCATAAAACGTGAATTATGAAGGCTGGAGAGGTGGCTTGGTGGTTAAGAGTATATACTGCTTTTATAGAGGACCCAGCACAATTTTGAACAGTTCACAATCATTGGTAACTCTAGCTCCAAAGATATGACACTATCTTCGATCTTCCATGGGCATTGTACTCTAACATGTGTGTGCATGCAAGCACACACACAACACAAACACACATGCACACACACAATTAAAAATAAAACAAATCTTAAAAAAACGGTATTGTTCCTGATTCATATGTACAATTAATATTCAACATCTCATAGTTAATTATTGCAACATGTCAATAATAGAGAAGGAAAGGGTGTTAGTGATCTTTGGATGGATAGCACTGAAGATTATCTCCACTTGATACAATTTTTTACAGGATATTCTGCTTTGGTTATGGGTATAAAACTAGCCCCAATTCATCTTGAAGGCATAGCACCAGGTCGCTTTTTAAAAGCAATGTTGTAACATGTCATTGTTTCTGTTTCTGGTTGCAATTGCTGTTGCTGTTCATGTTTTAAAACATTGTTTTACATAAAAGATGTGCTCAAAACTTCAATCCAATTGATTATCACTCAATACTATGGACTGAATAAAAATCACCCATAATTTATACATGGAGAAATAGGTTCAGAGAGGACAAAAATTTTACAAATCACTCATGATTTCTATAAAGAATTCATGCCTTGAGACTGCAGTTTGCTATGTAGCACAAGCTGTACTTAAATGAATGATCCTTCTGTCTCAGTATTCCCAGTGGAGTGCAGAGATTAAAGTGTTATACTGGTACTACTCCCTGTATTATTTAGGGTGTGATGATAACCATTAATTAAGTGATGCATATATAGTTAAAGAAGGTTCCTATTAGACATCAATGAGACCTCACAGAGTAATGGTACTTTTCACAAGTCTGATGAATACACTCAGTTCCCATACCCACATGAGCAAAGGAGAGAACCAACCTTCTCAAGGTGTAACTGTCCTCCTATGTCCACATTCCGACCATCATAGAATACCTGTTGCACGTAGTTTTAAAAGTCATGAGCTATTCGGCCACTCTTTGGAATGAGAAAGATGCAGAGTCATGTGAGGCCTTGGGGCACCAAAGCCTGTAGCCTCCACCATAGGCAGGGCCCAGGAGGTTGGTGAGAGTTAGCTGAGAAGATTAAACCAGGAGATTCAGGGCACAGCAATTAAATTATCTGGCAAGTTTTAAAATATTAAAGCTGTCTAGTATTTTCCATCTGTGGAGCAAAGGTGGGCAGAGAAAGAGCACAGCCTGGGAAGTTGTGGGTGCCTTGGCAAAGCTAACCAAAAGGGACCAGTGGAGTGCACAGCACAGCAGCTCTTGGATTCCCTGGGTTGGTGGATGGTGGAGATCAAGTTGGAGCTAAGAGAACTGGGAGAGGTCAGAGAGTGGGCCATGGCACAGGGCAAGGAGATAGTGTATGTTAAAAAAAAAATACACGTAGCAAATACACTCTCTAGTTACCTATCCAAGTAGCACAAGTAAAGATATAAAAATATAAAAATAAAATAAAAGAATGTCTTCTTATTTGAAATAAGATTAGTCTCCTTATTGAAAGAACAGAGTGAATGTCCTATTTAAAAGGTATTCTTCTAGATATTTCATGGAGGAAGGATTTGCGTGGCAATGTGACTAACTGCTACATGGAAGTCTAGCACTGAGATAAAAAAAAAATCCAAATATTGCCAAATATTGCCAAATATGTCATAGGTATACAGACTGCCACCTAGTAGCCACCATTCTCAGCTTTCAATTACTTATCAGTACTTACATGGCTCCATAGATTGTCATCTTTACTCTTGGGCCTTTGGTCAGAGAATGATGTCAGACTATGGAATGAATTCCCTATGGAAATGTCTGGTTAATAATTGTGTAAGTCCTATTGATGAGGTCAGGACATTCTATGATTGTATAAAATCAATGTACTTCATGGAGCAAAGCTTTCCAGCATAAATTTAAAATAGTCTTACCCAGCTCAGCAAGCAAAAGCCTTGCATAAAGAGAGCAAATTGAACTGAGACATATTAGATGTATGGATCAGGTGGAGGTGTGCTGGAGAACTCTGCTCACCCAACTGTGTAAGTATAACTGAAACCCTCACCTACTTTTCACTCCACTGGTTTTCATGTCCATCAGTGTGGGTTAAAAATCGGGTACCTTGTTTGCTGGGGGCTAGGGCTGCTGGACAATGCAGTACATGGGAAGTTTTGACTGTGGGCATTCCCACTCCACCACAGGGCAGGACTCGAGTTGTGAGAAGCCTCAGGATCTGCTCCAGGGGTGGATAAGGCACAGTCTGTGGTCCCCATGAACCCTGTCAGAGATGGCTGGGGTCCCCAGGCCTGAGCAGAGGCCGAATATGACAGGTCTCAGACTCTGGGACATCCCAGATGCCACTGTATGCTGCAGAAGAGCTGAGAACCAAGTGTTGGGCCAGCCGTGGCCACATAGAGAGAGAGGAGAAGGGAATGGAGAGAGGGGGGGAGCAAGAGGGCAAGAGTAAGAGAGGCAGGAGCAAAAGAGCAAGATCAGGAGTGTAAGAGAGGGAGGAGGGGGCAAACAGCCCCTTTTATAGTGCACAGGGACTACCTGGCTGTTGCCAGGTAACTGTGGGGGATGGAGTCCTGACAGAGTACCAGGAGCTTGGAGCATTGTCTATGTGACTGATGGCCACACACCTCTCTGTGGTGGTAGTGGGGACAAGGGTAGGGAATGACTGTGGGAGGCTGTAGCTGAGATTACAAGGGACCCAGGAAGTGTGGCTGAACACCTGCTGTCACTTATGGTTAGCAGGGTTCAAGGCCTGTGTAGGGACCAGGCTGTCTGTGCACAATTCACTCCCCCACACGTCAGTGGTATCTACATTGAGTCACTTAAATGGCTGCCACAGCTGTTCTCATTACATTATTTTTTGTTGGTTTTCTTGTTTGTTTGTCTTTCACTTTTTTATTCGATATTTTCTTTATTTAAATTTCAAATGTTATCCCCTTTTCCTGTTTACCCTCTCCCTGAAGCCCCCATCCCATCCTCCCCATCCCTGCTTCTATGAGAGTTTCCTCCACCCACCCACCCACACCCACTTCCCTGCCCTCAGTTTCCCTACTTTGGGGCATCTATGGAGCCTTCATAGGACCACGGATCTCTCCTCCCATTGACGCCCAACAAGGGATCCATCCTCTCCTACATATGCAGCTGGAGCCATGTGTACTCCTTGGTTGATAGCTTAGTCCCTGGGAGCTCCGGGGGATCTGGTTGGTTGATACTGTTGTTCTTCCTCTGAGGTTGCGAACCCCTTCTCTTTCAGTTCTTTCTCTAACTCCTCTATTGGGGACCCCACCCTCAGCCCAATGGTTGGCTGAAAACATCCCCCTCTGTATTTGTAAGGTTCTGGCAGGGACTCTCAGGAGACAATCATATCAGGCTTCTTTCAGCATGCACTTCTTGGCATCCACAATAGTGTCTGAGTTTGGTGACTGTATATGGGATGAATCCACAGGTGGGACAGTCTCTGTATGGCTTTTCCTTTAGTATCTGCTCTACACTTTATCTCCATATATGCTCTTTTGAGTATTTTGTTCACCTTCTAAGGACCAAAGCACCACACTTTGGTCTTTCTTCTTATTGATTTCTTGGATATTTAGAGATGTAGTGTTAATATCCACTTCTCAGTGAGTGCATATCGTGTGTGTTCTTTTGTGATCAGGTTACCTCACTTGGGATGATATTTTCTAGTACAATCCATTTGCCTAAGAATTTCATGAATTCATTGTTTTTAATAGCTGAGTAGTACTGCATTGTGTAAATGTATCACATTTTCTGTATTCATTCCTCTGTTGAAGGACATCTGGGTCCTTTCCAGCTTCTGGCTATTATAAATAAGGCTGCTATGAACATAGTGGAGCATGTGTCCTTATTACATGTTGGAGTATCTTCTGTGTCTATGTCCAGGAGTGGTATAGCTGGGTCATTAGGTAGTACTTTGTCCAATTTTCTGAGGAACTGCCAAACTGATTTCCAGAGTGGTTGTACCAGCTTGCAATCCCACCAGCAATGGAGAGTGTTCCTCTTTCTCCACATCCTCACCAGTATCTGCTATCACCTGATTTTTTTTTTAATTTTAGCCATTCTGAATGGTGTGAGGTAGAATCTCAGGGTTTTTTTCAACAGAGGAATTTTTTTGTTGTTTTTTGTTTTTGTTTTTGTTTTGATGGGTCTCATGGCAGAAATGTAAATATGGGAGCATACAGAGAAACCCTGTAGGAGTATGTAGATTCACCAGCAGGTTCTGAAGATGCTTTCTGTACCTCAAGGGAAAGCAAAGGAGGAATATGCAAAGAGATTAGGAAAACTCAGGGTGTAGAAAACACTTTCTTCATCTCTCCTTTTACCAATGAACCTACAGTTCCCATAATAGAAATGCTAGATTCCTGGCATTATTGGCATGTGGCCAATAATTGTATATGGGCTAAATGACAATTTATTGACTTGGTTTGTCTGATTTTAATGTGGTCATTCAAAAATTCTTATATGAGCTTGACCTTCATGTAGTAGGGGATCTACTATGATTTTTGTCTGTCTATATAAGCAACCTGTAAGGAATCAAGTTAGCCTAAAGAGACTTTTATGCCACCTGGTTTAGCTATTGACATAATGAGAATCCTAAATTGGAATCTTTCTGAACATATCATACTGGAAGGAGGGAAAAGCTGTGAGCTAGTACAAATCAGAAGAGGAATTTGACTCAGAGAGAGAGAGGGAGAGAGAGAGAGAGAGAGAGAGAGAGAGAGAGAGAGAGAGAGAAGAAAAATCTGAAAAACAAACAAACACACAAACAAACAAAAAAGAAACCAAAACAAAATGAAACATATCAACCCAAACAAAGAATAAACAAAACAATTTGCAAGCCCTGAGACTACTTTCCATGAGATCCTGGAACTGAGATAAGGGGATCTATGNATTTGGGGCTTCAATAAATTCCAGGGAAAGAGTTCAGCTATGGAGTCATTTTTAGGGTTCAGGAAATGGGTACTCAGATGCCACTTTTGAAAAAAGCATCGACTTCTTACTTGGGACCACAAGGTAAAGATCTGGCATCCATACCTGAGTGGCATTTTTCTCATTTACTTTGGCTCAAGTACTTACCTCTATGAGTTGGTATATTAATCAGCAAAGGAGTGCCTGCCTGACCAACCTCATTTCTCTTCAAGGCTGAAGGCACTAAGGCAAGTCATTGTCTTAAACCTGTAGCTACTTTGGATTCCAGAAATAGGAGAACTTTGCAAGGCATATCAAGACTTCTCCAATGAGTGGGAACTTAGTCATGAGCAGGGGAAGCTGAACTATGGAGTAAAAGTTGTCACTTTAGAACCATCTTGCTCTGTCTACCAGTAGAAGCATCTGAGACACCGATGAGACTGACCACACATAGACCAGGAAAGCTTCGTTATGTCCCCATCCTTCCTGTATTTAAAACTAAGAGACAAGTCAGTGTTCCAAAATCACTCCTGAGGTCATGACATTTTCATTGTTCCTCTTCCCAATGTAACCACACTGAGTAAATGCTGTCTCTAATTTTCACCATTACTCATCTCATTAACTGGTTCCTTGGTAAGGCTGACAGAGTCTAGCCTGGTAAGGCTGCTGAAGCCAGGCTAATAACATAAAAGCTCCATTTACCACCTGGTTTCTTAAATTAAATGATTTATCACAATATTTATGCTGAGATATTTTGCAGGTCCAAGGAAACCACAAGTATTTGACCCTGTGCAAATAATGGGAGGTGTATTTAATCTGAAACAAAATATGAATTCTGAACTATTTTTAACCTCGGCTTTATTTTCCAGTACTAATAATTGGAACCAGTCAAACAAACTGTTGCTCGGTGGTTGTCTTCAAGTGCCCTTTCTTAGTTAATAGCTAATAATGATTTGTAATTAGCAAATAATTTAAATGTAAATAGATCCTTCTGCACGGTCTACCAAGGCTTGAAAACAATTTGTTCTCCTAAACAGCTCAGAAATTACCCAGGCAGTTTGGATGATACTATTAATTTGTTTGGAAAAGTATTCTTTATGAGTAGTATTTAATAGAGGTTTATTCTTTCCTGAATTGTAGTGTTTTGAACCAATGGGCTTGCATGTAAGATATAATAGGCATTCTTATTTAGCCGTCTCACGCGGGGGGTGGGGGGGGCAGCTCTTGAAGATGTTTCGGTAAGTGACTGGATGTCTCAGAAAATTTTGCAGCTTAGGAAGTAATTGCTCTTAATTTCCCATGGTAGCATCACATAGGAAGGTGGAAAAAGTCAAGAAAGGGACATGTATTGGGAAATTATGAATCTGGAGGAGAATAATGGAACTTCCGGATGGGAGCTCTTGGGATCACAGAGGGAAGTGGGAATCATTCTGCAGGGCAGAGGGTGGGGCAGAGCAGAGAGGCATCGCAAAAGGCTTTGGTCCACACATGGCATACACTCACTGAGAAGTGGATATTACCCCAGAAGCTCAGAACACACAAGATACAATTCACAGACCACATGAAGCTCAAGAAGAAGGAAGACCAAAGTGTGGATACTTTTGTCCTTCTTAGAAGAGGGAATCAGAATACTCATGGGAGGAGACACAGAGACAAAGTGTGGAGCAGAAACTGACTGTCCCACCCATATAGAATTACCAAACCCAGACATTATTGTGGATACCAACAATTGCCTGCTGACAGGAACCTGATATAGCTCTCTCCTGAGAGGCTCTCTGCCAGTGCCTGACAAATACAGAAGTGGATGCTCTTAGCCATCCATTGGACTGTGAACGGGATCCCCAGTGGAGGAGCTATAGAAAGGACTCAAGGAGCTACATTGCTCCAGCTGCATATGTAGCAGAGGATAGCCTTGTGGGACATCAATGAGAGGAGATGCCCTTTGTCCTGTGAAGGCCAGATGCCCTAGTGTAGGTGAATGCCAGGGCAGGGAAGTGGGAGTGGGTGGGTGAGTGAGCAGAGGGAGGGAGAATGGGATGGGGATTTTTGGAGGGGAAATGAGGAAAGGTGATAACATTTGAAATGTAAATAAAGAAAATATCTAATTAACAAAAAAAGAAAACTTTGGTGTGCTTCATGTATGGGTTGAAGGCAGTGAAGAATTGAAAGATGATTCCATGACTTAGACCAGACTTCATGGTTCATCAAAGCCTCGACCCTCACACATAAGGGGACCTGCAGCAAAAGATTGCTCAGTTTCCAATGCACTATAGACTTAGGAGGAGAAGCACATTTTCTAATAAGAAGGAGTTCATATAGTCAAATTCACAGACAGACACACTTCTCATAGTCACACAATAAGAGAATAAATTTGGTGGAAATACACATTGAACTTAGTGTGTGGGTATGTGGGGGTATACACCCATACATGTGAGGTGGCCAGAAGTTGATATTAGACGTCTTTTTTTTTTTCAACTTTTATTAGATATTTTCTTCATTTACATTTCAAGTGTTATCCAGAAAGTTCCCTGTATCCTCCCCCCTCCTGGCCCTGCTCCCCTACCCACCTGCTCCCACCCCTTGGCACCGGCGTTCCCCTGTATTGGGGCATATAAAGTCTGCATAACCAAGGGGCCTCTCTTCCCACTGATGGCCAACTAGGCCACCTCTTCTATATATGCAGCTAGAGACATGAGCTCAGGGGTACTAGTTAGTTCATGTTATTCTTCCACCTATAGGGTTGAAGACCCCTTCAGCTCCTTGGGTACTTTCTCTAGCTCCTTCTTCCTTGGGAACCCTGTGTTCCATCTAATAGCTGACCGTGAGCTTCCACCTCCATGTTTGCCAGGCATTGGTATATTTTCNGCTAACCAGAACCACAACATCTTCCCAATCAAAATAGCAATGGCCCTGAAAAGAGTCTTTAATTTTCCCTCTGAAATTTCACAAGCCAGGCCTCCATCTTCTGCACTGTTCTCAACATTATCTTCCAAGCTCCTACACAACATCTGACAGAGCTCTTAACAACGAGTGGTTCTTCAACCCCAATGTTCCAAAGTCCTTCTACAGTCCTCCCCAAAACATGGTCAGGTTGTCACAGGAATACCCCACTCCTGGTACCAATTTGTCTTAGTCAGGGTTTCTATTCCTGCACAAACATCATGACCAAGAAGCAAATTGGGGAGGAAAGGGTTTATTCGGCTTACATTTCCATACTGCTGTTCATCAAAGGAAGTCAGTACTGGAACTCAAGCAGGAGCTGATGCAGAAGCCATGGAGGGATGTTCTTTACTGGCTTGCTTCCCTTGGCTTGCTCAGCCTGCTCTCTTTTAGAACCCAAGACTGCCAGCCCAGAGATGGTCCCACCCACAAGGGGCCCTTGATCACTAATTGAGAAAATGCCTCACAGCTAGATCTCATGGAGGCATTTCCCCAACTGAAACTCCTTTTTCTGTGATAATTCCAGCTGTGTCAAGTTGACACAAACCTAGCCAGTACAGTGACTGATTGTGGGATGGATCCCTGGCAGCCGCAGTCGTTGGGTCCATCCTTTGGATTCAGCTTCACAAATGCTCTCTTTAACTCTTTCAATGTGTGCTTTGTTCATAATTCTAGGAAGGGGTGACGTGTCCACATTTTGATCATCCTTCTTCTTGACTCACATAACATGTACTCACTGATATGTGGATAGTAACCCAGAAACCTAGACTACCCAAGATACAAGTTACTAGACGTCTTTTCTAACCAGTACCCACCTTATACGTAGAGATGGAGTCTTCATCTGAAGCCAGAGCTCACACATTCAGCTTCGATAAAAACATTATACAGTTTTACTTCTTGATTTCTGAAAGAGCTTAAATGACACCAGAGTTATTTATGCCTAATAGTTTTGGAGATTGACTTTAGCATGAAGTCATTTTGGCTCGGATGGCTAAGATGCTAACGTTTGACAAATTTTCTTTCCTCCCACAGAGATGTTCAGCAGAAATTCTCTGGTTATAATTCCAGGGACATGTGTCCATCTTGACATAGTTTTCACATATTTGTAAACAATTCAAAAAAATTGGCTCTTGCTTGTTTCCTAAAGTATCTTTAAATCCTATGCTTGTCATTCCATAAAAATTTAAACTTACTTGATTGTCAGATTTTCTACTTCTTTCTCACCCTCTCTCCATCACCATCTGCTAATCTTTTAATTAGATTAGCTGATGCTCTACTTAATAAAGCAGCATCGTTAACTTTTTTATTATATTAATTTTCTGTTTATTAACATAGATGAATTCATTGTTTTTTTTCTGTGACTTTCACTTTTGCATTTGGATTATAACTACTTTCTAAATCATTATTTTATTTATTTACATTTGAAATACCGTCCCCCTTCCTGGTCACTCTTCCATGAGCACCTCATCTCTTCCCTCCTTTACCTTTAAAAGGGTGCTTGCCTACCCACTCAGCTACTCCTACCTCAACCCTCTAGCCTCCCACTTTTCTGGGGCATCAAGCCTCCCCAAGACCAAACACATCCCCTGCCACTGTGGCCAGATAAAGGAGTCCCCTGCTACATGTGTAGCAGGGGCCACAGACCAATACATGTATGCTCTTTGGTTGGTTCCTTAGTCTCTGGGAGTTCTGAGGGGTCCTGTTTCTTGAAACTGTTGTTCTTGCTATGGGGTTGCGATTCTCTTCATCTCCTTCAGTTCTTTTTCCATAGGGATTCAGTCCAATGGTTGGCTATAAGTATCTGCATTTGTCTCTGTCAGGTGGTGGTAGAGCCTCTCAGAGAACAGCCATGCCAGGCTCCTGTCTGCAAGCTCATCTTGCCATAAGCAATAATGTCTGGGGTTTGGTGACTGTGCATGGAATGAATCCCAAGTTGGGACAGTCTCTTGATCTCCTTTCTTTCAGTCTCTGCTCCATTTTGTCTCTGCATTTCCTTTAGACAGGAACAATTCTGAGTCAAAAATTTTTAGATGAGTCTGTGGCCTCCTCCATCAACTGGGGGCCATGTCTATCTCCTGAAGGTGGTCTCTTCAGGTTCCATCTCTTCACTGTTTGTCATTTTGGCTAATACCATCCCCACTGGGTCCTTGGAGCCTCTCAAATCCCTGTTGTCTGGAACTTTCTGGTCGTTCACATTCCCAGTTCCCCACACCATACTGTTGCATATTTTTCTATCCAGATTCCTGGTCATCTGGGCTTCTCTCCTGTCTCTGTCATACCTGATTATGTTACTTCTTTCCCTTCCCTTTCTCATTTCCATCGAGGTCCATCCCTTCCTCTGCCTCCATGATTACTTTTCTCTCCATCCTAAGTGGGTTGGGTCCCCTTCCTTGTTAAGCTTTATATGGTCTGTGAGTTGTATCATGGGTATTCTGAACTTTTTGACTAATATCCACTTATCAGTGAGTACATTTCATAGACAGGTCCATCAATGGAATAGAACTGAATACTCAGAAATAAACCCACCTGCCTATAGATACTTGGTCTTTGATGAAGAAACTAAAACCATACAGTTGAAAAATGAAAGCATCTTCAAAAAGTGGTGCTGGTCTAACTGGCATTCTGCATGTAGAAGAAGGCAAACGGATCCATATTTATCTCCTTGTACAAAGCTCAAAACTAAGTGGATCAAGGACCTCCACATAAAACCAGATACACTGAAATACTAGAAGAGAAAGTGGCAAATAGCCTTGAACACATCAGCAGTGGAAAATTTCCTTAATAGAATACCAGTGGCTTAGGCTCTAAGATAAACAATTGACAAATAGGATCTCATAAAACTTAAAAGCTTCTGTAAGGCAAAGGACACTGTCAATAGGAGAAAAAAAAAGGCAACCTATAGATTGGGAAAAAATCTTTATTAACCCAAAATCCTATAGAGAACTAAAATCCAAAGTATACCAATAACTCAAGAAGTTAGACTCCAGAACCAAATAACCCAATTATAAAATAGTAAAATAGGGTACAATGCTAAACAGAGAATTCTAAGCAGAAGAGTCATGAATGACCAAGAAGTACCTAAGAAAAGTTTCAACATCCTTAGTGATCAGGGAAATGCAAGTCAAAACAACCCTGAGATTCCACCTTGCACCAATCATAATGGCTAAGATTAATAAAAAAAAAAAAAAAATCCTCAGATTACAGCCGATGCTGGCAAGGATGTAGAAAAAGAGAAACACTCCTCCACTGTTTGTGGGATTGAAAACTGGTACAACCACTCTGAAAATCAATTGGGCAATTTCTTAGGAATATGAAAATTGTCCTTCCTGAAGATCCAGCTACACCACTTGTGGGCATATACCCAAAAGACACTTCATTCTACCACAAGGACACATAGTGCACTATATTCGTAGCAGCCTTATTTATAATAGATAGAAGCTGGAAAGAACCCAGATGTCCTTCAACAGCAGAATGGAAAGAGAAAATGTGGTACATTTACACAATGGAATAAAACTCAGCTATTAAAAATGAAGATGTTATACATTTTGCACGCAAATGGATGAAACTAGAAAATATCATCATTCATAATGTAACTCAGACCCAAATGGACATACATAGATCATAACTTCTTTTTATTTTTTGATAAAGAAATTTTATGTGCTTGTTTCTATTGGCTAATATCTTTTATTTTTATTAGTTCTTTGAGAGTTTAATTCACCATATTTTGATCATATTCACCCTTCCGTAACACTTCACAAATTTACCCACTGCCTACCCAAATTTGGGTTGAAATTTTAATAGCCCTTAAAGACCAATTTGTGCTTCCTAAATATTCTTGGATGTGTGGTCTTCAACTGGAGAATGGAAGATACACTTATGTACACACTGTGAAAAGGAAATGTACTGCACTGGCTTATAACTCTCAGGTCCTCAGAGTTGTCTAACAGTGGTTAACATAAGAGAGAGACACAGAGCCAGGAGCCACAAATAATAAAGTTGGATGCTTTATCATTTCCAACACAGCACTGAAGGCCTGGAAGTTCCTGGACAACCACTGATGTCCACATTGAAAGGTAAAGATGCCAGGGTCTGACAGCTGCAGGGGATCACAGCAGCAACAAAAGTCACATTCACTGAAAAAGAAGCGAGGCAGTCAGATTCCTCTTTAGACCTCCTAGAAGATGATACCCACTCCATAGGCAGGCGGTTCCTCCCAGGTTCAGCCTATGCACACTTTCTAACAGACACATCAAGGGGTGGTTGCATAGATGGTTAAAGGTTGTCTAGTTGACAGTAAAGATGAATCATTGCAGGATCTTCAGGATAGTTTAGCAGGTAAAGGCACCTGACCCCAAGCTTCATGATTTGAGTTCAATCTCCAGGAACCATAGAGTAGAAGGCAAGAACAGACTCTCAGAGGTAATCCTCTGACTTGTATGCACATAAATAAGTATATTATATAACAAAATTTTATTTAACATGAGCCATCATGAGTACTATTTTCATTAGTGGGATTTTCTTAATATTCTTCATTAGGTAAAATTTTGTCTTTCATTTAAGAGTTGTCTAAAGGAGAATGTTTAACTTATCCAGTGAAAGTTAATATTTAAGTGGTTTATCAGTTTTCAATTTCATTGCACTATAGTTAGTAAATTTAGAATGTATAATGTTTCCATAGTCACTTCATTCATATAAGCTAAGAGAATGGCTCGGTTGGCCTCATACTTGTCTTATGAGTTCAATATCCTGGATTTTTACTTGGAGACCCACACAAAAATAGTGGGTGTGCTGGCACATACCTGTAATCTCAATGCTGAAGAGGTAGAAACAACAGCATCCTTCAGATTTGATGGCCAGCCTTTAGAGCCTAACCAATGAGTTCTGGCCCTGTAAGAGATTCCTTCTCAAAGGAAGTAAACGACATTTCTGGGAATAGTACATAAGGTTGGCCTTCACATACATGGTCACACATGGGTATTAACAAACAAATATATACCCACACATGCATACACACAAAATTAAATTTATAAAAATTCATATGTTGGATCTCTTACTTGTATCTGACTTTATTCATGAAAATACATCAACAAGTGATATAGGATATAACTCATTAATCAAATGCCTGCCTATACTGCCTAATGTGTATGGTGGCCTGGACTCCATCCTCAGAACCACATAAACCAGGCTCACTTGTACCTTTCTATAATCCTAGCCCTCTACAGAAAGGGTCATTATGAGCTAGCAAGTTCAAAATCAGCTGGCTTACCTAAGGCCATTTCTCAGAAGAGATATTTTAGTTTGTTGCTGCTTCTGTTGCTGCTGCTGCTGGTGGGAGTGGTGGTGGTGGTGGTGTAGCAGGTCAGGTGTGAGGAGGTAAGTTCTTCAGTTATAGTTTTTTATAGTTCAGAAAGTTTTAGTGTCTATGTAAATATTTCATTTATGATAGAAACCACTTGAGTGTTTCAAACACAGACACAGAGGACCATGAATGATTATATATATATATATATATATATATATATATATATATATATATATATATATATATGAAGTATAAAAAACCCAGAAGCTAAATTAGTATATATCAGTAGAACTGAAACTTTACATATATATCATCCTCCAACTCAAAATATTTCTATGTGAATAACTTAATACTAAAGGAAGTATATTGCACAAAATGTCAAGAAGTCCTACAGAATGTAAAACAAAAACAAACTCAAACATGTGGTGAAATGAGATGAGGGTATGAGACAATTTTGAGAGTATCTATTATTTTTCCATCATGCAATTTGTTCTCTGCTATCACAATCTTTGCATTGTCGTTTTCTTTTGTATTTACTCCTATATGATATGGCAGGTTGTTTGTCTGCCCTTTGTTATGACACATGATTGATCTGTAAAAGTAAGAGCAAGCTCAGGAGTTGGCATCTATCATCAACTTCTAGGAGCTTTTACATTTGAGTTTTAAGTAGCTAATTGCTACGGTGTGTCAGATGGTTTTCTCACATCCATTGGCATTAAGTCTTAAAATTTTTATATTTAACAAGGTAGACTTCACAAGTTAAGTGGATGCCAATTAACCTAAAAATCTGAACTGACTTTGAAATGCAAGTCATTGCTATCGAATTAGCATTCTCTGCAGATTTAGTAGATAGCTGTCACCACAGTGAAACCGAAGCACCAATTTTAAGCAATTTATTTTTTAAGTTTATAATATTAGTTTGATTGTGATTATATATCCCAAGTTTATATAATTTTGTGTCAATTACTCAGGAGCTGGGTGAATCTTGTATATTATTACATTTTAATCATCTTTATAATTAACATTTAATTTGTATCCTTTTTATTTCTTCCTCTTTTTTTCTTTTCATCTATGGAATGTATTTCTTTGAGTTTGTCACACAGAATTTAAGCAATTTGCCTGCCAATTAAATGACATTTTATTTTTCTAAGTGAATTGACTGCAGGGTAGATGAGCCCTAGAGATTAAAGTCCTATGTGTTAATAAGAAGGGCTTCCATCCACACAGGCTTGCTTGGCTTCTTAGCTAAATTTTTTTCCCACCATGGCCCATAATCTTTCTAAGACAAAGGCTAATGTTTCAAAGCACAGTTTTAACATAATCAATGATGCTATTTTGACATTTCTGATGGGAATAGAACCTCCAAGTACATGGTCCACTAGATCAGTATATAGCGTGACCTATAAAACAATAGAATAGGGTTGATAAGTTTTTGACTCTCTGGACTACAAAAGGAGGCTGAGCTATACAGTGGTTGCTCCATGCTAGCACTGGGAAAACATGAGATGATTTTTGTCCAGTACAGTCTCTCATCTCATTTTCTCACTGGTACTCATTTCGGGTTTTTCTAAAAATTAATTTGGAATAATTTTTTTGAATAATAATTCTATAGAAGCGTCATTATTATAAATTATCTTATTGGGCAAATTAAATCTTTTTTTCTTCCACTAACAAAAAAGAAAACTATGTGAGCTGAATTTAGTAGAAGAAGTAGGTAGGAGTAGCTAGTTTTGTATGAAAGGCAGAAAGTTAAAGACTGTTCTGTGTGAGTATTTGTATATGTATATGTAGACAACTCCTGGTGTCATGCTTTAGCACAGAACTTATACATATGCATACATATGCATAATGACAGTGCATTGGGGAATACTGCAGTGAAGTTCAAGGAGAGAGTTTCCAATTACAACTATGACTACAAACATCTATTAAACAAAATGCACAACACTGAGATAAGTTGGCATATCAACATACTATTGTTCTATCTGTTTCAGATCATCTGAGGATAGTTGTCTTTATCCAAATGCTTTTTAGCAGATATGTTGAAAGGTTTTGAAAATCTGCTAATCTCACTCAAGTTATAAGGGATGCAAAAGGGATGGTAGCCTATGTTTTTGTGCTAGTATGATGGTGACTTTTTCATTATCACTGTGAATAGGCTATAAGGCATATTATTAATATGAGGATTTACATATTTCTACTTGAAAATATGTATCGAATAAAAGTCCCATATACCTTATTTATAAGAATAAGAATACTTGTGGAGCATAGGATTTTGGAATCAAAAGCCAATCAGGAGTTTTCCAGTGCAACAGAAAACACAATTTTTATTTAAGCTAATGTCCTATCTGTTGTGGATGGGCCTGGTGCTGTTTGTATGTTGATGTTAATTCTGCTTTCCTAGGAGGGGCTGCAGACAAGAAGTGAGTCATATTCATGTGGCTTCTTGTGAACCAGTCCCCTAATGAATGAAGGAGTCAATCACTGGGCGAATAGATGGGACTTCCTGATTGAACAGAAGAAGAGAAGGAGGAGGAGAGAGTTAGGTCTTTTTGGACAAGAATATTGTGAGGACTTGATGTAATTACAAATGTCTCCCGGTTTCAATGGTGGATATGTAATGATTCGACACAGAAGGATTTAGATTTAATAAGACTTACAAATTAGGACTTTAGTTGTTGCACCCAGCAATTGAGTTGCCATTGTTTCTGAACTAAGGTTGTGTTGCATTTTCCTTCACCCTGTGGTTCATTTGGGTTCAAGAGAGAACAGTACGGGTGGCAAAACATGGGTTTGTCAGATGTGCACCACAAAGGCTGTTGGGATCTTTAAGCATGGGGCTGGTGTGGTAGCAACCCACCAGTAGGAACTTAGCGAGCTGGGTGGAGATGTTTCAGGAGTCTGGGACAATTAGTTAAAAACAGGTCGGCCATTGCCTGACAGTACATGGCTGACTAGGCTACCAGGGCAGAGAGTAGCATGGCATAGTGCAAAACAAGCCAGTTCCATTTTTAATATTTCCCGCATCACCTATCAGAGCTCTGCTAAGACAATTTTATTCCAAAAGATTGTGGAACAAAAGTCACATCAAAATTTGACTCTCTGAAATATCATGGCAAGGATTAAAATGAGAAAATGTAGTTTTCTTAAAATGAAGATCTTGCCCACATACATGTATTTGCTCTATAGACACACATACAATCCAATAAGGTAAACAATTATTTTGTATGTAAAAGTGACACCTCTGGGGCTATCAGATATATGTATTCTTAATCTATAGATGACATGACACCTTCAAAGGAGAAGAATACATCAAAGCAAAGACATTTAGGCATACTGAAAAAAATGTTATAGGATAAAAATATTAGTTTACAATGCCCAGATAAAAATGTATCAGAAGGCCTGAACTCCAAGAAGTCTCAAAGTTATATAGACTTAGGCAGAATGATAAATGTAGACATTATCAGAAGCTGTTTATACCAGGAAAATTGAGAACTAAAGGATGCCTATAAATATGTTCAAAAAACTGAACATGTAGGTCAGTTTGAAGACTGATGCTCTAGAATACACAAGGCCTGGATTCAGGCTTCTTCAGTGCATACACTAAGTCTTGGCATATGTCTGTAATCCCAGCACTCCAGAGGTAGAAAATGAGGACCAGAATGATCAAGGTCATTCCCTCTAACAGTGAACTAGAGCCTCATGAGACCATATCTTGAGACAAACAAACAAACAAACAAACAAACAAACACAAAACTATCTCCATTCCAGCCCATTATACATTCAAGAATGAATGTCTTAAGAAATTGAAAAAAAATTACTAGTGAAACTCTGAGTGAATGTATACATGTTAAACTGATGTGCCCTGGTTGGCAGGATACAGGACTACAGAGTTGAACTTGGGATAGTCCTAAGCACATTGCACAGTCACCTTCCCACAGACAGTACACACAAAGGTGATTGAGGAGGAAAACATAACTCTCTAATACTGACATTCTATAGAACTTACCATGATAAAATTAATTAATTAAAATTATTAATATAGAGATAACAGTTTATATTCATGGATATTTTCAGCACATTGATACATGGAGAACATTTAAAGGAGTAGTAAGTGGAAAGTGATTCAACTTGAGCCAAAACAGATACAAACATTCACCTTTTCAGAATTCTGTATTAAATAACGGTTTAACGATTTTCCAGTACATGGTAAATTCTATTTCTAAGGCATAATTTAATCTGAGTTTAAAATGTTGCAGTAAAATAATACATATCCACAGCTGATGTGTTTGTTAGTATGATGTTTGGTTATCATTAGTTATGGTCTTATTTTAGGAAACACAGAGAACCATTTGGATATGTTAAGCTAAAATGCCTTCAAAATAATAATCTGTGATGTTTTTACGAAGTACTTGCTTTTTTGAAGTGGCTTTTGGAATCAGGCTCTGAGCTACGCAGCCATAGAAGTCACCACTTTTGAAGTACTCTTTGACCATATGTATACCACAAGCCTTTCACTTGTCTGAGCCTTACAAAGATAATAAATAATAGGGCACCTTTGAGCAATTTAGAACTGTTTGTAAACGTTTATTGATTGGTATCACTGTGGGGAAAGGTGTAGGCTCATACATGGACCCTGGTGCTTGTGGTGGTTTGAATGAAAATACTGAAGATGTCAGAATCATGAGATTCCTTGCAGAGAAAGGCTGCTAACAGGGAATGGAAAGAGCCCATGTTTTGCTCAATAAAACTGAAAGGAGTCGGAGATCTAAAGACTGTTTTGGTGTCAGACAAGAGATGCAGAGATTGAAGTTTGACCAGCTAGTTTCAGGTCTTGGTTTGGTCCAGTATTTCTTCACTATGCTCCCTTTCTTCCCTTTAGGAGTCATAATGTATGTTCTGACCTAATGTATGTCAGAAGTATGTGAACTGATTATTCATTTTGATTTTTACAGATAACAACAGTTAAGAGATTGCATGAGTTTCAGTTGAACTTTTGACTTTGGACTTTTAAACAGTGTTGATACCATGAAAGATTATGAGGACTTCTGAAATTAGGCTAAATGCATTTCCATAATAATACAGCTCTGAGTCAGGGAGTGAAATGTAGTGGTTTGAATGAAAATAGGCCCCCATAAACTCATAGGGAGTATCACTATTAAGAAATAGACACCTTCTTGGAGTAGGTTGGAGGAAGTTTGTCACTGAGGGTGGGCTTTGAAGCTCAAGCTAAACCCAGAGTCATTCTCTCTTTCTGCTGATTGCATGCTGATCCAGATGTCAAACTCTCAGCTGCCTTTCCAGCACTATGTCTGCCCATCTGCTGCCATGCTTCCCACCATGATGAAAGTGGACAAAACCACTGAACTGTAAGCAAGCCGTAATTCTCCTATCTAAGAATTGCCATGGCCATGGTGTCTCTTCACAGCCACAGAAACCCTAACTCACACATTGTTTATGTGAGGTCAGAAGGTTTTCTTGTACTACCACGGGTTCAAGGNCAGCACTATGTCTGCCCATCTGCTGCCATGCTTCCCACCATGATGAAAGTGGACAAAACCACTGAACTGTAAGCAAGCCGTAATTCTCCTATCTAAGAATTGCCATGGCCATGGTGTCTCTTCACAGCCACAGAAACCCTAACTCACACATTGTTTATGTGAGGTCAGAAGGTTTTCTTGTACTACCACGGGTTCAAGGTATAAAACTCAGGATACTGGACTTTTATGGCCAGTCCTTTCACCTGCTGGCCTCCTCTTTGACCCTTAAAGACCAAATTTAATGTGATCTGGAAACCGTTGTCAAGCTTTCCACAAGGTTGCTTGTGGAAATATAGTAACAAAGTTATATGAAATACCTAGAAGGATTTCAGAAGGGTAACTTGAGCTGAATTTGAAGGAATCAACCAAGGGTGCCTGTCAAGGAAAAGATACCCAATTTCAAAAATGCAGAAATCATAAAGAATATTTAAATGTCAAAAATGGATTGTGTTTAAAACAGAAAGTTGCTACATTTAAACAGAAACATGTTGAGCAGTGCCTCAATTGGGAAAGATGGGGTTGGATCAAGGCATTCTTAGATCAATCATTTTGTACCTCCACTTAAATGGCTGTATGTTGTCACCAGGATCAAAGAAGACCACATTGCCAAGAACATATGTCAACATATTAAAAAGGAACAACTCTGTTTTCCCCAGATTTTACAATGAGATT
Organism: Mus minutoides; assembly: GCA_902729485.2. Taxonomy (NCBI): domain Eukaryota; kingdom Metazoa; phylum Chordata; class Mammalia; order Rodentia; family Muridae; genus Mus; species Mus minutoides. The sequence goes on along the minus strand of LR750488.1, from coordinate 427,253 downwards.
CTATGTAAAAATAATAAACTATACACAAGGCTGTTGAATTTTTTATTGGATATTTTCTTTATTCACATTTCAAGTGTTATCTCGTTTCCCAGTTCCCTGCCCCGGAAACCCCCTATCCTATCCCCCTTTTCCCTGCTTTTATGAGGGTCCTCCTCCTCCCACCTACCTCCTCCCACCTCTTTGGTCTGGCATTTCCCTACAGTGGAGTATCAAGTCTTGAAATTTTTAAATGAAAAGTTCATCAAGAAAGGAAAACTACCCACAAAGATATAGAAAATACTCAGATTGCTATTTAAGCCATAGGAAAATGTCTTTACAAACTTAAAAAGAAAATTTAATTTCAATTGCTGGTGGAATGGTAGTGAAAATATACATAATTGGGAATATAAACTGTTCTTCATGTTAGGGAGATTGGACCTTCTTGAGCATAGTAGGACAACCAGTTTGCCACCCAGCAATTCCATTCTCAGGAAGCACTCAAAGATTTGAGTCCATATTTACAAGCAATGAATGCTTAGCATGTCACCCTATGTAACAACTTTAAGGTACAGCAGTGAAAATGTTCACTGTCAATCACATACATTAGTAATTTCTAAGATGTTCCTAAGATACAATGTTATACAGCAACAAGAATGTAAAGGAGCTGTAAAGGGATACCAAGAAAGGGATGGTATCATTAAACATATGAAGTGAATAGATGGAAAGGGACAGAATAATACATTAAGTAAAATTCCAGTTGTACAGGTCATAAGTAAAAAAAAATATATCTGGTATTACCAATTAGAACAGTGATTAACCTTAGGAGGAAGGAATAGGTTACCAAGATCCAGTGGCTTTAGACATGAATGATAATCTGCCTTTCATGTGAACCATAACTCATAGACATCCTTAAAGTTCATCAAACATACACTCATAATTTCTTCATTACTAAAGATTTTTTTGACATTTTTTACCTAAGTATATATGGAAGAAGATGGCCTAGTTGGCTATCATTGGGAATAGAGGCCCCTTGGTCATGCAGACTTTATATGCCCCAGTACAGGGGAACGCCAGGGCCATTATGTGGGAGGGGGTGGGTAGGGGAGCAGGGCGGGGATTGGGGAGGGTATGGGGAAATTTCTGGATAACACTTGAAATGTAAATGAAGAAAATATCTATTAAAGAGAAAAAACTATATATATATATATATATATATATATTATTTATATAATTTTTTCTCCTCTGTCTCAGTCTCCACCTCTTTTCATGGCCTCTTCTTGAATTCATTATCTATCTATCTATCTATCTATCTATCTATCTATCTATCTATCTATCTATCTATGTGTGTATATACATACATATATATTATGTAATTATATATAATATATAATTATTTTATATATAATAGAAATATAATTTTTTAAATATATAATTCAATATATAATGTCTATATTTTATATATAATATATATTACTATACATATTTATATTATTTATGCACGGCTTAGTCCATACATTTTATAATTACAATATTATATATAATATATAGTATATACAGTATATAATTTTATAATTATATGTCTGTATTATATTATATACACATGCATATATTTGGTATATATAATGTATATATGTAATATGTATCCCACTGCATCCAATTAGTGTTAGTCATACATATGTGTGTTTATGGCTAGCTATTTAGTACTGGGTAACCTAACAGAGGTTTATCAGTAGAAGAAATCAATTCTCTTTCTTAGTAGCCATTGATTGCCTGTGACTTTTTTTCCACAGCTATGGCTTTGAGAAGTATTTCTTTGTTCACTTTGGTATGTTGACTGCTATTGTTTTCCAAAGACTCTATTGATGAGATTTCTTGGGTGCAGCATCATTTTCATGTCTAAAAGACATTTTCTTGCAATCCCACCAGCAATGGAGGAGTTTTCCTCTTTCTCCACATCCTCGCCAGCATCTGCTGTCTGGAGGTTCTTCAGAAAATTGGACACAGTACTACTGGAAGATCCAGCAATACTTCTTCTGGGCATATACCCAGAAGATGTTCCAACCGGTAATAGGGACTCATGTTCCTCTATGTTCATAGCAGCCTTATTTATAATAGCCAGAAGCTGGAAAGAACCCAGATGTCCCTCAACAGAGGAATGGATACAGAAAATATGGTACAAATTTACACAAGGGAGTACTACTCAACTATTTAAAACAATGAATTTATGAAATTCTTGGGCAAATGGATATATCTGGAGGATATCATCCTTGGTGAGGTAAACCAATCACAAAAGAAGTCACTTGCTATGCACTCACTGATAAGTGGCTATTAGTCCAGAAACTAAGAATACCCAAGATACAATTTGCAAAACACAAGAAAATCAAGAAGAACGAAGACCAAAGTGTAGATACTTCATTGCTCCTTAGAATAGAGAACAAAACACCCATGACAGGAGTTACAGAGACAAAGTTTGGAGCTAAGATGAAAGGATGGACCATCTAGAGACTACACCACCTGGGGATCCATCCCATAATCAGCTACCAAACCCAGACACTATTGCATACGTCAGCAAGATTTTGCTAAAAGGACCGTGATATAGCTATCTCGAGTGAGGCTATGCCAGTGCCTGGCAAATACAGAAGGGGATTCTCATAGTCATCTATAGGATGGAACACAAGGCCCCAATGGAGGAGCTAGAGAAATTACCCAAGGAGCTGAGGGGTCTACAACCCTTTAGGTGGAACAACAATATGAACTAACCAGTACCCCCAGAGCTCCTGTCTCTAGCTGCATATGTAGCAGAAGATGGCCTAGCCAGCCATCATTGGGAAGAGAGGCCCCTTAGTCTTACAAACTTTACATGGCCCAGTACAGGGGAATACCAGGGCCAAGAAGTGGGAGTGGACAGGTAGGGGAGCAGGGTGCAGGGGTTGGGATATACAGAACTTTCAGGATAGCATTTGAAATATAAATAAAGAAAATATCTAATAAAATAGATTTAAAAAATAAAAATCTTCATCACACACACACACACACACACACACACACACACACACACAAAAGAACGCATTTTTTTCTAGCTATCTTTCTAGTCGATATCTTTGTTCTCTGGCTCTTAAAGCCTTTCTATTCCTCTTTTTGATGTTCCATTTTAATATATTTGATGCTGCAAGTAAAGGTGTCCTAAAAACTACCAATGTCTTCTCATACTTTAATCAGCAGTTTTACTTTCTGTGAGGACAACTAGCTCTGGCCATTCTCAGACTGGTAATACTTTTTTAAAATAGAGATAAGTAAGCCATGATCTCTAAGTGTCACACAGTTCCTAGCATGACAATGAAACCTCAAGCTGCTCCACACTGTTCATTCTTTGGATGCCAGTCATCCCTGGTTCAGTATATCCATATTGAGTAGACTATTCAAATTTTGAAATATTTACCTTGGTTATCTGATCAACCATCATAAGATGATATAATTTGACTTTAAGTATCCCTTTTGTGGATTCCTAATGTTCTCTCAGTGTTCAATAATAAGTGTTACTTATGAGTATTATCCTATGCCACAAAGTCTAGATTATTCCATATTCTTCATCTTAACACATAGTAATTTCATTATTCTACATCATATGAAAAAATGATAAGTGTAATATAATGAAGAATTTAGAGAAAGGCACATTTACCTAATTTTTATTTCAATATGTTGTTATAATTGATCTGCTACATTTTTTTAACTATTGTTACTATCTTCTTATGCCTAATAATGAATTGTTCTTATCATGGTACATGCGTATAGGAAAACTATATGTATAGCACTTTAAACTACCTTCTATTACCGGTATTAATGGATATATGGTAGATAAGAACTGAGAATTTCTTTCTAGATAAGGAAACATTACAGCCCATATGGTTTACAGAAATCAAATTTTGTTTATAAGGCATTAATCCTCACATCTTTCCTTTAAAGTCCTTCTATCTTCATACCCATGAAAATTTGTGGTAATTTTTGTGGGTTTAATAAAAGCACAGAAAATACAACATCCAATGTCCCATGGGATAATGTATACTGTTTTAAGAAGCACAAGCAGAGAACTCTATGATGTTTGTTGCATATCTGATTAACATTCACTAAAGGATATGATGTCATGGATAACTGCACATGTTTCAGAGTCAGGATATCTGGGTATTTTCTGAGTACAGTTACTGTCTGGTATTTATCTCTCGGTGTCACAGATTTATATTTGACAAATATGAATTTTTAAATGGTTAATGAAAGCAAGGCCATGAAAATTACATGAGTTGGTGTGTGCCTTGTATATTTCAGCTATTATTTGTGGTACTGTCTGCTGTATCTGGTATATGTAGTTAATCCTACTACCTAGTTTTGGAAAGATCCATTGCCATTCTCCTTAGACTACTCAGCTCTGGAGTTAAAGATGCTTGTGAGCTGCTGGACATGGGTACTGGGAACTCAGCTTTGGTCCTCTACAAACACAGCAAGTCTTTGCAACCACTGAGCCATCTCTCTAACACAAATCCCTATTATATTGAAATGGAAACTGAGGGTGAGGATTAGGAAATTATTTCCTAATTATTTCCACCAAGTCTCTTGCTGTGGATTGACATTATGTTTTTGATACGGTTTCAGATCTAAGCTCTACCACTGTCTCCCTTTGCACTAAAGAAATGATAAGGATGGAGCCTTGCAGAGATCTCTGGGAAGAGACTTGTACTCCTGGTAATGTAAAGAGAAAGAAGCTATCACCCCAGTGGATCCATGACCTCTTGGATAGAACTCCAGCATATGACATTGCATTGCTGAGGAATTGTTTTAAGGATAAATGTGTTAGGTTGTTCGTAGGAATAGCACTATACTGAGCCAGTCTCTATTGAACCATCTAATGATAAAATCACATGGCTTTTGAGATTTAGAGATTTTTTTTTCCACTCCTAGAGCTTGCACAGCACTTAATTGGCACTTAACCTAATATAGAATGTATCAAAAATTAAGTAGGCATTAATTAGAAACACAAAATGTGAGGTAGCCTTAAAAAGTTAATTATCAAATGGTAGAGCTATCTGTCAGGAGCCTCACACAAGCACCCTGTTAAAGCAGTTTCATTTTTTAAAATGTAATATGTTTCTTAGGATGTGATTATACATACAATGTATGGTTGTAATTTTGAGTTAATTGCACAGTAGCTAGATTAACTTTTACATCATTACACTTTAATCAGTGTTTTTCATGATTAACGTTCATTTACATTCCGAGCTTCTGAGCGTTCCCCTGCATTGTGTGCTCTCCTCCCCTCATGCTATGGGCTGACTTAGCCTATCACAAGCTAAAGACTTCTGCATTGTCTCCCTTTAGGAACCATGAAAATGTGCTCTGAAGCCACCATTGTGATAGAGCCTTGAATACTGTGGAATGGAAAAGAATGCCATCCCATTTTTATAGAAAAGGGGGAGATGAGGCATATCATGAAAGCAAAGCAGCCAAGATTCCATCGTTTGGATTTTGGTTTAAATGAAGGTTTAACTTTCAGAGCAAAGAGAATTTTTTTCTTCCTCCACATACCTTCAACAATATAGGACACATCAAGCTCTTTGGGGGAGGGTCTTGTCATTTTTTAAAAGCTCATAACTAATAATAATCCACCAGCCTAATAAAATATATATATATATAGCTCTGACAATTCTACTTCAGGCTTTTGTGTGGTTCAACCTACCACTAAGAACTTGGAAACTTTGGTTTTCAAAAGTTGCCTTTATGAATTAGACAACACATGAAATATATATATTTTTAAATTTTCATTTTCTTTGAGACAGGGTTGCATGTATCTCAGACTGGCCTTGAACTGGCTATGTAGCCAAGGGTGATCTTAAGCTTTTGGTCCTTCTGCTTGTATCTCCTGAGGACTAGAATTACAGGTGTGCACCACCACACTTGGTTTGATGTGGGTTGGGGTTTGAACTTACTCTTTACTGCATGCTGGATATTTGTACTATGAACCAAACCACATTCCCATCTCCCAAACAGTTATAAAAATGTTATTAAATATGCACTATGATATGATATGTTATTGAAACACTAAAATGGTCTTAGTTGACTGCTTATTATTATTGATCTGTAGAAGGTAATCTTCTCTGATTATGGGCATCTCTTGTTGCTGGCAAAAATTCAACAATTATTCCCGTTATATCTTATTTAAAATGCTCTGTTTTAATGTTGGTTCTAAGCTTTCTGTTTTTCTATGGGCTACTCTAATGTCATATCGGTTTTGAAGGACGACTGGTGTCTTGCTTGATGTCTCCATGACATACCTACAGAAAGTCAGTCTAGGATTCTGTGAAATTGACATAATAGGTAAAGCACTACTTCTGGATATGTCTATGAGTTTATAGACTGAGTAAACAAGGTCCATCATCAGTACTATGGATAGTGACTATCTGTTTTTATTCAAGTCTTGGAGATAACAGCAATATTACAGAGGAAAGGAAGTCATCTTTCTTTTGTCCTGAGGTCTTGGACACAAATGGTAAATCTGTTCAATATCATATATATATATATATATATATATATATATATATATATATATATATGGAGTTAAAGAACATTATTATCTGCCATGTGGGTGGAAGTAACTATACCTAGATCCTCTGAAAGAACAGAAAGAACTCTTAACCATTATGCCATATCACCAGACCCTTTCATTCTACATAAAAGTAAATTACTTTCTGAGACTTTGGGGTGACAATAATAGGCCAACAGAAATTTAGCTTCAGTTTATAAAATTTGCCTTTATGCTTTGAAATGAAGATAATTCCTATCTTTACACTTCCAAGAACTGTCTCTCTGAAAACATTAAGCAGATAGAGACAATCTTATTTGTCAAATAATTTTTTTTTGTGAAAATATCTCCTTGAAATATAGCCAGAGCAGGTTGTTGATCTCTTTCCTTGGACTTTTTTCATGTAGCAATCACTTAATTGTGAATGTTAACAGATACTGGCTGGTTGGTAAATCCTGTGGAAGCACCCATCCTGTTGGGCCATCTCTGATCTTGGTCATCTTTGCCCCTTATTATCATTTTCCTTCTCACATTTGATTAAACTACTAGATCTTACGACCCAGGGGTGTCAGCATGCATAATTGGCTATGCTTTCCCACATCAACAAATAATCAAGAAAATGATTCCTTGGGCTTGCTTACAGGTTAATATGATCGTATTATTTCTTCAATTGGAGTTCTCCCTTCTCAGATGACTCTGGACTGGCAAAAGCCAAAACCAAAACAAACAAACAAACAAACAAACAAACAAAAAACAACTAACCATTGCACTGATCAAGTGTCAATCTTCAGCAGTGGAAATGACATTTAAAACTAGTTAATTGCCAATAAAATATATGGTGTAAAATAATTGACAGCAACATGTTAACTCTTTTACCAGAATTTAAATGCTTCCTTTGATTCAGAATTTTATTCTCCCTAATTAATCTCAAAGAAATAAATGTATAGAAGATTTATGTGCACAGGTGTTCACAGTGCAATATTCAAATTCAGAAAAGAACTAAATATACTCACTCAAGAAGGTAGTTTTTAAACTGTCAAGTATTCAATCTCACAAAATGGTATTTGAGAAATTGATATCAGCCAACATGGAATCAGAAGAAAAATTTGAACTGATATGTCAACAAACCAGTATATCAGAAAATACATTTGTTTCCTCTGGGGTAAAATAGTATGTGTCCATGAATAAATGTTTAATAAGAAAAGTCTCACCCTGAATATCTAACAAGGAGTTGACTCTGCTAAGACAACTGACTGGATAGTACAAGAGAGTCTTTTAGAGTTTACTCAGTATGGCTTCCTGTGATTTAAAGTTTCAGAGTGATAACTTATTCATGTGTTACTTGTGTAACATAAGATCAATATGGAGAATGATTAAGCCTTTTAAGGAAATGGGCTGTAAGAAGAAGTGAGACAGAAAGGATTGCCTCTCTAAAGAGTAACTGAGAAATGATGTGAATCGATGATGTCAAGTTGAAAATGTTTAGAAAAATAAAAAGAACTCGGCAAGTCACGAAGATTGCTAATGGGCCCTGGTTGGGAGACCCATAATGCACTACTGTGGTCTAAATTCTCATGGTACTGGAGTACAAAGAATAAACATTAATAACTTGTATTAGTTTCATACTTCCTCACAGTGTAAAGAAATATATAAACATCCTACATTATTAGCTTTTAAATTTACATGTAGAAGAAGCCATCTTTAAGAAGAAAAACAATCTTTTCATATTTAAAAATTCTGCATGTCTTAATATTTAGAACTACATCATTCTAGCCTTCATTCTCCCTTATTGTCAGTTCTAATATATTATTTAACAATTTTTGCTTCATTTTTACATTTTAACTATGAATTTTTAAAGCTAAGTTGACCATCCAAATTATCCAGAGTATTGAAAAATTAATGGTGTAATTTATTTCAGACTTGAAATTTTTAGCTAGCTTGAAAATGGATAAAACCAGGTGTGTGAAAGAAAATATTTTAAAGAAGGTTGCCAAGAATAAAATCATTCAAGACAGTTTCAGTTGGGTTGTATTTTTTCCCAAGATATCATATTTGTGCATCTACAGCACATTATATTCTGAAAAGATAATACTTTGCCGAGTACCAAATCTGTATATCTATCTTCTTTCTGTCTATCTATCTATCTATCTATCTATCTATCTATCTATCTATCTACTCATATCTATGTCATCTTCTGAGGAGGGGGGGTCTTTGCAAGTCTCATGCAGGAAATTGGACAGCACAAAGAGATAAAAATAAAAACTCAGTGCAGATTGATGTCATCAACTTGGATCATACTCAAGGAAGTGTGAGTTTGTTCTCAGCTTATTCCAAACACAGTAGAATTTGGGAAATGTTTCCAGGCAGCAATCAGTCCAATCAGTCCAATTCCAGGTGTGCTATAAAGGTTAAGGTGTGACTATGTAGAGACTCTTTTACAAAGCACATTTGATCTAAAAGGGTGGCTTCTGTAGAGAAAAGGTCTAGAATCTAATGTTGTCTCTGACCAATAGCATAGCGGTCAGCACTCCATAAAGTACATGTGATATCTCCTCTAACAATAGATTTAGAGAGGGAAGAGTCTGGAATAATCATTCTGGGGAATTAGGGTGAAGTCTGTCTCTACAGATAACAAAAGAATCACCAGGTTGTTAACAAAACTCACTCTCAGCTTTCTGGATTAAAATGGTTTTACCATCTCCACTGAGGAGGCACCCCTGCATGATTAACATTTCTGGTTCTCTTAGTGCTTCTCTGAAAGTAAAAGGTCCTCTGTTCACTGTATCCCTAACAATCACCCTCTCTCATTTCTCCCTCTCTCTCTTTTCTTCTCTTATTGTCTCTCTTTTCCCCTCTCCTCATCTTCTTCTTTCCTCTCTGCTCCTCCAATTTCTCTTCCTTCCCCATCTCTCCTTCTGTCCTTTTGTGCCCTCTTCTCTCTTCCTCTCCCTTCTCTCTCTTTTTTCCCTCCCCTCTCCTCACCCTATCCCTACTCAGCTCATTTTCATAGATTACTTCTTAAACACATATGCAGAGAAAAGTGAAAAACAGTAATTTTTATTATTGTTAATTTTTTATTAATTATTTATGACAAAACAAGAGGAACTCCTTATAAAAATTTTAGTTCAAATATTTGACCAGTGAAAAAAAGAGAGATATTTCCTTTGTGAGTCTATGGCCATCTGTGCTCAGTACTGGTGAAGAAGTACTTCTAACACATAGTTTAAAGTATGCCAAAGATGTCTTCTATGGGAAAAATATGGTCCACTTGGATCCCAATTCCCCCTATCAAAGTAGTTTATACACTAAAATTCTAATCCTGAGAACATTTGAAGGTGTACATTATTTTTGCCATTTTTAACATGTTGTGGGATGAATGCCCATAATGTTAACACTTAGGAAGCTGGAGCAGGTAGATTGTTGTGGCTACATGATTAGGCTTTGTCTCAAAAAAAAAATCTTTGCAAGAATGCAATGTCAATGGACAAGAAAGTGGGTCTTAAAGCCAAGTGAACAGGCTTGGACTCACCTCTACAGCTATATAGAATAAATATTTGTAGTCTAAGCCACACAGCCTATGGTGATGAGTTTTACATTTGTTCATCTTGTGTATGGATGGGTCAGGATGGTGGGTGGAGCATTTACCTCTGCTGTGTGGAGGTGAGAAAACAATTTGATTCCAGGGATCAAATTCATACTGTGAGATTTGATGGAAAGCACTTTTATCTGCTGACCCGTCTTCCTGGCCCTGTCTATACTTAAGTTTTATACCTAAACATGTTGACTGATACAGGTACTATAGCACTATCCTACCCCATTCCTTTATCCCACATCACTGACCTATATTTCTAAAAATACATGCAATGAATATGTTTTAGTGTGACTTTTAAACAGTTTGTTGTCAGTAAATAGTGCCTAAAACTTTTCACACTAAATGCCATATGTAGTATTAGTAACCTGACAATGTAAGAATGTGTTGTTAAAAATAACACAGAACTATTATGACAATTCACACTTACAAATCTAGAACTCTATCAAGAAAGATAGGAAGATCAAGAGTTCTATGAAGACAATGTCAGAATGAGAGAAAAACAGGAAGGAAAGAGAGGAGGGAGGAAAGAAAGGTGGGGGTATGAATTATATTTAGACCCAAAGGAAGCTGTTCTTCCTGTGATTATTCTTATGATTAACTATATGACCCAGGATTCTCCAGTTTACCCATAAATCTGAAGGGTTGCCTAAAATGCTAAGTAACTTCTCTTATACATGTGATTCCATATCCCATCCTATTTCTTCATGTTGGTAAGAAATTCACATGATCATGTAGCATAATAAAACAAAGAATACACTCAAAGTCAGTTCAGCCATCCTCTAGTACTTGTTTGGCAATTTATTTACATGTGAGCAAAAATATTAAAGAAAGCTGAAAGTGAATGTCTAGAATTCTGTTATCAATTACCACAGTGCCTGAACTTGGGACTTCATGTACACACTCTTATGTAAAATTGTTTGTATTCTTTGGAATAGCCAACTTGTAATAGGTAATAATGGAAGTCTTCCCTTCATATAAATATGAGGCCTGGTTATTTGCTTCAGACCCAGGATATCATATATCCTTGTGCTATGCCTAATTCTTTGTCCATTATTTCCTGCTATGTCATATTATGTCGTTTATAGTTGGGAGTATTGATTACAGGGCATTTAGTCCCATTTTCATTTTAAGCACAGGTCGTTTAATCCCATTTTTATTCCAATATATTATTTCAGATATGTTTACAAAGCATCCCCAAATATCACTCTAAATTGCACCTACATTCTTAAACTACTAATGAACTAAAAAGATGATAGTACCCTTATGTTAATCTTTACCTTGCTTATATTTCATCTCAATGTTTTTCATTTCCCTAAAGTAGCCCTGCCCCTTTTCCAAGGTCAAGGAACTTATGCAAGGCTATGAGGAGTATAAAATAGCGGCTGCTGAAGTATTTAATGTTCTACTCACTGCACTGCTTTTCTATGAACAAATTATCTACTCAGAAAGTAAATGGTAAAATGTAATACTTTTGAAAATAATTCACAGAGTACCTGGCTATCTGTGTGTGATTCTGCTTGACGATAATACTCAGATCCATAGATCCATGCTTAGTCATTGGTCATCAGAAAGGTCACAGAGGAAAGACACACCATCCCATCAGTCTTGAACTTTTTGTCCAACTAATCACATATTCCCCAGCATATGACGTTCTCAGAAAATATGTTTAAGCAAAAGAAGACATTAGAGCTCACTTTTTAATTTTTTGAGGGGTATGCACGTGCCCGTGCAGTGCAGAGATTAGTGTTAAGGAGCTCTTCCACATGTTTCTATAACCACATACATACTGAGGTTACAAGTGCATGCTATGTGACTATGCTGGGAATCCAAACTCAGGTTCGCAAATTTGCATAGCAAGCAGTTTACCCATAGAACTATACCCCTAGGCTTAGAAATTACATTTTAGAGAATTTTATAGTGGAGAAATATTAAAATTTCAAAAGATTACAAAAGCAAAAATAATGTTCAATTCCATGCTACATAGTCAGATATTAATACTTCTCTACCTACCACCATCATCAATATGGTTGTTCCATCTTATCTCCAGTATAATTGCAGTAGCATTTTGAGAAAGGAGATGAAAACTACCATTGCACAAACCATTTTTATCAATTTATTGTTTTCCTTTCTTGTGTATTATCTGTGGGATTTATCTGACGTATATAAATTTAAGAAACTGTTTTACTAATTTGCCCCAAGGTTTGACTTTCAGACTTCAAGTTATTTTAATGAATTATTGTTCAAACAGACAACATAATTTATATTAGATCAGATGTCCTAGGCAGGTCACAGTGGCTAGATATCAAGAATAACAGTGACACAGCAAGATAGTGAATCAGAGAGAGGGAGGGAGAGAGGAAGAGAGGAAGAAATGAAGGAAAAAGAAGCAGTGAGGAAGGGTATCAGGCAGGCAGAAAATAAGTACACAAGTAGGGTATGTTATCTCATATTTGTAATATAACAAATTTTGAGAACTTTCTGAGTACAACTCATATTAAAATTGATTGGGGAAAAAGACAATCCAAGGAATGGTAATGATTTTTGCATAATTCCCTTTGTTAGTGAAATATTACTTATTTCTTTTATTATATTATTTCTATTTATTTACTTCCCAAATGTTGCCCTCTTCCTGGTATTTCCTCCCAGAGTTCTTCACCCTATTGCCCTTGCCTTTGCTTCTGAGAGGGGGCTACCCCACCAACATTCCCCTCCCCCCAACTCATCCATGCCCCTAGCATCCCTCTTCCCTGGGGCATCAAGCCTCATTATGATTAAGTGCATTCTTTACCACTGATGCCAGAAAAGGGAGTTCCCTGTTATATATGTGCCAGGGACCACTGACCAGGCCAGGTATGCTCTTTGGTTGGTGGCTTAGTTCCTGAAAGCTTAGTCCCTGGTTAGTTGATACTAGTGTTCTCCCTGAGGTGTTGCTATCCCCTTTAGGTACTACCATCCTTCTTCTAATTCTTTCATAGGGGTCCCTGACCTCAGCCCAAAGGTTGGAGGTGAGTATTTGCATCTGTATCAGTCATCTGTGGGTAAGCCTCTCAGAGGTCAGCAGTGTTAGGCTTCTGACTGCAAGGACAACATGGCATCAGTAATAGTACCTGGATTTGGTGTATATCCATGGGATGGATCCCAAGTTGGGTCACTCACTGGATGGGCATTCCTTTGGTCTCTAATCCATTTTTGTCTCTGCACTTACTTTAGACAGGAAAAATTCTGAGTAAAAAATTTTGAAGATTGGTGGGTGGTCCCATCTCTCCAATGGAGGCACTTTCTGTCTACTGGAGGGGATCTCTACAGGTTTGATCTCTTGGGCACTTTGCCTAATGCTATCCCCATTGAGTCATGGGAGCCGCTCGTATCCCAGGTCTCTGGGACTTTCTAGAGGTTCTCCTTTCCCTACACACATCAGCTCCATATTTCCATTCATTCTCCTGGCTCTCTGGGCTTCTCTCCTTACTCCCTTCACACCTAACCCCTCCATTACCCCTCCCTCTCCCCTCTCCCGCACATCCCTACATCCCTCTGTTCCTGTGATTATTTTGTTCCTCCCCCTAGTCAAAAAAAAAAAAAAAAAAGAAAACCTTCTGGGGGAATCACTATCCCCTGACCTTAAGCTGTACAACAGAGCAATAGTCAGACAGGTTGATCAATGGAATAGAATTGAAGATTTAGAAATAAGCTCACACACCTATGGATACTAGATCTTTGACAAAGAAGCCAAAACTACACAGAGGGAAAAAAGCAAGCATATTCAATAAATGGTACTGGTCTACCTGGCAGTCTACATGTAGAAGAATGAAAATTGATCCATTTATCACCTTGCACAAATCTCAAGTCCAAGTTGATCAAGGGACTCCACAGAAAACTGATACACTGAATCTAGTAGAAGAGAAAGTTGGAAATAGCCTCAAACATATTGATACAGGGGAAAATTTCCTGAACACAATACCATTGGCTCAGGTTCTAAGATCAACAATTGACAAATATGAAACTGAAAAGCCTTCTATAAGTCAACCTGTAATCTACAGGTTGGAAAAAGATCTTCACTAATCCTGTATCTGAAAGAGGTCTAATATCCAAAAAATATAAAGACCTCAAGAAGTTAGACTTCACAAAAAAAATAACCAAATTTTAAAATGGAATACAGAGCTAAATGCAGAATTCTGAACAGAAAAATCTTGAATGACTAAGAAGTACCTAAAGAATTGTTCAACATCCTTAGTCATCAGGCAATTTCAGAATCAAATGACACTGAGATTCCAATTTATACCAATCAGAATAGCTAAGATCAAAAACTTCTCAAGCAACAACACATGCGGGCAAGGATCTGGAGAAAGGCAAATACTTCTCCATTGCTGGTGTAATTACAATGTTTTACAGCCACTCTGGAAATCAATTTGGTGGTTCCTTAGAAAATTCTACCTGAAGACCCAGCTATTCTGCTCCTGGGTATATGCCCAAAAGATGCTCTACCATATCAAAAGGGCACTTGCTCCACTATGTTTATAGCAGCCAAAACTGATGCAACCCTGATAACCCTCAACCAAACAATGGATATACAAAATGTGGTTAATTTGCACAATGGAATAGTACTCACCTTTAAAAACAAGAGGATCATGATTTTGCAGGCAAATGGATGAAACTAAAAATATCATGCAGAGTGAGGTAACCTAGACCCCAAAGAGCATGCATCACTGAGTGATGTACTTGGTTTTAAGTAAATATTAGCCAAAAATATACATAATATCCAGATACCCAAAGAAGTGAAAGAAAAAGGAAGACCCAAGTGAAGATGTTTAAATCAAACTTAGAAGGGGGAACAAAAATATTACTTTCTTTAAGTGAAGAAAGAAAAGTAATCAAATTTAGAAAATTCAATATAATGTCTTGAGCAATTACAGGACTATTTATAATTTATAGTAGTGAGTTTTTTTAAGTTAAATAAATTTACGCAGAAACAAAAAAAAATATTTAAATTCGTACTTGAGAAACAACTTGTAGCTATTAAAAGAATTAAGTGTTGTGAACTAAAAGGAAAGGATGAAATTTATTAACATAACAGACATGCTATTTGTATTGATTGGTTTTTGCTGAATGCTAAAATGGGAAAGCCCTTCCACATGCTCACCTGCTTTTGCTTTGAACACTTAGTCAAACTTGGTGTTGCTGCTTAGAGAGGTTGTGGGGCCTTCAGAAAGTACAGCACAGCTAAAGGAAGGAGGCCAGTAAGGGCAGGCCTAAGGGTCAACCTACTCATACTTAATTTCTTCTTATTATTAGATAATTTCTTTATTTAAATTTCAAATGTTACCCCCTTTTCTGGTTTTCCTTCTGGAATCCCCCTTCTCCCATCCTTTCTCCCCTCCCCCTGCTCACCAAGCCACCCACTCCCACTTCCTGGCCATGGCATCTCCTTACCCGAGGGCAGAGAGCCTTCACAGGACCAAGGACCACCCCTCCCAATGATGACAGACTAAGCCACCCTCTGCAAGTTATGCAGCTAGAGCCATGAGTCCCAGAGAGCGCCGGGGATACTGGCTAGTTCATATTGTTCCTCCTATGGGGATGCAAAACCCTTCAACTCCTTGGATCCCTTCTCTAGCTCTTTCATTGGGGACCCTGTGTTCAGTCCAATGGATGGCTGTGAGCATCCACTTCTGTATTTGTCAGGCACTGGCAGAACCTCTCAGGAGACAGTTATATCAGGCTCCTGTCAGCAAGCACTTGTTGGCATCCACAGTAGTGTCTGGGTTTGGTGATGGTATATAGGATGGATCCCCAGGTCGGGCAGTCTCTGGATGGTCATTCCTTCAATCTCTGCTCCACACTTTGTCACTGTAACTCCTTCCATGGGTGTTTTGCTCCCCCTTCTAAAAAAGATCAAATTATCCACACTTTGGTCTTCTTTCTTCTTGAGTTTCTTGTGGTTTGTGAATTGTATCTTGGGTATTCTGAGCTTCTGATCTAATATCAGTGAGTGCATATCATGTGTGTTCTTTTGTGATTGGTTTACCTCACTCATGATGATATCCTCCAGCTCTATCCATTTGCCTAAAACAACCAATTTCATAAATTCATTGTTTTTAATAGATACGTAGTACTCTATTATGTAAATGTACCATATTTTCTGTATCCATTTCTCTGTTGAGGGACATCTGAGTTATTTACAGGTTCTGGCTATAATAAATAAGGCTGCTATAAACATAGGGGAGCATGTGTCCTTATTATATGTTGGAGCATCTTCTGGGTATATGTCCAGGAGTGGTATTGCTGGGTCCTCAGGTAGTACTATGTCTAATTTTCTGAGGAATCACCAAATGATTGTACCAGCTTGCAATCCCACCAGTAATGGAGGAGTGTTCCTCTTTCTCTATATCCTCGCCAGCATCTTCTGTCACCTGAGTTTTTATCTTAGCCATTATAATCAAACACCAAATGCCCAAAACAAAGAAAGAATATTAATAGCAGTCAAGGAAAAAGGTCAAGTAACATATAAAAGCAGACCTATAAGAATTACACCAGACTTCTCACCAGAGACTATGAAAGCCAGAAGATCCTGGGCAGATGCCATACAGACCTTAAGAGAACACAGATGCCAGCCCAGGCTACTATAACCAGTAAAACTCTCAATTACCATAGATGGAAAAGCTGAGGTATCCCATGACAAAATCAATTTTACATAATATCTTTCCACAAATCCAGCCCTTCAAAGGATAATAAAGGGAAAAACAAAAGGAAGGAAACTATGCCCTAGAAAAAGCAAGAAAGTAATCCTTTAACAAATCTAAAAGAAGATAGCCACATGAACAAGATTCCAACTCTAACAACAAAAATAACATGAAGCAAAAATTACTTTTGCCTAATGTCTCTTAATATCAATGATTTCAATTCCCCAATAAACAGACATAGGCTATGTAAACAGGACCCAATATTTGGCTGCAAATAGGAAGCTCAACCTCAGTGACAAAGACAGACACTACCTCAGAGTAAAAGGCTTCAAAAATAAATTTCCAAGCAAATGGTCCCAAGAAACAAGCTGGAGTATCCATTCTAATATCGAATAAAATTGACTTTCAACCTAAAGTTATCAAAAAAGATAAGGAGGGACACTTCAAACTCATCAAAGGTAAAATCTACCAAGATGAACCCTCAGTTCTGAACATCTATGCTCCAAATGCAAAGGCATCCACATTCATTAAAAACAAACAGACAAACAAACAAACAAACAAACAAATCTTTATTAAAGCTCAAAGTACACATTGTACCACACACAATAATAGTGGGAGCCTTCAACAGCCTACTCTCAGCAATAGAGCAATAGACAGATCATGGAAACAGAAACTAAACAGAAACACAGTAAAACTAACAGAGGTTATGAAACAAATGGATTTAACAGATATATATATATATATATATATATATATATATATATATATATATATATATAACATTTTGTCCCAAAACAAAAGGATATACCTTCTTCTCAGCACCTCATGGTACATTCTCCAAAATGGAGAATATAATTGGTCACAAAACAGGCCTCAACAGATACAAGAAGATTGACATGATCCCATGAATCCTATCAGATCACCACAGACCAAGGCTGACCTTCAATAACAACATAATCAATAGAAAGCCCACATAAACCCACATACACGTGGAAGGTGAACAACACTCTACTCAATGATACACTTGTCAAGGAATAAATAAAGAAATTAAAGACTGTTTAGAGTTTAATGAAAATGAAAGCACAACACACCCAAACTCATACGACACAATGAAAGCAGTCCTAAGAGGAAAACTCATAGCTCTGAGTGCTGCCAAAAAGAAATAGGAGAGAGCATAAACTAGCAGCTTGACAGCACATCTAAAGACCCTAGAACAGATGAAGCAAATTCGCCCAAGAGGAATAGATGGCAGGAAATAATCAAACTCGGGGCTGAAATCAATCAAGAAGAAACAAAAAGATTATGAAGAATCAAGCAAACCTGGAGCTGGTTCTTTGAGAAAATCAACGAAATATATAAATCCTTAGTCAGACTAACTAGAGGGCAAAGAGACAGTTTCTTAATTAAGAAAATCAGAAATGAAAAAGAAGACATAACAATAGAAACTGAGGAAATCCAAAAAATCATCAGATCCTACTGCAAAAGCTTATTCCTACTTCTAACCTCTAATTCTCTCTATGGTTCCTGAGCACCAACACAATGTAAACAGTATCCTCATGCCCTGACTACCAGAAGACCTCTTCCTAGGAAGAACTCTACTAACAATAAAGCAACACAAATCCTTCCTCATGTGTGCTAAGAAATTGTCCACAAATAAATTAATTAGCTATGCAATCAGTTCATTTAATTAAAAATGTAGAAACTAACTAATACACTACATCACTTAATACCTAGCTATTTGGCTTAACATGATTTCTGGGTGCATCTAAAAGGATAAATATAGCATTTGAATCCCTATATTTATGAATTATGGCTGAAAGATCTCCATGCGGTTGATCCTAATCCAGCCTAACACAACAAAGGGGTAGAAGGAGGATCCAGTCTCTGCCACTCTGATTAAACTGTTTCATCTAATATTTTCCCCTTGACCTAGGACTCAAATTTTGAGTCATTTCTCAGGATTTGGGGACTTCAGCATGAGATTGAAACAATGGGTTTCCTGAATCATCACCCTCAAATCCATTGGCTTTTTTAGACTATGTAATCCAGGGAGCTAATTGCTATTCTTTTCTCTTTTCCTCCTCCTCCTTTCTGTTCCTCTCTCCCATCCTCCTTTCTTTCCTCTTCAAACCTCTCTTTCTGGACTTCTTCTTCTTCTTCTTCTTCTTCTTCTTCTTCTTCTTCTTCTTCTTCTTCTTCTTCTTCTTCTTCTTCTTCTTCTTCTTCTTCTTTTTCTTCTTCTTCTTCTTCTTCTTCTTCTTCTTCTTCTTCTTCTTCTTCTTCTTCTTCTTCTTCTTCTTCTTCTTCTTCTTCTTCTCCTTTTCCTTCTCCTCCTTCTCCTTCTCCTCCTCCTCCTCCTCCTCCTTCTTCTTCTCCTTCTTCTTCTTCCTCCTTCTCCTCATTCTGACTGATTCTTCAATATAATTATACTCAAGGATGCTAATGACCTAGGATAGCATGTTCCATCTATAGTGTGAATTGGTAATAGTGATAGGAAAATGTCAGATTTAGATATTCTTAATCATTTACAGGAATCAAAGAGACCAGTGGATTTTTATGCTTCAGAATATTTTTGAAAAACCAATTATAACAGGGTCAGCTGGATGCTCATAACATCACTAGATAAATTGGTAAAAGAAAAAGATGAGCCCGGGGATTTTAATTCCCTCCGACCATGTTTATGTTTTCCAATGGTATTCATGAGGTCAAATTTTCATTAGAAAAATGTATTAAATTTGACACAATTTGAATATCATGAACTCTAATACTCAAATGAAGGTCAAAGAAAAATTACACTTTACAAGGTGGACAATTTATCATCCTGGAGCCTTCTCATTTTGCAACATGAAATCTCTTAGAAGTTAAAAATAAATCCATGGAAAGACAGCTTTGTACTACCCTAGGACACCAGAAAATGGTGCTTTGTTTCAAGCTACATTTTGATATTAATCATGATCTGTTTCATGATTTTACTTTTACAAAATAGTCATATACCTGCAATTTCAAACAAAACAACTTCCTGAATTTTATTAAGAAGGCATATATAACATAATGCCTATAGAAAAATTATATAGCTCTGGGTACCGTGGTACAATAAATTCCAGCATGTGGGAGGCAGAGGCAGGCAGATCTCTCTAAGTTATAGGCCAGTTTTATATAGCTGTTTCCAAGGTAGTCAGTGCTACATAGTTTTTCAGGTCTCCAGATATATTAAACTAAAGGGGCATTTATTTAAGCAATTGTTTAAGATATAAATATGACAGAGTAAGGAGACTAAGGAACAACCATAAAATTAGTCACTGCTGGCATTGGATGTGCAAGAACTGATGATGGAAGGTTCTGTATTCACAGAGGTAGATATTAAAATAATATAGGAAGCTCAAGTAGACAGTCATGAGTAAAGTTTGAAGCATGTACCCTGAAAGATCTTCTGAGAACAAGTAGATATTTAAATCCAATCTCAAGGGTTTGCAGTCACCACAGCTACTAATGAAACACTGTCCAGGTTTGAAAATAGAGAAATACTTTTGATAGAGAATTTTATGGAAGACAAACAAATATAATTGTTCATTTTAGTGGTGTTACTGGAGTGTGTTGGCAGATTAAGAATCTCCATTTTTTAGTATGAAACTGTAAATCTTCAAAGCTTTTCGGTAAGTTTGAGCTAAACCTTAAAAGCAGAAACATTTCCCTGAAGTAACCAAGTCTGTTGTTTTTCCTCACTCCTCTGATAGAGGGGAGTCCATGGATCAATCATGCAGCCTTAGAAATGAGAACAGCTGTCATATCCTCAATGGCCAGCTAGAGCTGGGCAGCAAGCCATCCATGTCCTGCTGCCCACTCAGCCAACTGACCACTAGTGGGCACACATACCCTTTGGTTTTGAGGAAAACTTGCAATCATAGAGGGGAACTATGGGTCAACAACTTGAAGGCCAGGCCGTTTAAATCCTTAATCCAACCAGCTGAGTTAGCAATTCAAACCCTAGATTTATTGCCCTACCTTCAGACAGAAGCCACCACCTTCACCTTGAAGGTGGTTCTACCTGGGAATGAAGTATGAAATATTGACTGGCAAGAGGGTGACCTGCCGTTCGTCCCAAGCAGAACTTTCATTGGTGGGCTTTTTCCACTGTAGCGCCTCTGCCCCTTCTCCCTCCACACCGTGTGTGTGTGTGTGTGTGTGTGTGTGTGTGTGTGTGTGTGTGTGTGTGTGTGTTGTTTAAGTATTAACTCTCCTGTTTAAAATTCCCAGACTATGAGTCAGACCTGTAATGTCAGAATCCTGGAGAGTCATTAGGTGTGTTGTGTTTTGAGGAAACTTCACCTTAGGAGAAATTGGAGGACAGATATCAGAGAAGTATCTCCGGCTTGGTATATTGGTATATGCACAAATGCATTCCACAAGCACACATGTTTTTGTTGGTACATCCATGCACACCATATCATACACTAATTTTCCAGATGTGGAGGCGAGAGAGAGAGAGAGAGAGAGAGAGAGAGAGAGAGAATAATGCTTCTCTTCTATCCCTTTGTAACTTTATTTTTCCGCAGATAATTTTTAAAGAGTGGTATGTTAACAAGAGCTCATTACTTCCTTGAAAACAGAAGTGGATCACAGCACACTGCACTGGGATATCTTCCCTCTCCATTCAGAGCAGACAGACTGGAAGTCTAGATCTCATTGTGACAAGGAGCTAGCATTACCAGGTAGGATATATAAGCTCCTCCGTACCCAGTTGTTATTATACAACTGCCTCGGTTCATCTGAAAAGCCTCATGCTCACACTTCTCTTCAACTCAGTATGCTGCTTCCTGTGTGGGAGATATATCTGGTTAATACAGTCAGTAAAGCTGGCTACATCTCAGTGTTAGCCCTAATCTAGAAATGATATTTAATGTTTAGTTATTTGTTTTTGAGATAGAATCTTATGTAGCTCAGAATGGTCTCAAACTCACTATGCTGCTGAGAATGACCATGAACTTCCAGTCCTAGTGCCTCTGGCATGTACCACCAGGTCTGTTTCACGTGACCCTGGAGGTCAAAACCAAGGCTTTGTGCTTGCTAGGCAAGCACTCTACCAAGGGAAATATGTTCCAGCCTAACAGCAAAGCTTAAACATGGTAACAATATCTCGCTTGTGATGAAACTATATTAAAGAGAAATAAGACTCAGGAGGAACAAATAAAAAATGTGTTCCTCTAAAAGGGAATGCTCTAATTGACTGACAATATAGCAATATTTAAGGAGTGGCTTGGTGTTCAAAGGCATTATCCACTAAAGTAGCAACATGAACTCATTCATTTAACTTTCATTTACTCAGAGCCCATAATGAACTGTTATTTTGGGGAGGGAGGGGGTTCTTAAAGCATTTCACAGTTCTACCCATGTATATTCCAATGTGGCAGACAAGGGATGTACAAACAGTTACATTTTAGGAATGTGGAAAGGATTAAGAAAACCCAGGTGAAGGATGACTGATTTGTTTTGCAACTTTCATTCAGCATCTGATAAAACTTCACAGAGGGGGTGACTCATGTACATCTTCACAGTGAATGTGTTTTGGGGCTACTTGCTGAGTGATCAGTGGACCAGTGGCAAGTAATTGTGAAGGTTAGGAAAGGAACGTTGACGACATTCTCTGTCACCCTCACTCATCCATTTATTCTCTGTCTCTGTCTCTCTGACTCTATCTCCCTCTCTTGCTCTGTGTTCTTATGGCTAGACTTCTCAGGAGAAGAATCACTTTCCACTTAAACTACAGAAGTCAGAAGTGGAACTGAATCCTGAAAATAAGCCTCAAATCTTGGGAAGGGCAGTCTCAGGCTACATAGGCTATGGCTTCTGTTTTGTTTCAAAGGTTTCCAGCTATATATAATAATTCCATGCTGATGCATGGGAGATAACTGTGGGAACTAGCATGGCACTGTCAGCTTTTGCACAATTCCAACCTTAGATGAGGATTTTCCATTTGTTTGTTCTGTTTGTTTGTTTATAATTATTCATTTGGGTATTTATGTAGAATGTTTTTTTTTTCCAGGTTTCCAGAAAGATGCATTTCTCCTCAAAGAGAGAACAAGAGCTGGGATGTAGAAGATAATTCAGTGTGAGTATATGGCTTTTGGTTTAGTCCCTCCAAAGTCACTGACTACAAATAGGTAGGTATGAAAATGTCACCATGACAAATATGTGCATGATAATGGAATCCATTATTCTGGAAGTCCATGTCTTCCCATGATCAGTTCAGAAACCTTCCTTGAGACTAGAGATTTATAAGTGATGCACATTTGAAGGACCTGTAATTACATGTGGTTTATCCAGGAATATTTCTAGAAAGGCGATAGTCTAGTGCTATGCAATAATGAATACTATTCCACATCATCAATATTTTCACCAATTTTTAAAACCCATTTTTAGTTAAAATTGAATTCTATTACTTTACTTATTCTTTCCCCATCCAGTCCCTTCCAAATCCCTCCCACACTTAAGTTGATAGCCTCCTTTTTATGAATAATTATAAACAAACAAACACACACACACACACACACACACACACACACACACACACACAAATTCTGAGTGTTGTTTTTGTAGTTTCTGTGTACATGGTTTCTGAGCTGACCACTCAGATTTGGATAATCAATAGCAGAGATCAAGCCTAGGAGAAGGAAATTTTTATTTCTCTCAAAAATCATTAGTTGTCTATAGATCTTTGTATAGCAGTGGAACTCAGCAAAATTTCTCCCTTTGTAATGTTAACTTTTCCATTGACATTACCATCTACTTAGTTTTATTTACATAGTCATTTCTAGGAAAGACTGTTTCATAGAACATTGCCTGCTATCCCAGCTCTTACTGTCTTTCTATATCCTCTTTTATGATGTTCTCTGGGGCATAGATGCGAATGGTGAGATGTAGATGCATCCACTAGATCTGAGCTCCCCACCAACAATTGATGCCAGTATTGAGTCCAGTTGTACTTTTCAGTGATGTTGTTCTCTATTTGCTGTAAAGAGGACTATTTAATGATCAGTGGAAGCTATTCTTAACAAGTCTTCTGTAATTAATCTATGTTGTATAATCACATCTGAAAATATAGACCTAGGAATCTCAAATGAGAAAGAACATGTTATATTTGTCTTTCTTAGTCTGGGTTATCTCAATCAGTGTGTTCTTGTCTAGGTGTACCCATTTTCTTGCAAATACTGGAACTCATTTGTCTTTACATTTGAATATGATTTTATAGTGTCTATGTACCATACTCCATTATCCATGTCGTAGTCTAAGCACACTTAGCTTGTTTCCATTTCCTAGCTATCATGAATTCTGCAGCAATGAAGATACCAGAGCAAATATCTATGGGATAGGATGCTGAGTCATATGATGATCTTTCACTATTTTCACTCTTAAACTACAAAGTTATGGAAAACCTTGTGTTTGATTAGCTTGAATTACAGAATTTTATGAAACTCCAATAAATCCCCATCTCTGAGTTACCTGTATGTTGCTTGTTCATTAAAATGTCACCTGGGTGTTTCTGAATGGAGGATACTCTACTCTCTGACAGTTCTGACAGGGCTGAGGATGTTAACAAAGTTCCACATGAAGTTCCTAGGGATCACATATAAGAGGGAGGATAGCACAGAGAATTAAATGTAGGGAAGTAGGGCAGATCAGCAGTTACTGTAAATCACTTTCAACCACACACATTCAAGGGAGTAGATGGCATTCGTACGACTGCACTCAAGTGGCAGCACTTGGAGATGACAAATAGAAAATAAGAATCCATTAGCTCAGTATACCAGTTGATAACAATAACAATATATTATGTATTTATTATATAAATGCACTTTTAAAAAGCACTTCATAAAATCAAATCCCTTGTATAAATTCTATTTTATGATTTATATTACATTAAGCATTAAGTATCCTAAAATTCTTTTTTTCTCTCTTTTTTATTAGACATTTTCTTTATTTGCATTTCAAATACTATCCCAAAAGTTCCCTCTACCTTCCCCCCACCCTGCTCTCCTACACACCCACTCCCACTTCTTTGCCCCGTGTTGCCCTGTACTGGGGCATATAAAGTTTGCAAGACCAAGGGGCCTCTCTTCCCAATGATGGCCAACTAGGCCATCTTCTGCTACATATGCAGCTAGAGATATGAGCTCTGGGGGTACTGGTTAGTTCATATTGTTGTTTCACCTATAGGGTTGCAGATCCCTTCAGCTCCTTGGGTACTTTCTCTAGCTCCTCCATTGGGGAGCCTGTGTTCTATCCTATAGATGACTGTGAGCATCCACTTCTGTATTTGCCAGGCACTGGCACAGCCTCACTTAAGATACCTACACCAGGGTCCTATCAGCAAAATCTTATTAGCATATGCAATAATGTCTGGGTTTGGTGGCTGATTATGGAATGACCCCCGGGTGGGGTAGTCTCTGGATGGTCCATCCTTTAGTCTTAGCTCCAAACTTTGTCACTGTAACTCTTTTCATGGGTGTTTATCTAATAAAAGTTGGAAAAAGAATAAGGCATCTATGAATATAGTGGAGCATGTGTCCTTATTACCAGTTGGAACATCTTCTGGGTATATGCCCAGGAGAGGTATTGCTGGATCTTCCGGTAGTACTATGTCCAATTTTCTGAGGAACTGCCAGACTGATTTCCAGAGTGGTTATACAAGCTTGCAATCCCACCAACAATGGAGGAGTGTTCCTCTTTCTCCACATCCTCGCCAGCATCTGCTATCATCTGAATTTTTGATCTTAGCCATTCTGACTGGAGTAAGGTAGAATCTCAAGGTTGTTTTGACTTGCATTTCCCTGATGATTAAAAACGTTAAACATTTTTTCAGGTGCATCTCACCCATTCAGTATTCCTCACTTGAGAATTCTTTGTTTAGCTCTGTACCCCATTTTAATGATAGGTGGCTGCCTGAGAGGGCAGTGACCCCCAGAGCAGGTAAGGGAGCCATATTGTTTCGTGTGTCACTATGAGACCTGTCTGTACAGATCAGCTTGCGGACTTAGGAGGGTGAGCAAGCGGACTACAGAAGCAACACAGCTTCTGGAGCAGGCAGAAGCCACACAGCTTCTGGGACAGACCCATATTTTGTGCTGCAGAAATCCGGACACCTTCCCTGCCAGAGGAGAGGTGGCTGCCCAGGAGGGCTGTGACCCCAGAAGAGATAAGGGAGCCATCTTGTCTGCAGGATCCCACACAGCTTCTGGGACAGACCCCCGTTTTGGGCTCTAGACATTAAGGCACCTTTCCCACCAGAGGAGAGGTGACCACATGAGAGGGCACTGACCTCCAGAGCAGGTAAGGGAACCATCTTGTGTCTTGTGTCCCTCGGAGTCCAATCTGTGAAGGTGAGCAGATTGCAGAAGCAACCCATCTTCTGGGACAGGCCTTGTTTGGGGCCTTCATCTTCAACCAGGAGGCAAGTCTGAACACCAGACCTCTGTGTACCTTCCCTGCAAAAGGAGAGCTTTCCTGAAGAGAGTACTCTGACCACTGAGACTCAGAAGAGAGCTGGACTCCCAGGATGGCTGACAGAGGCTAACAGAATCCCAGAAGGAACAGGCTCCAGCCAAAGACAACTATAAGAACTAACTCCAGAGATTACCAAATGGCGAAAAGCAAACATAAGAATCTTACCAACAGAAACCAAGACTGCTCACCATCATCAGAACCCAGCACTCCCACCTCAGCCAGTCCTGGATACCCCAACACACCCAAAAACAAGATTCGGATTCAAAATCATATCTCATGATGCTGGTAGAGGACCTAAAGAAGGGAATTAATAACTCACTTAAAGAAATACAGGAGAACACTGCTAAACAGGTAGAAGTCCTTAAAGAGGAAACACAAAAATCCCTTAAAGGTTGAACAACAATATGAACTAACCAGGACCCCCAGAGCTCTTGTCTCTAGCTACAGATGTAGCAGAAGATGGCCTAGTCTGCTATCATTGGAAAGAGAGGCTCCTTGGTCTTGCAAATTTTATATGTCCCAGTACAGGGGAATGCCAGGGCCAAGAATTGGGAGTGGGTGGATAGGGGAGTAGGGAAGGGGGTGGGGGAGGATATAGGGACTTTCAGGATAGCATTTGAAATGTAAATGAAGAAAATATCTAATAAAAAATGGGAAAAAAAGAATTACATGAAAACACAACCAAACAGGTAATGGAATTGAACAAAACCATCCAAGATCTAAAAAGGGAAGTAGAAACAATAAAAAAAAAAAAAAAAAAAAAAAAAAAAAAAAAAAAAAAAAAAAAAAAAAAAAAAAAAAAAAAAAAAAAAAAAAAAAAAAAAAAAAAAAAAAAAAAAAAAAAAAAAAACCAAAGTGAGACAACTCTAAAGATAGAAAGCCTACGAAAGAAATCAGGAACCATAGATGTGAGCATCAGCAACAGAATATAAGAGATGGAAGAGAGAATCTCAGGTGCAGAAGATTCCATAGAGAACATGGGCACAACAATAAAAGAAAAATGCAAAATGCAAAAAGATTATATCTCAAAACATCCAGGAAATCCAGGAAACAATGAGAAGACCAAACCTAAGGATAATAGGGGTAGATGAGAATGAAGATTTTCAACTTAATAGGCCAGGAAAATTTCTTCAACAAAATTATAGAAGAAAACTTCCCAAACCTAAAGAGATGCCCATGAACATACAAGAAGCCTACAGAACTGCAAATAGACTAAAATTCTTAATACACACACACACACACACACACACACACACACACACACACACACGTTGAATAATCATGTGAGAAATCTTTTCTAATTTTTCAGGTTGTTTGGAGATTTAAGAGATCACACACACACACACACACACACACACACACACACACACACAGAGAGAGAGAGAGAGAGAGAGAGAGAGAGAGAGCACAATAGAAATGTCTTGAGGAGCTAGGTTTTATGGCTCATGTCTATTATGCTAGCACTCAGAAACATAAGGCAGTAATATTATGGCAAATTTCATGCCAAGCTGGACAACTTAGGTAGTTCCAATCCAGCCAGGGCTACATAGCCCAACCTGTTGCATATGTAGCAGAAGATGGCCTAGTCGGCCATCATTGGAAAGAGAGGCCCCTTGGTCTTACCAACTTTATATGCCCCAGTACAGGGGAATACCAGGGACAAGAAGTGGAAGTAGGTGGGTAGAGGATCAGGGAGGGGAGGCTATAGGGGATTTTTGGGTTAGCATTTGAAATGTAAATGAAGAAAATACCTAATAAAAAAATGGAAAAAGAAAAACAAACAAACAAACAAAAAACCAAATAATGAAGCACCAATGGAAGGAAAGAAAGAAATGGTCTGATAAAACACCGTGCATTTTTCTAACCAAAGACCTTATTTTAAATAAAACTAGCTTATTCATGGTTATTATTTGTATAAATTTGATGCTACTAAAATTTTAAAGTTTTCTATTTAATAAATTGCTAAATTCCACTAAATCAGTTCATTGTTGAAAATGAAATGATCAAATCTCCAGGCATTTTTGTTCTCATCTTTTGGCTACATTTCTGTTTCATAATGTTAAATACATTCTAAATATTCACCAAATTGTCCTGGATAATTGATTATTTTATATTTGTTAATATACTTGGCTTGTTGTTCTGCTTGTTTACATTTGCAGAATATTATGGTGAAGAATTCATTTGTTTACAATGGAAAGAAAGAATACAAAATATACATATCTATTGTCAAGCCAGGTGCCCTAGTCTTATAAATGTATCTCTCACCACAGTCTTTTATAGTTTAAATCACAGAAGGCATTATCAGACTTCATCTGATAACCTCAAGGAGTCAGGAACAGTGGAGTAACCACAGGGTTAAAGTATGGATCATGATATTCCTTATTTTTAACAGACGTCAAAGAAGAAAACTCAAGCTGCCATCCTTGCACTGCCTGCTTTTTCGTTTAACAGAAGAAATTATAAACAATTAATGGTCATGGATAACTTCCCTGGTGTGGAGCAGTGGGCATTTAACTCACTTCTGAACTTTTTGAGTGAAAGAGTCATGAAAACATAAGAATTCCTAGAAGAGGCACTTGTGTATCATGTTATTTCTTTTCATTATAAATGGCTGCAGTGTTTAGTTTGGCATTGGTAAATGAATTCTAGGTAGGAAAAGTACCTTTTTAGAAATACAGCCACTCATATAGCATACAAAATTCACATTTATGTAGGCTCAAAACTAGGTCTTTATTATTACTAGATGAAAGTACCTCTCCCAACTGTTTTTGACCAGAAGAGAAAGGAAGGGTATAATTTATTGATTTATTTTTAGTATTTTTGTACATGCACGTGTGTGATGTGCTTGTGTGTATAGGGATCAGCATATGTGAAGTACGAAGTATATGTATGCTACCATGTCTACCTGGTTTTGTAAAGGTGCTTTGGGCTTTAATTCCTTTCCTCTACTTTCAGAGCAAGAATTTTAGCCACTGAACCATCTCTCAAGGCCAGGTGGTACATTTTTTTTTTTAATGTCCAGATATCAACAAGGTTTCAAGAAGATGAAAGAAAACAATTACTTTTCCATTAAGATAAAGACAATCAGCTGTGTCCTTGCTCAGTGCAGAGTGCTATTTAGCTAGTGCATTGTTTTCTCTCAATGGAGGTTTGCATATGTTGACCTTCTCTGAAATAGAACAAAGCAAGACCATTCACCTGTTAGGTTCAGTAGCACTCATAGCATCTCTTTTCCAAGTCAACGACCACATTGCTTTTGGATATACCATGTGACTCAGGAGATTTGAGATCTCAGCTAAGAACAACTGGTTCCTTCTTTACTAAACATCTAAGAAGTTTCTCACATTTGAAACATGATCACCTTGAAATGATGATCCTCATTAATAAATTGTGAGGTGAGCATAGGCTGGAGTGCTGTGTTCCTCACACAAGTGTCAATGTCCCATTTCCATCTACAAAAAAAAGGGAAGAAACCTTGTTTTTCTGAAACATACATAACTACACAACTTCCTATCTATATGTGCATCGGCCCAGGAAGAACAGTGTTTGGCTGCTATGTTTGAGAGTGCTTGTTTAAATGAACAAGGAAACCCAGACACTGTACAGGGGTATGTCTCATTTTAGCTGGAAAATAGAATGTTAGGATTTATCTGAATAATTCTTCTAGTGTTGTCTGAAAATCTTAGCTCAAGGGCAATTTTTTTTTAAAACTTTGTAACTTGGACAGTCTCTGGCAGGGTAGACAACGGTTTTCTACAGCACTGCAAGCTGCCATTCTTCATTATGTTTCTTAAATCTTTCTCCGTTGCTGGAAAAGAGCTGGGGTGTATGCTTAAGTGAAGGAGCATAGGGTGTTCCAGAAAGCTCCTGACACACACTAATACAAGTGTCAGGTTGGATTCGGTCCATGGCTCACAGCTTGATAAATCCTGGAAGATAGCAGCTCTCATCACTAGGATTCTGAGAATCTACTTTCAAGGGATTCAGAATTGCAACTCTGCCCAAAATATGAATATGAAATACGAAGACCTTTGTTATGAAGGGCAGCTCCCACCTGCTGGACAATGTTGCTGCCATGTCCTCGTGAGCCTTGTTGTGGGCACCAAGGACCTGTAGGAATTGGAAAATGAGTTCATCTGTCAACTGATAGCTAAAGAACTTGAAGCCAAAACAGAGAGTTTTGGTTCCACAAGATGCTCTATTTAATAGGGCACTGCAGAGAGGTTTAACGTTCAGCACAACGAGGGACAGACTTGAAAATAATGACCTACTTTCTCTCAGCAGAGCCAACTCTGAAAGAGGATGATGTCTACAAATGAGGCCTCATAAAAGAAGATAATTAAACACTGGTGCTCCTTGGAGTGAAAGGACTTTGAGATAATGACTACAGTGGTACAAACTGTACCAAAGAGAACAAGATGTCACAGTTCTGCATTCGCAGGTTGATTTAATCTGACAGGGCTCTTAGCAGCAGTGAACTTGGTCTGTCAGAGCATAACAACAGAGCCTATGTGTTCCACAGATGAAACTATATTCATGATTTATAATCTTACAAGTGTCAACTGGCAAACTTCTTCTTCTGGCTGGGTACTCTCATTGGGAGAGTTGCATGCATGCATTCATTTTATATGGTAAACCATAAATCACTATCTTTATTTACATAAAGTCCCTTAATCTCTCTCTATAGAAATAGTTTTTATTTTTGATTTTTTGAAAGACACCATCTTACTGAAGAGTTCTAATAACCCCATTTTCTTAAGTATACTGGACAATTATCCCGTAGTAGTTTGGGGTTTCATTTCTCATTAACACAGGAAAGTGGAGAAAGGACTAAAGTGCAGGCACATTCTTGAATAAATAGACCTCAGTGACATTTCTGTGTGCCTCTGAGATTAAAACGAATAGGCCCTGTAAAATACAAAACAATCACGCAACTCAGAGAATTTAAATTCTCAAGGTCCAAAAATAATTTTATGGAGAAACAGAATAATGTATGTTCTAAGTCTGCCTTCTGTCAAAATAGTACAGCAGAACATTTGCAAGCAGGTGGTAAGATCGGCAAAGACTGGTCCCACTCTCTACTTCACTGTAGAAAAGGTTTCTAGCCTCCTCTTCACCAAATTCCCTTCCCAATTTTCTTTTAATGGGACTATTTTTCTTACTCTCCACATGCTGCCTGATCACTCCTCTAGAAGTCATTAAAGTTTGGGAGGTATTCCAGGATAGTGTTGAAACTTCCACTGAATGTGTGACAATGCACCGTCTGTATTTTTAACCCTATATTATAAAATACTGAATCTGGACAGTAATCCTCATGCAGAATGCCAACAGTTGTACAATGGTTAAATGTTCATAAAGTATTGTTAAATACATTGGCTCATTTGCTCTTCCATACCAGGAATAGTCTCTTTACTTCATGGAGATGGAAACCAACAGGCAGGTAAGTTGTATGGCTTTCTCAAAAGAGTACAAGTAGAAAACAGTGATGACCAGACTCTAAACCTGAATTGAATTGGAGTTTTATATTATCTCCATTCAGGCAAAGAGAAATATAAACAAACACCCTGTGATTGTGTCTGTAAGCCATAGACAAAGCTGGTGTAAAAAGGACCTAGGAAGTGATTCTTTTCCTCTTCCCTACGTTCCTGATAAAAAACTGGTAACAACTGGAAGCATGGGTACCTTTCCTTACATAGAGTATAAAACAACAAGAGATCTTTCATGTGTACAATGATGAGCTCATGTCTGAAAGAATCCAGAAGCAATTCTCCAGATTGTAAAATTTAGCATGTCAATCAGTCTTACCCATTTTTATTCTTGGGTCTCCTTAAGTCATTCTCCAATGGCAGCGAGCACGCTGTTTTGAAAATCTAATGATATCAATAGAATAAATCCAAAGTCTTGCAAGCATGCTCCCACACTTTCCCCCATGCCTGTCTCTCATCTATCTGTTTTTGCCTGTCGATTTCCATTTTTTTTCCCACTCCACTCCTGTCACATTGGTCTTCTGCATTCCTTGACAGTGGCAGCTTGTTACTTCCATGGCCACTTTATTCTCTGAGATAATTCAAAGCTTATTTCTTCCCCTAGTTACAGTGCCACTCAAATGTTACCTTTTCTTACCATTTCCACCAGCTGTCTATCTTGGCATGCCTTCAATTTGCAAGTGTTTCACCATCAAGAACACTGCAACACAGAACATATATATCTAATACATATATGCTTGAATGTATAAATGCAGGTGTACACACAAACTCTCTCTCTCTCTCTCTCTCTCTCTCTCTCTCTCGCACACACACACACACACACACACACACACACACACACCAACTATACAAGTATGGTGACATCTATATGTATATAGGTTACTTCTGCTGCTTCTGACCACTAAAAACAACTTTATCTGAAGACATATTCTTTCCAAAATATTCAAATGAAGCACCTGCTTTGCAGTGCCATGGCTTCTTGTGATTTGCATGTATCTGAAGGGTTTTAGGAATCGTTGCAGCTAGTTCGGGCTACTATCTGAGCAGGAAGTTGAAATACCACAATTCTGCAACTATCAGAATTGCAACCCTTTCAAGGAAAGTATCTTACTTTTGATTGGCCCAGAAGAGTAAAAATAGTAGTTTTGGGCATGTTCAGTCTTTAGTGGACATATGTGGCATTTGAGAATTTTAAATTCTGTTTTTCCAGGGTGTGCTTGTGTGCTGAAGTGCATGCGTGCGCGTGTTTGTGCGTGTGTGTGTGTGTGTGTGTGTGTGTGTGTGTGTGTGTGTGTATTAAAAGTTGCATTTTAACCCATATCAAATGGTGCGGTGCATGTCTGTGGATGGGATGTAGCTCAGCTGCTAGAGCTTATATTGTATGCTGAAAGCACTGGATTAAAGCCCATACACTGCCTAAAACCAAACAGTCATCATGGTGGCTGTGCATGCCTATATTTACTGCACTCTTGAAGGTAAGGAAGAAAGATCACAAGTTCAAGTACAGCATAAATGAGTCCTAGGCTACCATGGGATATATGAGACCCTGCCTCAAAACAAAGCCAAAAACAAGGACAGAAAAAAAAAAGAAATAAAGTAACAAACTCAAAAAACAAATGAAAATGCATCACATATTGTTAAGTGAGTTCAATACTAAGAAAGAATCTCTTTTAACATGTGTCACTAAGCAGACTCATGGACCCAAACATGTTATTTTAAGCACACGTGACATTCCAATTGTGGAATATTTGAGAGGAACAATAGGTTTAATGATGCTTATGTCTAAGGTATTCATTAGGGTTCAGTTGAACTCTGCTTGAAACCTGATGATTTAATGAACCAGTAAAAAACACATTTACCTCAGGAGGAGAAAATGTGTGTAGCATATTTCATCATGAAATATAGAAGGGTATTTCTAAAAACAAGCCAAATAGATGACTCCATTGGATGAAGTTAGAGATGAAAGGCATGTGTCTGAAACCACCAATTTGGATATGATGGTGAAGCAAAGCTGTGTTGGCATAGTTATATTTACTTTTCTGTTTTGATCAGTATAAGGCAGAACTGTGAACTGATTCTTGAATTTTTTTTTTGTCTTTGTTCCATATTTCCTTCCCTCTTTAATTTCTCTCTTTGTGATAGTCCTTTTCACTCTAAGCCCAACATATATTTATTGCTTATCTTCCATTCAGTTGGTAGAATATTTGCTGGTAAAAGGTACATAAGGCATAGGATTTGTTTTTATGTGTTTGTTTGTTTAGTGAGACAGTCTCATTCTATACCTGCCATAGTTAGGTTTATTGGTGTGATAAACACCATGACCCAAAGCAACTTGGGGACAAAAGGTTTTATTTTGTTTTATAGCTGCAATCCATCATACTGGGATGTCAGGGCAACAGCTCAAGGTAGGCACAGAAGCAGAGGCCACAGCAAGTGTTACTCATTACCTTGCTCTCCATGGCTTGTTCATCCTGTTTTCTTATGTAGCCTAAGGCCACCTGCCCAAAAGTCCTACTGTCCACAGTGAACTATGCTCTAGCTACAATCAAGAATGTGTCCCACAAATATACAGGTGATCTTATGTTTTTTTTTTTATTTGTTTTGGTTTTATTTTTATCTATTGCTTTATGTTTTTTTAAAGTCCAGACTTTATCCCTCTCCCAGTTCACCCTCTGACTGTTCCATGTCCCATACCCCCTCCCCTGCCCCTGTCTTCAAAAGGATGCCCCTACCCCACCTGACCTTCCCTGGGTCCCCAGTTCTCTGGAGGGTTAGGTGCTTATTCTCTGACTGAGTCCAGACCTGGCAGTCCTCTGCTGTATATGTGTTGGGAGCCTCATATCAGCTGGTGTATGCTCCCTGGGATCTTATGGAGACATTTTCTCAGTTAAGACTCTCCATCAGCAGATATGTCTATATTTGTTTCAGTTGACAAAAATTGCTCTGCATAGTACCCCTGGTTGGTTTTGTATCAACTATGTTGACAAGACAGGCCCCAAAGTTATAGCATCCCTCCTGCCTCAGTTTCCAAAGTGATAGAATTATAGGTATGAGCTATCATACCTTACAGTCAGGACAGTGAATGCTAAAATATCAAGATACATTGTATATATTCATGAAATTGCCCAAGAATAAATGCAGATATTAATAAAAAGAAAATGTCTCTTCAATGTGTGGGCTTCTTTCTCATATATATTGTAAAGGAGATTATGCGGCAGAGATAAATTTTAAACTTGTAGAAAGGTTTGGTCAGGCATTGCCTTATGCTGCTGAGGTCTGACTGTAGCACTGAATTACCAAATTAAATTTACTATAACTGGAGGTGGTAACTAGCTAATGGGTTCTCTTGACAGTGAAATGCATGGACCAATGTATTTATGCACAGAGTAGATGGCCTTTTTAAAGTCACAAGAATCCAATTTCATTGTCGTTATGCTCATTATGCCAGATGACTTGTAAAATAAAACAAATGAGATCTCCAGCACCTTGCAAGCTAAGACAACTCCCTATTTATCATTGCCTACAAAATTGCACTCTGGTGCTCCCTAAACGAGGGGGAAGAGAGGGGTTAGTGGTGACCTTCCACCCACCAGAACAAAGTGTTATTCTTGATTCCACTTCACTGCTTTCTGGCTAGCATAGCACTTTTTGTATTGTCTATTTCCTTCTGTTCATAAATCAAAGAGAGATTCCAAAGAGTGATAGGACCTGCTGCACTGTTGCTGATTGACACAGCCAACACCTTCGGTGGCCATGGATGATACTCGTACATGAGTAAGAGGCAAATGATTAAGCTAGATGAAAGGTGTTAATTCCATGTGCCCTCCAGACAAATGAAAAACAAAGGGTCTCAGGCAGACTTTGATAGATGTATCAGTAGCCCATCTCTTTGTAACTTTGTAATCCATATTAACTCAGTATCTGAAAAGGAGAAAGTAGCACTAGAAAGAGAGAGAGCAGGGCAGAACAAAGGGAGAAGCAGATACAAAATATTTCTGAATTCCAGTAGTTGCTCTTGTGCATAGGGTTTAAAGAGATGAAATCATTCAGCCAACTTATTTCAATATTTATATCTTTTGTCAGGGTCATAGGACCCAAACTGTATATATTATTTTCATAAAACAACAATAAAAACAAAATAAGCAAACAAACAAACAAACAAAACCCACAAACACGGGGCTGGGATGTATTTAGTTGTGTCCCTAGCACACAGGTAGTGCTCAGTTCCCTCTGCAGCACCACATAAACCTGGGATGGCAGTTCTTGCCTGTAATGCAAGTACTTAGAAAGGGCTGAAATCAGAAATTCACGTCATTTTTCAGGCCAACTTGTGAAATATGAGACCCTATATCAAAATATAAAATAAAGCAAACCAAAGTAAAATCACTACTCAAATATACAAAGCAAATGACTCTGGAAAGTTTCTGATGTTTCTGTCACCGGTCTTGGCAGACAAAGCCAGCAGACCTTGTTTGGGAGTGTGGTGACTAATCTTGGTTATCAGTTTGACATATCTAGTGTCTGCATTACTGTTCTATTATTTTAAAGAGACAACGTGATGAAGGAAACTCCCATGAAAGAACTCATTCAATTAGAGACTTGCTTACAGTTTTAGAGGTTCTTCATAACAGGAATTAGACTGACATCATGGTGGATCAGTGGCTGAAATATTTACATCATGATGCATGGGTAGTAGGGAGAAGGGGGCTGAGATATGGGTTTCTGAAACCACAAAGCCTACTCCGAGTGACATACCTACTCCAACAAAGCTCACTCCTTAGTCCTTCTCCAACAATAGATTAACTGGTGACAAAATTCAAATATTTGAGCCTATGAGGTCTACATTCATTCAAACTACCACACCTAGTAAAAGGGAACTTTAACTGAGGAATTCTATCTATCAGATTGGTCTGCGGGTATGTATATGGGGGAATTTCCTGATTGACAATTGTTTGTATAAGTGCCTGGCACATTGTGAGCTTTATTAAACCTGTGCATGTGGGACT
This sequence comes from Mus minutoides, assembly GCA_902729485.2. NCBI lineage: Eukaryota > Metazoa > Chordata > Mammalia > Rodentia > Muridae > Mus > Mus minutoides. The sequence continues at coordinate 390,447 of LR750488.1, read as the reverse complement.
GGGATGTATATAAGAAAGGCTAAGGTGAACCTAAGGATAAGGCTGTCAGTAACCTTATTTCCTGATCTCTACTTTACTTCCTACCCCTTAGTCCTTGCCTTGAGTTCCTGATTTAACTTACCTCAGTGAGAAACTGTTACGTGGAAGTATAAAAGGAAATAAACACTTTCTAGATAGGAGTGATGTCTCCATGTTTAAGGAGCATTTGTTGCTCTTGCAGAGAACCCAGGTTCAATTTCTACAACTCACACAATGTCTTATAAAACTATCTTTAATTCCAGTTTCAGGAGATTCAATGGTGTGTTCTGGCTTCTGTGGTGCTGTGTGGCAAAACTTTTCCTGGGGAAATGCAGCACACACATCTACTCACCCTAGATAGAGAGCCCATAACAGACAAAAATAGAGATATTACCAAAGTCCACCTTGATCAACCAATGAGTTCTATTGGGGTTCCCTGTAGGAATAAGGGTGCTGGAGTACTACCTGCTGGAGTAGCACCGACTCAAAGACAGACACACCAGTAAAGTCTACCCCAGCATGGGTTATATCTGAGAGCATGGAGCACACACCATAGTCTGTTAACAGCTCACGGAGTTGGGGAGTGTTCTTTCCAGGAGCCTCAGTTGGTCTAAACTTCTTCCAGGCAGTTTGGATGCATCTCCTATTTTCAGTTTGTTCTGGAAGTCAAGAAGTCAGGATTACAGCTTTTTTCCTCTGAGAAATTATTCTTTTGTGGTGAAGATAGTCTGAGAATATTCCTGACAGCTTTGTTTCTATTGCTTCCTGGCAGGAAGGATGCCTGCCAGTGAATCTGGTCAGTTTCAGGGACTTCCAGAAACTATTTTGAATTTCCTGCTTAAGGAGCCTTTCCATAGGGTGGAATGTTTCAATGTCAGAAGACTGTTACACGAGAGGGCACCAGGAACACATGAGAGGTACAAACATAGTTTGCAGGCAAAATACTCATGCACACAAAATTAAAACAAATAAAACTCCCAAATGGAAGAATGAGGCCTTTTTCTCCCTAATATGCTTTGGGTTGGTGTGGGGTGTTTGTTTGTTTGTTTGGTTGGTTGGTTGGTTGGTTTTGTTTTGTTTTGGTTTGATTTTGCTTTTGTTTTTTCAAGACAGGGTTTCTCTGTATATCCCTGGCTGTCCTGGTACTCACTTTGTAGACCAGGCTGGCCTCTAACTCAGAAATCTGCCTGCCTCTGCCTCCCGAGTGCTGGGATTAAAGGTGTGTTCCACCCCGCCCAGCTGGGCTGGTGTGTTTTTTATCACAGCTGCAGAAGGCAAACTGATTCAGGATGTTGACTCACCCTCACAAAGCAGAAATACTGATACTTGCTGTTTCTGTCTTCCACTGCCTGTCACTTCGGATGAACTGATGCCCAAATTGAGGATTGTGTCAAAGTTTAGGAATTTTGGAGTTAGATAAACCTGATTATGAATCAATGCCCAAACTACTTACTGTGTCTGACACTTACAAGAAAGTTTTGTGATGCTCCTCAATAAGAAAGCACACCCATAACAAATTATCTGCTTTACATTTTCAGAACACCATTTATGAGATTGTAATATTTTGAGTTCACGATAGAGTTGTGGCCTGATTGTAAGTTGAACAGCATCAGATCTGTTGTATCTTGATATGTTGGACAAATCACTCAAAATTATCAATCCTTTGATTTCTTATTACAGTAGTACTTTTTATTTGATGACTGTATTTCTTACCTGTTGAGCTGACTACTATAGGTCAGAAAAATTTCCGAATGCTTTCTGGGTATTTTGTCCAGTTATATACTAAAATCAAGAATCATCCACTGTTTATGTCTTTGTTGGGTCAATTGTCTTAGCTAAAAGTAGAGAAGTCAAAATTCATCTGCAGGCCTGACTCCCATGCCTTGTCTTGACCTCTGCTGTAGGGCCACCATCATGGGCCCCTTGCAATGGCCAAAGCAATGGTGTTTATCCACACCACTAAGCTCTAGCCACTAAATATGTATTGAATCTTCTCCCAAATTTAACTTCATTATTCTTACTACTTTCTTGGTGCCAGGAGTTTCTTCACAAAGAAAAAAGAACTACTTATTGAAGACTTCTTGCTGGCTTTTTGTTTCATCTGCTATCTTTAGCTTAGATGATAATCCCTCTTGTCTCAATTTTTTAAGGAGCTCTGACCACTGGCCCATGACCTTTAATGCCTGTCCTCCATAATTGATAATCCTTGTTTCTCTGAATCTCACTGGACAAAGATGGAGCCTCTGCAGTTTAAACTGCAGATTTGAGCTTCCAGATCATACTTATGCCAAATTTTACTTTCCCATATTTTCCTACATTAATCTCATTGCTCTATGCCTGTGTAATAGCTACTGTTCATTGTCAATATGTTATTCATAACCAACTATGGGACACTTGCAGCTATGTCTATGAGGACATTTTCAGAAAAGTTTAACTGAAAAGAGGCTATATATTCAGACTTAAGTAGCACCATTAACATTTTGGGGGCCTGGACCAAATTGGTGAAAACAAGCAGAACACCAGAACTTATCTTTCTCTGTTTTGTGGCAGTGTATATGATCACCTACTTCCCATGCTGTCACCACAACTTAAGGTCTTATCAACATGCTATCCCCACAATGATGAACAGTATCTCATATTAAAAAGAGATCCAGCCTGAATCCTTCCTTCATTAATAATTTTGTCAAATATTTTGTCATGACAAGAAGATATTTATATTCCTTGATTGGAATGAAAGTGAAAATGATTACTTTCTTTTCCATGCCTTCCCAATTGTTATAATATATAATATATACATGTATATAAACATGTGTATATGTATATACATATAACCATTCTACTTATTTGGAGACTACCTATTTTTATCTGCTCTACATGTCAAAAATCCAAAGGACTTGATGAAGACTTAGCTTTCATGCTATATTAATACTCAATATCACAGCATATGGTACCCTACAAAATATCCTGAGGCTCATGAATAGATCATATTCTTTTTAATCAACAAGTCATCATGGTTGCAAATATAGTACAGATGTGATATTACTTCTGGAAGGAAGTAGAAATGTCAAACCCAAACCACCTTGAAAATAAATTCTTTCTCCTTCATTTTTAAACCATGCACAACTTAATGCATGGAAACATTTTCCTCTCCCATTATGCACATAGACACACAAACACAGACACAGACACAGACACACACACACACACACACACACACACACACAGAGGGAGAGAGAGAAATATAGAGAGTTTTTGCTTCTCCAGCTCTATTCTTCCTCTTTGATTTACTGATTAAACTGTATCCAAATGACACATTCTGAATCAAAAGAGTGTTACCATCAAAATAAAACATAAAAGTAGAAGAAAAATAGAATCTTTTGCTCTTGTGAAGGTCAAACTGTTTCATGAAATAGGACACCTAAGTGTTTTTCAAAACCACAGATGTCAAAGTCAGTGCAGATTTTTTTTTCTCAGTGCCAAATATTTCATTTAAAATGCACAGACAGGCTGATAACCCAATACTTTCATTGATTTTATGTAAGAACTCAAGAATAATGTCCTGAATTTTTCAGCAGGAGTGGAGAGGCAGCTGATGTGTTTCATAGTCCCTATAATATACACATACCATTGCAAATCAGCTGATGTTTAAAATCTGTTGAGCAGTGTTTACATTTAGCCACTCACCCACATATGTGTGTACAATGAGGTATATGGGTAAGTGATTGGTGACAGACTGTATCCATGAATGGTAGAACACTGCCTAAGCCATAGGAACAGTGATGTCTAGGATGTTGGAGAAGGGGGTTTAAAGGTGCTGATAATCAATGAATAAGAAACACTGAAAATTAGAGGTGGTATTTGTTTATGGAAATCTCATAAAAACACAAAACCAGAAGGCATAATATGTATGAAATGGCCTGTAAGGTTAAAAATGCCTGACCACAACATTATGAGATAAAGATTCTCCAAAACTTCAGTAAGATTGCATTTTGTTGGTCAAATGATGGGCACACAACCCTCTTTAAGATTGATTTTTTTTCCACAATGAGTCACCCTTGGAGAAACTAGTTTCATTTGGAAGTGGTTATCAATGGTACCTAGCATCTGGGTCAGTAGTAAGGGCAGCTGTTCACTTCACTTCTCAGCACTGGGATTTGCATCTGACTCAAGCACAAACAGGCCCAGTGCTTGCATGTTGGCACAGTCTGTGTAGGTTCATGTATACTTAATTTGTCCTGTCTTCAGAAGACCACATTTGTTTGGTGTCCTTTATACACCCTGACACTTAAACTCTTTTTACAGGTCTCACTGAATCCTGTGTAGAGAATGTTATACACCCTGCCTATGTAGGGCTGAGTCTTTCAATATTTCTCTTGTATACCCATTGGCAGGCTGTGGGTCTCTATACTTGTACCTATCTACTGCAGTGGGGAAATTTTCTAAAGATAGCTAAGCAAAGCACTGATCAATGAGTATAGCAGAATGTTGTTAAGAGTCATTATATTGCTGTATTTCTTAGTAGAACAATAGTATTTAGTTTTCTCTTAAGTTGAGGTATATGGGTATATGGGTATATGGCCAATCTGCTCTTATGTTCTGAGCCACAAAATCAGCTTTGGGTATGGATGGGTTCTACCTTATGAATTGGGCTTTTAATCAAATTAGCTTTAGTTGCTTATTCCCTTAAGCTTTGTATCATTCGCCTTGCTCAGCTATCTTTAGAAAAATTTCCTACTGCACCAGCTATTATGTATCCAGGTAACCACTGTAGATCAATGGTTTTGTAGCTGGTTGGTGTCTACTTTTCTCCTTTAGCAGAACCTGCTGAGTATCTACCAGCACCCTGAACATTAATCCATAGGGGTGTAGTCTCTTGGTAGGAAGCAGCTCAAATGTTCTACGAGTTGTGCACGTGTTGTCTTCAGCACTAAGGCATTATCATCAGTTTGGGGAGAGCAACCAACAACTTCAGCAATAGCCCAGGGTTCATTGAGGTGTTTTGAGTTCTCCATAGGATCGCTTTAGCCAACAACTTGATTAAACCTAATCAAATCACAATCCTGGAAACCTCATTTGCTGATGACAAATGTTCAACTGGGGTTCTATCCCCCCATTTTTTTTTGGCAATTTCACTTAGATTACTTTTATATTTGTATATGTTTTAGGGACCTTCTGTTTTGTTATATTTCCATTACAACCCTCAAATGGCCCTTAGTTGTAGCTTTCCCTCCCCATGTTTCCTCCTTCATCTTCTTCTCTTATGCCCCTCCCCATTTGAATCTACCATTGCAGCCACTGTACTCCTAACACATCCATAACTATCCTATTTCCATTTCCTAGGGAGATCTGTGCCTTTCCCCTAGAACCTTATTGAATACCTAACCTCTGTGGTTATCTAGATGATATTTTGCCTATCAGTTACCTAAGAGTTATAACCCAAATACAAGTAAATTCAT